>ML662497.1:365543-484257 GCA_007570785.1 Antilocapra americana
TTTCTGGTCTTATGCTTAGATCTTTGATCCATTTTGAGTTTATCTTTGTGTATGGTGTTAGAAAGTGATCTAGTTTCATTCTTTTACAAGTGGCTGTCCAGTTTTCCCAGCACCACTTGTTAAAGAGGTTGTCTTTTCTCCATTGTATATTCTTGCCTCCTTTGTCAAAGATAAGGTGTCCATAGATGCGTGGATTTATCTCTGGGCTTTCTATTCTGTTCCATTGATCTATGTTTCTGTCTTTGTGCCAGTACCATACTGTCTTAATGACTGTGGATTTGTAGTATAGCCTAAAGTCCGGGAGGTTGATTCCGCCCGTTCCATTCTTCTTTCTCAAGATTGCTTTGGCTATACGAGGTTTTTTGTATTTCCATACAAATTGAGAAATTATTTGTTCTAATTCTTTGAAGAAGATCTCTGGTAGCTTGATAGGAATTGCATTGAATCTATAGATTGCTTTGGGTAGTATACTCATTTTCACTATGTTGATTCTTCCAATCCACGAACACGGCACATTTCTCCATCTGTTTGTGTCCTCCTTGATTTCTTTCATCAGTGTTTTATAGTTTTCTATATACAAGTCTTTTGATTCTTTAGGTAGAAATACTCCTAAGTATTTTATTCTTTTTGTTTCGATGGTGAATGGAATTGTTTCCTTAATTTCTCTTTCTGATTTCTCACTGTTAGTGTATAGGAATGCCAGGGATTTCTGTGTGTTGATTTTGTATCCTGAAACTTTGCTATATTCACTGATTAGCTCTAGTAATTTTCTCGTAGAGTCTTTAGGGTTTTCAATATAGAGGATCATGTCATCTGCAAACAGAGAGAGTTTTACTTCTTCTTTTCCAATCTGGATTCCTTTGATTTCTTTATCTGCTCTGATTGCTGTGGCCAAGACTTCCAAAACTATGTTGAAAAGTAGTGGTGAGAGTGGGCACCCTTGTCTTGTTCCTGATTTCAGGGGGAATGCTTCCAGCTTTTCACCATTGAGGATAATGTTTGCTGTGGGTTTGTCATATATAGCTTTTATTATGTTGAGGTATGTTCCTTCTATTCCTACTTTTTGGAGGGTTTTTATCATAAATGGATGTTGAATTTTGTCAAGGGCTTTCTCTGCATCTATTGAGATAATCATGTGATTTTTATTTTTCAATTTGTTAATGTGGTGTATTACATTGATTGATTTACGAATATTGAAGAAACCTTGCATCCCTGGGATAAAGCCTACTTGATCATGATGTATGATCCTTTTGATGTGTTGTTGGATTCTATTTGCTAGAATTTTGTTGAGAATTTTTGCATCTAAGTTCATCAGTGATATTGGCCTGTAGTTTTCTTTTTTTGTGGCATCTTTGTCGGGTTTTGGAATTAGGGTGATGGTGGCCTCATAGAATGAGTTTGGAAGTTTACCTTCCTCTGCAATTTTCTGGAAGAGTTTGAGTAGAATAGGTGTTAGCTCTTCTCTAAATTTTTGGTAGAATTCAGCTGTGAAGCCATCTGGTCCTGGGCTTTTGTTTTTTGGAAGATTTCTGATTACGGTTTCAATTTCCGTGCTTGTGATGGGTCTATTAATATTATCTATCTCTTCCTGGTTTAGTCTTGGAAAGTTGTACTTTTCTAGGAATTTGTCCATTTCATCCAGGTTGTCCAGTTTATTTGCATATAGTTGCTGATAATAGTCTCTTATGATCCTTTGTATTTCTGTGTTTTCTGTTGTGATCTCTCCGTTTTCATTTCTAATTCTGTTGATTTGGTTCTTCTCCTTTTGTTTCTTGATGAGTCTGGCTAATGGTTTGTCAATTTTATTTATCTTCTCAAAGAACCAGCTTTTGGCTTGGTTGATTTTTGCTATGGTCACTTTTGTTTCCTTTGCATTTATTTCTGCCCTGATCTTTAAGATTTCTTTCCTTCTACTAGACCTGGGCTTCTGCATCTCTTCCTTTTCTAGTTGCTTTAGGTGTAAAGTCAGGTCATTTATTTGATTTTTTTCTTGTTTCCTGAGGTGAGCTTGTATTGCTATGAACTTTCCCCTTAGCATTGCTTTCACAGTGTCCCATAGGTTTTGGGCTGTTGTGTTTTCATTTTCATTCGTTTCCATGCATAACTGAATTTCATTTTTGATTTCTTCTGTGATTTGTTGGTTATTCAGCAGTGTGTTGTTGAGCCTCCATATGTTGGAAGTTTTGAAAGGTTTTCTCCTATAATTGATATCTAATCTCATTGCATTGTGGTCAGAAAAGATGCTTGGGATGATTTCAATATTTTTTAATTTATCAAGGTTAGATTTATGGCCCAGGATGTGATCTATTCTGGAGAAGGTCCCGTGTGCACTTGAGAAAAAGTTGAAATTCCTTGTTTTGGGGTGGAATGACCTATAGATATCAATTAGGTCTAGTTGATCTATTGTATCATTTAAAGTTTGAATTTCCTTGTTACTTTTCTGTCTAGTTGATCTATCCATTGGTGTGAGTGGTGTATTAAAGTCTCCCACTATTACTGTGTTGTTGTTGATTTCCCCTTTCATACTTGTTAGCATTTGCCTTACATATTGTGGAGCTCTTATGTTAGGTGCATAAATATTTATAATTGTTATTTCTTCTTCCTGGATTGATCCTTTGATCATTATGTAATGTCCATCTTTATCTCTTTTCACTGCCTTTATTTTAAAGTCTACTTTATCTGATATGAGTATTGCCACTCCTGCTTTCTTTTGGTCTTTATTTGCATGGAATATCTTTTTCCAGCCTTTAACTTTCAGTCTATATGTGTCCCTAGGTGTGAAGTGGGTCTCTTGTAGACAACATATATAGGGATCTTGTTTCTGTATCCAATCGGCCAATCTTTGTCTTTTGGTTGGGGCATTCAGCCCGTTTACATTTAAGGTAATTATTGATAAGTATGATCCCGTTGCCATTTATTTTATTGTTTTGGGTTCCAGATTATCTATCCCATCCGTGTTTCCTATCTAGGCAAGTTCCTTTAGCATTCGTTGGAGGGCTGGTTTGGTGTTACTGAATTCTCTCAGTTTCTGCTTGTCTGAGAAAATTTTGAACTCTCCTTCAAATTTGAATGAGATCCTTGCTGGGTACAGTAATCGGGGTTGTAGATTGTTTTCTTCCATCACTTTAAGAATGCTCTGCCATTCCCTTCTGGCCTGAAGCGTTTCTGTTGAGAGATCAGCTGTTATCCTTATGGGATTCCCCTTGTGAGTTATTTTTTGCTTCTTCCTTGCTGCTTTTAATATTTGGTCTTTGTATTTGATATTTGTTAATTTGATTAATATGTGTCTTGGGGTGTTCCGTTTGGGGTTCATTCTATTTGGGTTCATTCTGTGTTTCTTGGACCTGAGTGGCTATTTGCTTTCCCAATTTAGGGAAATTTTCAACAATTATCTCTTCAAGGATTTTCTGATGGTCTTTCTTATTGTCTTCTTCTTCTGGGACTCCTATGATTCGAATATTGGTGCGTTTAATATTGTCCCAGAGGTCTCTAAGATTGTCCTCATTTCTTTTAATTCTTTTTTCATTTTTCCTTTCTGTTTCGTTTATTTCTGCCATTCTGTCTTCTACCTCACTTATCCTGTCTTCTATCTCTGTTATTCTATTGTGGGTTCCCTCCAGGGTGTTTTTGATCTCATTTATTGCATTATTTATTGTATTTTGACTCTTTTTCATTTCTTCTAAGTCCTTGTTAAAGCTTACCTGCATCTTCTCAATCCTTGCCTGCAGGTTATTGAACTGCAGCTCCAACTTATTTTCCAGGTTTTGGATCATATTCACTATCCTTATTTGGAATTCTTTGTCAGGTAGACATCCTATCTCTTCGTCTTTTGTTTGGTCTAGGGGGAATTTATCCTGTTCCTTTACTTGCTGGGTATTTCTCTCCTTTTTCATCTTGTTTATCTTGCTGTGTTGCCCCTTTATTGTGGGGGTTCCTCACTATGGGGGGGTTAGATGTGTGGTTTGTAGAGGTTTCCTGGATGGGAAAGCTTGTGTGGTGTTCTGGTGGGTGGATCTGGGTTTCCTCACTGTAACTAACAATGGAGTGTCCAGGAAAGAGATTTGAGGTGTCGGTGGACTTGGTTTGACCTTGGGCAACCTGTGTATTGAAGCTCCTGGCAGTGTTCCTACGTTGCTGGTGAATTTGCTTGGTATATCTTACTCTGGAGCTTGTTGGCCCTTGGGGGTTGATTAATTTCAGTTTTGGTATGGAGGAGGTTGATGAGTTCCTATCGATTAATTAACCCTTGGATCCAGGAGTTTTCTGGAATTCTCAGGGTCTGGGTTTAGTCTCCTGTCTTCCAGTAGCCTCAGGGCTCTTTTATCTCTGCACTGATGGTGGCAGAACCTCTAGTTTAGTGATGAGAAGTTTCTTCACAGTGAGGGACACCCTGTCAGGTACACAAAGTTACATGGCATGGACCAGAAGGAGAAGAGAGGAATCCGATGGTGAGGGAGTGAAGTGGCCAGTGATTGCTCCTCTGTGTGCCCTCCACAGCCTGGATCCCTTGGAGATGTTCACAGAGTTATATCGAAATGTGAAGAGTGTGGAAGGAGACAGAATTTACCAGAGAGAGAAAGGAGAGAGTCAGATGGATAGAGACAGATCCAGCCAGTGGTCAGTTATTTCAGTGTTCTTCACAGCTGGTAACTCTCAAGCAGAGTCCCAGAGTTGGGTAGAGAATATACAGAGGGAGAGGACGTTGAAGGTGTCTTGGTAGGAGAAGAAAAGAGAAAAGAAAAAGAAAAAGAAAAGAAAAAAGGAGATACAAGAATGGGGAGAGAGCAGTCAAGCCACTGATCTCGCTCCAAGGTAACGATGAGTATTGGAGCTTGGGTCCTTAAAGGTACAAAGTTGATACCCAATACTAATAGGCAAAGATTAAAAATCTAGAGTAAAGACGGGATTCTCAAAATACTATTACAAAGAAAAAGATAGAAAGAAAGATAAGGAAGAGAAAGAAAAACAAAAACAAAAACAAAAAAAAAGGAGAAATAAGAATGGGGAGAGAGCAGTCAAGGCAATGATCTCACTCCCAGGTAGCAATGGGTACTGGAGCTTGGATCCTTAAAGGTACAAAGTTGATACCAAATACTAATAAGCAAAGATTAAAAATCTAGAGTAAAGACTGGATTCTCAAAAGTACTATTATGAAAAAAAGAAAGAAAGAATGATAAAGAAGAAAATACAACAACACCACCACCACCACCAACAACAAAAATCAGTAAAAAAAAAAAAAAATTTTTTTAAAAAAAAGGGGGAATAAAGTGGAGATATAAAAGGTAAGAAAGGAGATAGGACGGAGAATGCAATAAGGGAGAAAGAGGCGATTAAAAAGAGGGGAAATAAAAATAAAGGAAAAGAAAGGCAAGAAAAAAAAAAAGAAAATAACAAGGTTATAGGGGACTTAAAAATTCTAAAAAAAAAAAAAAAAAGGGTATAAAAATGTTTTAAAAATTTAAAAGATGTTCCTAGTACAGTTATAACTAAGGCTTTCTCTGGTGCTGATGCGTACTGGGAGGGGTCAGTTTATTTTTCAGACAATTCCTTGGGTCCGGCTTGTACTTCTCATGCTCTATAGACTCCAAACCTGTTGCCTCTGCTAGCTTAAGCGTCTTCTGTTTGCTGGTCTTTTATGTGTCTATTCAGCGCTCTGGAGTTTGCCCTGCTCCTGCTGAGTGCGCTTCCCCGGCCCCTTCTGCTCGGCTCTCTGTCGTCCGCCCGGCGCAGTTGGGGAGTGCGGCTTCTCCCCTCCCCCGGCCCAACCGCTCGGCTTCCCGACGTGCAGCTAAGCACGTCTTCTTAGGTGTGCAGAGCTCCGATCCGTCCAGAATCCCCAGTAGTCTTGGTTAGCACCTAGCTCTGTGCGCAATTTGGCCGAGGAAGCCTCGCAGGGGCTGGGCTATGCCCGCTGGTCTCGGGCAGGGGTTGGGTCTGTCCGCAGCCCGAAGGCGCCCAGCTCCGCCCAGCCGGCCACCTCCCTGCCGACTCCGCCTCACCCTTTGGTCTCGCTGAGGCTGGGTTATGCCGCTGCACTCGGGCGGGGGCTGGGCCGGTCCGCAGCCCACAGGCACCCAGATCTCCTCGGCCGGCCGCCTCCCTGCCGACTCCGCACGCCCTTTGTTCTGTGCCACCCGGCCGGCCGCCTCTCTGCCGACTCCACACCTCTCCTTGTTCTGCGTGGGCCTGGCAGGGGGGCTCTTCCTGGGGAAGGCTACTTCTCAGTCTATCTCCGGTTAGCCCCCTGGGTTGGGTCGCTCAGGCTGCTCCGTTCCCTGAGCGCGCGGCCCACCCCTCCCTGAGCAGTCCGCTTTGGCTAGTGGTGGGTGGGGCGTCCGCCGCCGCCGCTTCCCTGTGCCTTCCAGCCAGAAATGTAGCTTGCAGGGCTTAATTATTAATCTGCTTTTACTCCCAGCTATCTTGCTCTCCAAGATTCACCGCAAATCCGCCCGAGAGAACGCTCCCTGGTATTCGGAAACGTTTCTCCTCTTTTTTTTTTTTTTCCTCTTTACTCCAGACTCCCCTTCCGGGACAGATCCCCGCCCCCAACTCTGTCTCTCCCTTTACTTTTTTCTCTCTCTTTTTTCTTTTGTCCTACCTTCTCTCGTCGGCAATGGGCCGTCCCTTCAGATGCCCGATGTCCTCTGCCAGCATTTAGATCCTGTTTTATGGAGTTTGCGCGGTCTTTAAAAGTTCTTTTGGTGTATTTATTGGGGAGAGAGTGCTTTCCCCGTCCTATTCCTCCGCCATCTTAGTTCCCCCTCCTGTTAAATTTCTTATATTCAAAAGAAAGTTATTGTTGTATACTTCAAAAGATAAAAATAATCTTTGAATGTAAGTATGTTAGAAACAAACATTGGTATTTAATCCATTACACTGTCTAGTAGTAAAATACAGTATAGGAAAATGATGTCTAAAATTACTTTTACCCCAAATATTTTAAGAAGCATTTTGTTCAAATCTCTTTCTTAAAAACCAAAACTGATATAAAAGGCAAAGAGTAAAAAATACTTTTTTAAAAAAGTCAGAGAAACAAATATCAAAAGGGAATAGAAATATGATTCTTATTTTGAAGACAGATGAACATCTTGAAACATGTTTCAATAGAACTATATAAAAGATATTAGCATAGGGATAGAAAGATATATGGATTAGAAAAACTGAAAAATTGGCTGTTTGAAGGAGGCTAATGTCTTAAAAGACTAAACTGCATAATATTAATGATTAAGGAAATTATTTTTCCACATATTTATTTATAATAAATATATATGCATATATAATAGATGTTATATAACTATGACATCATAATACTATGATGTTATATTATTAGTTTGAATATTAAACTGAATAAGCTTAGACCCCATCTTAAGGATATTTTCATTGGGGAAGCAGAAGAAAGGCTATATAACTAATCTATACCAGATCACTGTAATAGAGAACAGTGTGTAGAAATTTCCTGGAGAAGGCGATGGTACCCCACTCCAGTACTCTTGCCTGGAAAATCCCGTGGATGGACAAGCCTGGTAGGCTGCAGTCCATGGGGTCGCTAGGAGTTGGACACGACTGAGAGACTTCACTTTCACTTTTCATTTTCATGTGTTGGAGAAGGAAATGGCAACCCACTCTAATGTTCTTGCCTGGAGAATCCCAGGGATGGGGGAGCCTGGTGAGCTACCATCTGTGGGGTCACACAGAGCTGGACGTGACTGAAGTGACTTAGCAGCAACAGTAGAAATTTCCAAAGACAAAAGTACTGGAAATTAAGAAAGAGGAAATTATTCTCAAAAAGGATACCAAAATAAGGCAATTGGGAAAGGTTACATTTGAGGAGTGTATTACTATTAATATGTATAACAGCAATGACCATCTCAAACATGACTCCTGTTTAAAACATATATGTAGAAGGCCTAAACTATGAACTAATGGCATCAAGGGAAGAATGTAGATGATCAAATCAGGTTAAATATTTGACATTCAAATTAATGGAGGAAATATTTTTCTAAATTTATTGAAACCACATTTTTAAGATAATGTTTATGCTAAGTGAAACTTACTGTTAACTACAGATTTGTAAATATAAACTCTTATTTAAACAGAACTGAAGATTAAACAGTACCCTCATTCATTGATGCTAATTGTATTTCAGAATACCAGACCACCTGACCTGCCTCTTGAGAAATCTGTGTGCAGGTCAGGAAGCAACAATTAGAACTGGACATGGAACAGCTGACTGGTTCCAAATAGGAAAAGAAGTATGTCAAGGCTGTATATTGTTACCCTGCTTGTTTAGCTTATATGCAGAGTACATCATGAGAAATGCTGGGCTGAATGAAAGACAAGCTGGAGTCAAGATTGCTGGGAGAAATATCAATAACCTCAGATGTGCAGATGACACCACCCTTATGGTAGAAAGCAAAGAACTAAAGAGCTTCTTGATGAAAGTGAAAGAGAAGCGTGAAAAAGTTGGCTTAAAACTCAGCATTCAGAAAACTAAGATCATGGCATCTGGTCCCATCATTTCATGGCAAATATATGGGGAAACAGTGGAGACAGTGGCAGATTTTATTTTTCTGGGCTCTGAAATCACTGCAGATGGTGACTGCAGCCATGAAATTTAAAGACACTTTCTCCTTGGAAGAAAAGCAATGACCAACCTGCAGAGCATATTAAAAAGCAGAGACAATACAATATTGTAAAGTAAAATAAATAAATAAATAATAAAAAGCAGAGACATTACTTTGCCAACAAAGGTCTATCTAGTCAAGACTATGATTTTTCCAGTAGTCATGTATGGATGTGAAAGTTGGACTATAAAGAAAGCTGAGCACCAAAGAATTGATTCTTTTGAACTGTGGTTTTGGAGAAGACTCTTGAGAGTCTCTTGGACTGCAAGGAGATCCAACTAGTCAACCCTAAAGGAAATCAGTCCTGAATATTTATTGGAAGGGCTGACATTGAAACTGAAACTTCAATACTTTGGCTACCTAATGCAAAGAACTGACTCATTTGAAAAGACCCTGATGCTGGGAAAGATTGAAGGCAGGAGGAGATGGGGATTACAGAGAATGAGATGGTTGGATAGCATCATCGATTCAATGGACATGAGTTTTAGTAAACTGAGTCAATTCCGAGAGTTGGTGATGGACAGGGAGGCTTGGTGTGCATGGGGTCGCAAAGAGTCAGACAGGACTGAGGGAGTGAACTGAACTGAACTGATTTTAAAACTCTACTCCCATTTTTGGAAATGAAGCACAGAGTTATGTTTAAGAAATAAGACCTTGTGGCTAGAATTCATGGATTCAAAATCCAACCACTTCTGCTTGTTAGAGGATATTGAGCTTATCCATCCAAAAAGTATAAATGACTGTTTAGCATAAGTATCTCCCAAATAGTTAGTTAGCCCTTATGTCATAATAGATAGTTTTTGGTTAGATTAATTAAAATTAATTAATAAAATTAATTAAAATTTCAAAAACAGAAAATTATGTCATATTGAGTGCTATTTGAAGTATTTGTTGAATTAAAGATAGAATATATTTAACTTGATTTAAATGGAAAAATCTTAATCATGCACATAAACCATAAAGTGTTGATTTATTGGTCAAATCTGGAAGTTACTACTTCTTACAGGAAAGAGAAATGGTGAGCAGGAATGACCAGATATTTAGAGTGGTCAAATGATTATAGATTTTAATAAGAGAAATGTAAGTGTTTTTACAGGCTTTTGTTCTCTCTACTGAAAAAAAAATCCATCTGAAAAACAGAAAGACAATGCCAGATTAGTTTCATACATTATTAATTTTTCCAATAAAACTTAATTTTAACCTTTTTACAAAAACTATATTGGGAATAGAAGACATAATATTGTCTTGTAAATTTATTTATTTTTAAACCAGATGACCAGACATTGTGGATGGCCAATAATATTTTTTAACAAAACTTGATTTGCTTTGTTAAATAAATGTTGTATCCTCCACAAGCAAGTAAGCCTTAAGATAGATAATTTTTTCAATGTTGTAGAAATCTGTGTCTTCAGATTCTGAAAGACCTGGCATCGAACATTATATTTGCAGTATTTTTTTTCTAGCTGAGAACAGGTGTCTCAGTAAGCTTATGATTGTTAATAACCAAGCCCATGTCTTGTTTGCCATATCATAGTTAGGACCCACATAGTACCTGGCACATTGTAGGTTGAATGAATGAAAAGTCAATCTATGACACAAAGTCTAGAAAGTAAATTGTGCCTAGTTTATGTTTAGCAGACAAACTGGAGGACATCCAGTGAGGTTAGAATTTCAGATAAATAATTTTTAACATAAGTATCTCCCAAATATTACATGGGGACCACTCTAAAAATGATTTATTGCTTATCTGAAATTCTAATCTTACTGAATGATGTATTTTCATTTGCTGAATCTGGTAACTCTAGTCTAGTTATTGTAATGAATTAATATTTGCTTGTTTATTCAATTAGTCATTTATCAACAGGCATTTATTGTTTTATTAAATTATGAAATGATATATTGCATGCCTACCATGTTCCAGGAATAATTCTATATCTTGGGGACTCAGCAATAAATAACGCTGGCAGACTTTCACTTCATGGAGCATGTATTTCAGTGGGAGATGGGGGGAGAAGAAAAATAAATAAGTGAAGTTTTAAATCAACAAAACAATTTCAGTTAATGATAAACGTTGTGAAGAAATGAAATGAGATAATAAGCATAGAGGGAAAGATGGATCAATGATTACCTTCTTAATGATGATGCAGAAATCATCATTAAAAGATAAGGAGAAGCCATTGAGACAAAGAGCTGGGGGAGAGCACAAAAGAAAGAAGAAACAGCACGTGCAAAAACCCTAGGTAGAAATGAATTTGACTGCTACAGGATAAGAGCGAAGACCATAGGACTACATCAAACTAAAAAGTTTCTACACAGCAAAGGAAACCATCAAAAAACGAAAAGACAGCCAGTCAGATGTAGTGAAAGTGAAAGTTGCTCAGTCATGTCCAACTCTTTGTGACCCCATGGACTATATAGTCCATTGAATTCTCCAGGCCAGAATACTGGAGTGGGTAGCCTTTCCTTTCTCCAGGGGATCTTCCCAACCCAGAGATTGAAACCAGGTCTCCCGCATTGCAGTCAGATTCTTAACCAACTGAGCTATGAGGGAAGTCAAAGCAGATGTAAAAAAGTGTTTAAAAATCATTTATCTATTATAATAGCATCACCAACTCAGTGGACATGAACTTGGGCAAACTCCAGGAGATAGTGAGGGACAGGGAGGCCTGGTGTGCTGCAGTCCATGGAGTTGCAAAGAGTTGGACATGACTTAGCGACTGAACAATAAAATCTATTATAATTAGGGCCAATGTCCAAAGTACATATCAGGGACTCATACAACTTAATAGGGCCTTCCCTAGTGACTCAGTGATAAAGGATCCACCTGCAATACAGGATACATGTGTTTGATCTTTGGGTTGGGAAGATCTCTGGAGAAGGAAATGACAACCCACTTCAGTATTCTAGCCTGGGAAATCCCATGGACAGAGGCTAGCCTGGTGGGCTGCGGTCCATGGGGTTGCACAGTCAGGGACTATTTAGCGACTAAACAACAATAACAATAGCAAAAAAAAAAAAAAAAACCCTCCCACAAAACAAGCAAACCCAGTCAATTTGATTATAAAATGAGCAGAGGATCTGAATAGATAGTTTTCCAAAAAAGATATACAGTGGGCAATAAATACAGGAAAAGATGCTCAGTATAACTAATCATGAAGGAAATGTAAATCAAAACCACAGGAGATACCACCTTACACCTGTTAGAATGGTTATCCTCAAAAAGACAAGTAATAACAAGTATTGACATGGATGTGGTGGAAAGGGAACCATTGTACACTGTTTGGGTATGGAAATTTGTGCATCCACTATGGAAAACAGTAGTTTTCTAAAAAAATTAAAATAAGAGTGCCATATGATAGAGTGGCTCCACTTCCAGGTATTTATCTAAAGAAAACTAAAACACCAACTGGAAAAAATATATGGCCCTCTGTGTTCATTACAGCATAGTTTGCAGTAATCAAGACATGGATTCAACCTAGGTGTCCACTGATGGATGAAGAAGTAAAGAAAATGTGGTACATATATACCATGGAATATTATTCAGCCTTCAAAAAGAAGGAAATACTGACATTTGAGACAACATGGATGGATTTTTAAGGCATTATGCCAAGTGAAATAAGTCAGCCAGAGAAAGATAAATATCATATGACCTCATTTATATGTAGAATCAAAAAAGCAACAGCAATAAAAAATCAAATTCATAGAAACAGAGAACAGATGGGTGGTTGCCAGAGGTGGGGAATGATAGTGGGCAAGATGGGTAAAGAGGGTCAAAAGTTACAGATGCTCAGTTATAAGACAAATATGTCCTGGGGATGTAATGTACATATAGAGACTATAGGTAATAATACTGTATTGTATGTTTAAAAGTTGCTAAGAAAGTTGATTTTAAAAAGTACTAATCATAAGAAAGAATTGTAAGTATGTGTAACAATGGATGTTGACTAAATTTATTATGGTGATCATTTTGCAATATATATAAAAATATTAAACCATTATGTTGCATACCTGAAGTTAATATAATGTTATATGTTGATATATGTCAATTATTTCTCAGTTAAAAGGGGAGACCCATTGGTTTATAAGCGGTTAGGGGGCTGGTTGCTACTACTGCTGTTGAATCACCAAGCTGTGCCTCACTCTTTGCTACCCCATAGTCTGTAGCCCTTCAGTCTCCTCTGTCCATGGGGTTCTCCAGGCAAGAATACTGGAATGAGTTGCCACTTGCTTATCCCGGGGATCTTCCTGACCCAGGGATGGAACCCGCATCGCCTGCTTGGCAGGCAGATTCTTTACCACAGATCCAAGTGCGAAGCCCAAGGGGACTGGTAGTGGTAGTTTATCACTAAATCATGTCCAACTCTTGCAAACCCATGGACTGTAGCCTGCCAGGCTTCTCTGTCCATGTGATTCTCAAGGCGAGAATACTGGAGTGGGTTGCCATTTCCTTCTCCAGGGGATCTTTTGGACCAAGGAATTGAACCCGGGTCTTCTGCATTGTAGGCAGATTCTACACTGAGTGCCTGGGGAATAGTATAAATGTGGTATAAAAAGATGTAAGAAACTGAAGCAAGAGCCAGATCATGTAGAAACATGCATTCAAAGGTGTGAAATTTGAATTTTATTCAAGCAAAATGGGACCCACAGGAGTAGTTAAAATCAAGAGCAATATGACCTAAAATAAAATATTTTGAGAATATTTGGGATGCTGGGTAGAAATTGGATAGGTGGGATGGGGAGGGTAAGTGTGAAAGTGGAGCAGCATTTAGAAGTAATCCAAGAGCCAAGGTGAGGCATGCCGTGGGTTCAGAGAAGGCTGGTGACAGAGGTGGATGAACTGGAGTTTATTTTCAAGGCAGAAGCAATAGTAAGTATGAATGATTTTAATTCTGAGATCAGAGAGAGTGGTGAGAGAAAATGGAAAACACTTGTGTTTCTAGTTTCAAGATGTACTGATTCTATGTATGACCTGTGTAGAAAAATAAATTGATCTTCTCTGTCCTTCATTCTCAGTTGCCTATATTGGCATCATCGGTGGTTAGCCTGTATTTCCTTGAACTCACGGATGTCTTCAAACCCGTGCACTCTGGATTCAGCTGCTATGACCGGAGTCTTAGCATGCCATACATTGAACCCACCCAGGAGGCAATTCCTTTCCTCATGTTGCTTAGCTTGGCTTTTGCCGGACCTGCAATTACGGTAAGAACTGCCCCAAAATTGTGTTTGTCAGATCATAAGACTAAGAATGACCACATTTATGTAATAAATGAGGTGTCCCTGGCGGCTCAGATGGTGAAGAATCTGTCCACAATGCAGGAGACTGGGGTTTGATCCCTGGGTTGGGAAGATCCCCTGGAGGCGGGAATGGCAACCTATTCCAGTATTCTTGCCTGGACAATTCCATGGCTAGAGGAGCCTGGTGGGCAACAGTCCATGGGGTCGCAAAGAGTCGGAAGGACTGAGGGACTAATTTTCACTTTCATGTAATAAATGGGTTAAAAGCAAACAAAAAGTTTCTGATACACTTTCTCATTAATGTATTTTTCATGCATTCATGGAGAAGGAAATGGCAACCCACTCCAATATTCTTGCCTGGAGAATCCCATGGACAGAAGAGTCTGGTGGGCCGCCATCTATGGGGTCGCACAGAGTCAGGCACGACTGAAGCGCCTTAGTAGCAGCAGCAGCATGCATTCATGCCATATCTCAAGTCTTAGAAACTGTGGGAAAGAAACAAATAATTCTATAGCCAACAGACTTTGTTCTCCAAAGTGCATGTTGCTATCAATTTTAGCAGATTAACGCATTTTATTGATTCTTAGCACTGAGCATGCACAACTGTACAGAAAAAAGGGTACAACTCACATTCCTGCCCCCCACAAAATAAAATACTTTAGATTCAGAATAAGCATTTGGATTTTAAAATGTGTAACCTAAAGAAATGACCTAACCTATTGAAATTGAATTAGAAATGTAGTTGTTTTTAGTTTGCTAACATACAAATTGGGAATTGCATATTTTTCATTAAGTTTATTAATAAGTAACTCCAGCATAGTCTTTATAGCATCTCTTTTGCCCCGAAAACCTACTTAAAGGATAAGGAACATGTTTCAGGGTTAATAATATTTATTTCTAACAGTAGGAACTCTTACTTTACTTTTATCATGCTAATGAATGTCAGAGGAAGTGGTCATTAAATAAAAAGCTGTATTTGAATGGAGTTTTTATAGGATCTCCTAAAGAACTGGTCTATTCTGGTTCAGTATATGGCAGCAGTTTTAGAAAAGTCTGCACTGACCTTTTGTATACCTTTGGATTTGTTTCTTTTTTAATTTCCCCACATTAAACAATAACATTCTATTTACACTATAAATTACATGAAATATTATCAGAAGATAAAACTGAAACTTAATTTTTACTAGAACTTCATCATACTTAAAGAATGAATTTCGAGACCTTTTGATCTCAAAACACTTTGTAAGTTTTAAGAAATGAGTTATCTGAACTTCAGTAACTCCAGGGTGATTGGAACTATTAATGATGAACTTGGAAGTATCTGAGACTGACTAAAAGCATATTTAATGAGCAATATTGTTCAGAGTGGGCTTCCTTGGTGGCTTAGATGGTTAAGTGTCTGCCTGCAATGCAGGAGACCCAGGCTCAATCCCTGGGTTGAGAAGATCCCCTGGAGAAGGAAATGACAGCCCACTCCAATACTTTTACTGGTAAAATCCCATGGATGAGGAGCCTGGTAGGCTACCGTCCATGCGGTTGCAAAGAGTCGGACATGACTGAGCGACTTCACTTTCACTGTTGTTCAGAGTAACGGTATTTTCTGGTCATTTCTCTAATGATTTACAAAGAAATCTATTATCATCCAGGTATTTAACAAAGCAAAAAGCATACATGTTTTAAATCTAGTAGACCAGAAGGCATTTCTCCTAATTGGAATATAATGCAGAAATTTATTGTAATTAATCTATTTGAAGTACAATTGTAAAATACAAATGCTTGTGACTCTGCTGAAGAGACTATGATGATATTTAATCAATTACATAATTTCTTTTTTATATGCCCAGAAGTCTTTGTTCCCTGGGTCTTAGACTAAGTGGCAAGGAGAACACATCTAACTGTGGCTTTTCCTGCCAGCACCATTAATTTCACACTGATCCCTTTGCTGACACTGTTATAGGTCCTGAGGCCAATGACTTTGGCCTCATCATTGTGTTCCCGCTTTTCTGACTCCCTCATTTCCAGTAATAAATTCTCAATATGCAATTAAGGATGCTTTCTGGGGGATTCTGTGTCAACACTTTCTTTCTTGAGCCTTGAGAAGTGAAAGAACAAGTTAGCTATGACTACCTCTACCAAATTGACCTGGGGAACCCAGTGCCAACTCCTTCGGCAAAGACTGCCTGTATTCCCAGGTCACCACTGGGCCTCCATAGCTGTTGCATGCCTCTTTATGGAAGGAGAGGCAAACTAGCAAAATATTGACACTACTGGGCCCCTGATCTTCCCCATATCATTCAGGATATTCTAGAATGTCAGTGATTCTTTTCTTCCACAATTCTTTCATGGATTTTGAGTAAACAACCTGATGGTAAAACAAATCCTGACTTTACGGACATCAAATAACTGTCTTTTACACCTTACTCTCTAAGCATAAATCATCTCTAAATTTCTAATTTCATTTTCCCTTGTTTTAAAGCCTTTTCCTGAAACATTGGTTCTATAGTGTCTGTATGTCACCATAGTCCTAGAATAGGGGTCACCAATTGCAGGGCTATGGACCAGTACCAGTCCATGGCCCATTAGGAACCAAGCGAAACTTCATCTATATTTACAGCCACTCCCCATCACTCACATTAGCCCCTGAGCTTCACCTGTCGAATCATTGGTAACATTAGGTTCTCATAGGAGTATGAACCCTCCTGTGAACTGTGCATGTGAGGGGACTAGGTTGCTCACTTCTTATGAGAATCTAATGCCTGATGATCTGAGGTGGAGCTGAGGTGATGAGGCAAGCTGGGTGGGAGTGGCTGCCACTGTCTCTCATCACCCCCCAAACCTAGTTGCAGGAAAACAAGCTCAGGGCCCCCACTGGTTCTACATTATGATGAAGTATATAGTTATTTCATTATGTATCAAAATGTAGCAATAATAGAAATAAAGTGCACAATAAATGTAATGTGTGTGAATCATCTTGGAACCATCCCCCCTACCCCCATCTGTAGAAAAATTGTCTTCCACAAAACCAATCTGTGGTGCCAAAAAGGTTGGGGACTGCTGTTCCAGAACCATGATTCTGTCTCTAAACTTATACATATGTTACTGCTCCAACTTCTTTCCCCACTATTCCTGAAAGTGAAAATAACAGACTCTAGTTCCCGACTTTCAAGGATGCCATTTTCATTTTTTCTTTTTGGCAGTATTAATCTATTCCAAAATGGAATGGTGGGAGAGACAGAGAGGCAGGATGAATTCTTCCTTTGAAAATCACTTTCATAGTCCATTTGTGTAAGGAGAGGTGCTTCTTATTTTCACTCATTCATATGAAGAGAAGGCAAAACAGAACAAAAGACCACATATAGGTAGTATTCTTTAAAAGAAAGTTTATAATTCTTTACAAAAGGAAGATCAACTGATTTTTTATACAGGCATTTACATATGAATCATTTAATGTTTACTTCTCAGCTTTTTAATTTTTTTTTTATTTACTTAGTTATTTTTGGTTGTGCTTGGTCTTTGTTGCTGTGTGCTGGCTTTCTCTAGTTGGAGCAAACAGGGGCTACTCTACATTGTGGTATGCGGGCTTCTCCTTGTAGTGGCTTCTCTTATTGCAGAGCACAGCCTCTAGATTGCACGAACTTCAGTAGTCATGGTACATGGGCTTGGTTGCTTCATGGCATATGGGATCTTCCCAGAGCAGGAATAAAACCAGTGTCCCCTGAATTGCAATGGACTCATAACCACTGGACCAACAAGGAAGCCCCTCAGATTTTTTTTTTTGATGCTTTGAAAGTTATTTAAAAAATTACCCACCTTTGTATTGTTACACAAGAAATTGTAAAACTTCTTTTGTGTCTGTGAAACGCATATTCTTATTTTTTGAAACTGTCCTTAAATTTTCATCTTTAACATTAACTTTTAACTTACTTTTAAGTGATAATGAAACAAGCATTTTGTTTAGTCCTTTGGAGATTCTCAGGGAAAATAGCACAGAATATTGAGGCTTATCATAAATCTTTCCGAAAAGCTATATAAATAAAAAACATGTGTATGTTCTCTTCCCTGGAAGTAAAATGTTACTGCATAAGATTAAAGGGTACGTATATCCAGTTTTATAAAAGAATTGTATTGAAATTTATTATTTTTTCTGGGAGGTAACCTTAGCTTTAGTAGAGTATACACTCTCTTTTAGGTGGCTTTTCCAAGAGCAGTATCCATATAATAATAAGCAATGTATTTCCTCTCTGCATCTCCCCTGAAACAGTCACTTTAGAACCTTTTTCAAAAACCTGTCCATGATATCTAACATGCACAAAATGGTATTGTTCCTTTTCAGGACTGTGTACAGCATAAAAAGAATATTGTGAGAAGATAATTGTCATATACTGTTTTCTATTTCCAAATGACAACAGCAACAAATAATTTTGTTGTCAACACCTAATCCTTGAAACCATATTGCATCACAACAGCGTGTCATTTGGAATGGGGAGACAAGCAGGCACATTTGAAAATACATCAGGAAACATCTATCCTTTCCCTGAGAATAATTCTATCTTTAAAGCAAATTAAATCATTTTGAAAATGCATACTGTGACATGTAGGTCAAGGTTAAATGAATAGTAGTGTGAAGAGAAAATTAATGTGCTCCTTAGAGAGTGGATGAGTTGGATGATGTCAAAATACTAACAAGAAACCTCCACCCATAATCAAACCAGGGTGTGAAAGCACTCTCCTGACATATGAATTTTGAGCTTATTAAGCAAATAAATTAAAACTCTTGAAATTTCAAGGTCACTTGAGATAATGACTCCTGTGTTATATGACAAGAAGCATTTCCCTAGTGACACTAAGCAGATAAATTCTTACATACTTTAGCATTTGTGGATAATATGTGAAACACTATTTGTATGTATAATTAAAAAGAAACAAAAATTTTCACAGAATTATTATTAAAGAAATGAAAATGAAATGAGTCTCTCAATGCACTTCAGGACACATTTCAGAAATGAGTGGTTAATTTTCTTGAAATGATGAATTTGGGATAACCATGATATTATTCTACTTGCATGGTGCAGCATGTCACATCTATCTGTGCAGAATATTATAGAATCTTTTGTATTCCTATGTCTAACTTGAAGTGATAATGTAGTATGATATTTTTCAAAAAATATAATTAACTTAGTATTCAATGATTTGAAAAAAAAATTCCTTCTGATTATTTACATTATATAGTTCTCCATAAAAGAGTTTATCAGTGTATGCCACAAGATTTTCATGCTTATAAGGTTATTGGTAGAGTTTTATTAAGAAAATTATTTTTATACAAGTAAAGGTTCTTTATAATTGTACACACACCATATGGAACTAAACATATCAGACAGAACATTTGAAGCAGAAGGTCATAGACTTAGTCATGAATTTTAAAAATCATAAATTTAAGTATTTATAAAATAAATGTTAAGTAGGTGTTGAGAACTGGGAACTTTCCCTTGGAAAATCTATTTCAGCTCCCAATCACGGTGATAATCTTTAAAGTGACATGATCACTTATATCTAAGGGACTGCCTGTTCTCACTTTCTCTGTTCTACATTTTTAGCCATACTGATTCTAATTTCACAATAATCTCTGAGGCACAGTAACCCCAAATATTTGAATTTTTGCATTAAAGATCCACATTATTTCAAGTCTTGCTTTTCTTAATAACTACCAGCCCAAATGCCCAAGGTTATATTAGAATCCCACAGTGAAGGCAATAAAAGCAAATCCCACAATGCAGGGAACTGTGCTAGATAGTGAGAATAAAAGGTAAAAAAAAAAAAAAAAAAGATGATTTTCACACAGAGGGTCAGAGTCAAATGAGAAATAATCAAGCTATGCTAGAGGGAAGGACAAGATACTAAGGGAGCCCCATAGAAGGGGACATAGTTCAGTTTAGGATATAGCAAGGAATTTCAAGGGAAAGTTCTTGAAGGAGATGATGCCTAAATGTATTGAGTCTTTTCACTGATGTCCTATGTCTTAGAATCCAACAGCAAGCGTGCTCTTCCTTATCATAAGTATGGTCCTCTGTTCACTGGAAACACATTGTCTAAATATTTCATTCTTAAGACGTATTCCTCACTGGTAGCGGTGGTGGTATAGTCGCTAAGTTGTGTCAGATTCTTGAACCCCATGGACTATAGCCCACCAGACTCCTTTGTCCATGAGATTTCCCAAGCAACTGGGGTGGGTTCTCCTGCATTGCAGTCTCCTGCATTGCAGGAGGATTCTTTATTGCCAAACCACCATTACTCCACATTACGCAGTATGAATGGACTAAATTAACCACATCAAATTCTATTTCAGTTGTCCTGGAGCATTTTCATCCAAATGTTACTGCTTACCTAGATAGATTCTCTTATAATCTACATTTTTCAATAAGATAGTTACTAGCCACATGTGGCTATTTCATTTTAAATCTGATTGATTTACATTTTAAATAATTAAGTACAATGAAATGAAATTAAAACTTCAGCTCCTCGATTGCAGTAGCAAAAACATTTCAAGGGCTCAGTAGCCAACAGTGCTGTTTCAAGTTCTCAATAGTGGCTCCCATACTGGACAAAGCAGAAAATACGTCCATCATCACAGAAGATTTTAGCAGATAGCTCTGCTTTAGATAGAACCTTTCTACTTTTCTTGCCTGCTTTGCCTGGGTGATCCTTCTGTTCAATCCCAAAGTATTTTATTGAAATAATATGCTAATACAATATTCCTGATTCTAACTCTGGTACTTATTTTATTCTCTCCTCAGGCATCTTTTTTTCATGGTTTTAAGGATAAAATGTCAAGATTCTAAGCATCAGGGCAGAGTCAGGCACCATGCGATTAATCAGTTAGGAAACAATGGGCATTGTTGGGCATAGGGCCAAAGTCTGGGTGCAGCAACCACATTGCAATGCCAGGATACTATCACAATTTTGACCAGTATGTAGGAGCACAGAAGATCCAACAATGCTAGTTCCAATGCCCTGATTACTTCTCACTGCTTCTGCAAATACTCAGGAGAAATCCTCCCATCTCTAAAGTGCCTACAAAAGGTACATCTTTACCTAATTTAACTGATGGCATGTTAAGAGATAACTTCCCCTGTAGGAGGAAATGGCAACTCACTCCGGTATTCTTGGCTGGAAAATCCCATGGACAGAGGAGCCTAGCAGGCTACAGTACATGGGGTCTCAAAGGGAGTCAGACACTGAGCAACTGAGCATACATATGTAAGAGATAACTTATATAATTCATCTGCACCTGTTGAATCCATTATGAACACCCTCTTGTCTTCGCAGATTATGGTAGGGGAAGGAATCCTCTATTGTTGCCTGTCCAAAAGAAGGAATGGGGTTGGCCTGGAGCCCAACATTAACGCTGGAGGCTGCAACTTCAACTCTTTCCTTAGAAGAGCCGTCAGATTCGTTGGTGGGTGTGGGAAACCACAAAGAAAGAAAATATTTTTCAAATAGAAATGTTATATTTAATTACAGATATTGTCTTTAGAGCTGTAATTTAGATGTATAATGTCAGGTACATGATGAATTTTACATTACACAAAAAGAAAAAAACCTGTTAAAAACACCCTGATTTAAGCTTTGTATCCACAATGTGTTATTTATAGTTATTATCCTTGTTTTGAGAGCTAGCATGCCATGCATTTAAGTTTATTTTTGTCTTAGCTCTGGTAGAATCATGAATTCACTTTAAAATGGCTTCTTGGATCTGGGTTCATTTTTTAAAATGGAGAATAAATATCAGCAGACCAATATAAATGGATAACCCTCCAGAAATTACTTTAGCTGCATCAATGATTCCATTTCAATTGTCCTACGGTGTTTTCATCCAGAAGTTACTGTCCATGGAAATGTCACCATGCAGCACAGCATCAAGGCTATTTTTCCTTGGTTATTTCATTTAACTCTACCTCCTATTTTTATGAGACCTACAGAAAATCCATAGGCAAGTATCAGAGTCAAATCAGCATCTAAACCTTCATCTCTTCTGATTAGCATGTGACTATCTTAATATTATTTGAGTCACAGACCTTTCTTTTTAACTGAATTGAAAAGTCAAGCCACAGTACATCACACCACTGTGAATATTTTAATTCAATCCCAGTAAATCAGTAAAAAATTATTTTCACTTGTAACCTCTCAGTTCAAAGCAATAGGTAGCTTCATTTAATACCTAATAGATAATTAAGTACCATCATCTCTTCCAATAAAGAAAAAAATCTGGTCTAAATCGTGCCCTAGATTCTGCCCCACTAAGAAAGGCACATTTTTGCTCCACAACTAAGATCAAGAAGTAAAACGTCAGGACATCTAGCTGATCTCAGAAGTTTTCCTAATGTAACACAATGCTGTG
Source organism: Antilocapra americana (assembly GCA_007570785.1). Lineage (NCBI taxonomy): Eukaryota > Metazoa > Chordata > Mammalia > Artiodactyla > Antilocapridae > Antilocapra > Antilocapra americana. The sequence continues at coordinate 387,798 of ML662497.1, forward strand.
GCTAAGGGGCACATAACTCCTCTGAAAAAACCTCATGACTATGAGGATGCACCATCTTATCCTGCAGACCCCAGTCCCAGAGTCAACCATGCCCATGCCCTGGAGGCCTAGAGATAGATAGGTTTCCTCACTTACCCATACTCCTCTCACAAGATTCTACATGCTGCTAGGAATTAGAATGTATAAATAAAGGTCCAGGGTCACGAATCTGAGGTGAGTGGGTGGAGAAAGAACTGGGAGAGTGGTTGTTAGGTGACAACAAGCAGAGAAGGAAAATGCAGAAGGGGCCAGGCCAGAAGGAGAACACTGTCGGGTTACCTGGCTGCCTGTCACAGGGATTTCTATGAGCAAATCATGAATCAGAATCCAGACTCTCAAGTCAGAATGACTCCAGGGTGTAGAGGGAGCAGGTGGCCTAAACTCCCAAGGATAAGGCCAGGCAAGGAACTCGAAGCAAGAATGGAGTTTGAATGTACAAGCCTGCATCAGGGTTTGTCAGTTTATGGTTTCAAACTGGTCCCAGAAGAGAAAAGAAAGAACTTAATCAAGAGATTTAAGAATGTCATTTCTGCATTCCAAAATGAAGGAAGCCTCCCACAGCCTGGTACGTGTATGATTATTGTCTTCACCATAGGGCTGGCTTGCTGTTTTCTCTGTTTTACCTAGCTTTCCTGGTATGCTAGTCATCTGTAGGTGGTCATGCCAGGAACCAGTCCCATAAGGTTTGCCTACTGTGGCTGGGGTGAGGAACTACTGGGGAGAAAGCCCTGGAAGCACAATTCTGCTAAGCAGTTTACAGTGATTTTGAATTTTGCTTCATTGCCCATGTTGAATCATTTTCAAATCACACAGTTGTCACCTTAACGTGTTCCAAGTATCTGCCAAGTGATCTACAATTAATAATATTAAGAATTGGCCTGTATAACCAAACAGACAAAAATCCTTCAAATGATGACTTTGGAGATACTCATTGCCTCCAGCATCTGTTTGGAAGTTTAGAAATTTTCTTTACTATCTTCCTGAAATAAAGCCAGAGAAAATGATCACAGTAGATGTCAAGGTTGTCATGTTAATGTGTAATACACAAGCTTGGTGATGGCACCACAGTGGCATCAAGTGCTAGCTAGCTCGGTAACAGGTTCTTTCCTTTTCCTTATAGGTGTTCATGTCTTTGGACTCTGCTCTACAGCTCTTATCACAGACATCATCCAGCTCTCCACAGGCTACCAGGCACCGTACTTTCTGACTGTGTGCAAGCCAAACTATACCTCTCTGAATGTGTCTTGCAAAGAGAATTCCTACATTGTAGAAGACATTTGCTCAGGATCTGACCTTACTGTTATCAACAGCGGCAGGTTAGAAATGGAGATTATGAAAACTTCCGTGTTGGTGTTTTCATTGTTCCTTAATAGCTTGGGGTATCATCATAGGCATACATTTTTCAATCACAGTGATTTGGATTTTATTTTTCTTTTCAATTCAGTGATCTCTTTAGGGATGATACCATAGAAATTCATTGATGGGTCATTCCAACTCCTTATCGCTCTCCAAATTTCAGCCCCATGTTCATTCCGCTCATCTTCATATCACCAAACCCCAGTCATGTTCTATGATCTCTACACTAATTATGGGTTTAGAAAGAAAGAAAGTGAAGTCGCTCCATTGTGTCCGACTCTGCGACCCCCTGGACTGTAGCCCACCAGGCTCCTCCATCCATGGAATTTTCTAGGCAAGAGTACTGGAGTGGGTTGCCATTTCCTTCTCCAGGGGATCTTCCCAACACAGGGGTGGAATTATGGGTTTAGGTTATCACAAATTGGTTTATTTTAGATGTTTATAGTTAGTCATGGCTTATAATCAGTATGTGTCATGTAGTGACTTAAGTAGAAGACTGTATATGATATTTCCAGCTCCAATACATATTTTATTAAAAAAGAAATCATATGAATTTTCCTTGTGGTAGAGTTTTAAAATAAATATCATCTAGGATTGCATGTGTCCTCTTTGAATAAACCTGGAAAGTCTGTACAGCTCCTGAAACTAAAAACTGAAAAACTAAAGAAACTACCAAGGCATTAAATTGTTTTCAATCAATTTTAAAAAAAAAAGAAAGAAACTTAGATGGCAAGAGAAGTTCAAAAGAAATAAATTACAAAAGGGTGGAGGCAGCAAAAGACTGATATAAGAATTCTATTTTCCATTCAGTCAGTTCCCCAAGATTGATTTAAGAATCAAAAATAAGTTAAATACACTTGAAGAATCAGAACCTGATATTATATAATTATATACATATGGTCCATTCAATTCAATTAATTTTGAACTTACATTTAAGACTTATATTCTGTATTTTTTCTCAGTTTTTCTACATTATCTTGTCTGTATTGAATAGTAGTCTTTTTTATTGGGTACCAAATAATTAGGAGGGCATTAATAAAACTGAATTTTTTCCCATTTTTTAATCCTCTAAAAGATCTCTGTTCTCCTGTCTATCTTTCACAATCCTCTGTTCTACCTCTCCCACCTTGCTTCTTATTTAACAAAACAATATACTTTGTGATTCTTGAGATAATAGTCATTTTAAAGTGGGATAGAGAAACATTTTGCTAAAATCAGATTTTTTCCCCCTGCTTTCTAAAGTGTAAAAAACACTTCTAGACCCACTACTGTGAGAGAATAATTATTCTTTTAAATGTTTATGTAAATGAAACCATATATTTAGGAGCACAGAGAAAGTTTAAAAGCATTAAAATCTTAGGTTTTAGAGGCTTTTACTTTAACCTGACATAATTATAATACCAATAAACAGTTATAATGCTTTCCACTCCATTTCCACTTTCAACCAGCATTCCAATGGTGTAAAGAAGGGATCCCTTAGAGAGCTAACACTTTATTTTGGAAAGTATATCACTACTCTTCTTTAATACTAATGGTGATCAACAGTGTTTATTTTATCACTCAGACCTTTCTCCAGAAAACCAAACAGAAATTAAAGTTATTGCTTATTACCTTGCAGCTTTTTAGTTGAACGTTTTAACCACTCAGTGTTCTGGAGATGATTGTTAGCAGTGTATCAGAAATAGCAGGCATAATCTGACTTCTTCCTTTGGCAGAAAATCATTCCCTTCTCAACATGCGACCCTGGCTGCCTTTGCAGCTGTGTACGTCTCGGTAAGTAAGTGGTTCTTTTTCATCGAGCTGTGTCCTAGAGAAAATCAGAGAGATGAGTGCTGTCTCCAAACACTCGTTAGACTATATTATAGCTGGGTAATAACAGAAGAGTTCAATGGGATCAAAAATAGAATTTAGGTGCTACTATAAACAGTATAATAGTAAGATAATTTTTGACACAGTCATAATATACATTTGGCTTCATATCTCTTTAATGTGCTATTATACTGCATGAGTATTGTGAACTACATGAATGTTAAAAACTGTAAAACTGAAAGAATTGTGTTAAGTATATACATACACAGCATATACTTTTGTTTCAATCGTTGTCTAACAGCAGATTCTAAGTGAGTGTAAGTTGATAAGTGCTCTGCGATTAATTGTCACTGTATCTTATTAATATAATGGTTTATTCGATTTTATGTGAAAAAATGGTTTGAAATTAAGTGACAAGTAATATGTAGACTAACCAGGTATCTGGCTAATTCTACTGCTTTAATTTTTTTTTCAAACTTTTGTGTAATCATATAAGAGTTCTGTTATTTATTTGGTGAATTTTGTCAGGCATTCCTTTGATTTCAGGTACAGAAATTAGCAGGAGGAAAGGAATAGTAAAATTGACATCAAGTATATGAGACTTTTCAGTTCATCCTTTTATTTGATTATAATTGAATAGAAAAAAAATGAACTTTTAAACATACTTACCCCAGTTCTTTCATTTTTTAAAGATGAACTTCAATAGCAGGAGGAAAGGAATAGTAAAATTGACATCAAGTGTATGAGACTTTTCAGTTCATCCTTTTATTTGATTATAATTTAATAGAAAAAAATGACCTTTTAAACATACTTACCCCAGTTCTTTCATTTTTTAAAGATGTACTTCAATTCCACACTAACGGATTCCTCTAAGCTTCTGAAACCTCTCTTGGTCTTCACCTTTATCATCTGTGGAATCATCTGTGGGCTAACACGGATAACTCAGTATAAGAATCACCCAGTTGATGTCTACTGTGGCTTTTTAATAGGAGGAGGAATTGCTCTGTACTTGGTAAATAATTTACTATTATTCAACAAAGCACAGTTTAAAAAGGAAAATATGCACAAAATGTCTTTCACTATAATAATTTACTTCCAATATAGTTTATGAGAAAATCCCTGACTCCTTCTCCATTCTAAGCCAAAACATATATTCTACTTTCAGTAAAATAATTTATTAAACTCATACCTTGGGCCAGAAAAGGTGATTTTAGAAAGATTATCACATTTTCCCTTATCATTCTCCCACCAAAAAAAGTAAAGGACTACTATTACTAGTATAATTTTATAGATGAGGAAAGTAAGTCAAAGAGAGTAGAAGTTTAATGGAAGAATTATATACTTTGCCCAGTAACACAAATGTGGCACCTGATATAACTATAATCCAGCTAATATTTAATTCTTTGTGTGTGTGTGTACTCAGCAATGTTTGACTCTTTGTGACCCTGTGAACTATAGCCCGCTAGGCTCCTCTGTCCATGGGATTTCCTAGGCAAGAATACTGGCTTGAGTTGCCATTTCCTTCTCCAGGATATCTGCCCAACCCAGGAATTGAACCCACGTCTCTTGCCACCTGCATTGGCAGGTGGATTCTTTACCACTGTGCCACCTGAAAAGTCCCATTGAATTCTTTAGCAACCTTCATTTCCAAACCTGATCTTCCTTTAAGGAAAATATCTTCAGCATAGGGAATTGAAATTGTCCGTTTCATTCATGCATTCATTACTTTTACATTTATTCAAAATCTGATCTGTGCCAGGTACTATACTGAGCATCACAGCACTGATAAATAAGATATATCATTTTTGAGTTTACAGTGCAAAGATTAAAAAAAGTATATGGTTACAATATGTTAAATGACAAAATAGGGTACTTTGAGGATAGCAAACTGCCTAAGGAAGCTAAGGAAGGTTTCATAGAGTTATACTCATGTTTTTAAAACATGAGAGTCTCTTACGGTAAAGAAAGGAAGAGGGCATTCAAGCTGAAGAAATCACATATGTAAAAAGCTGGACATATGAATGATCAAGTCTTTGTGGAGGGTGAGGGAACAGAAGGAATGAGAGATAATGGCCAGGTTTCTAGTTTGGAAGACCAGCAGATAGTGACTTCATTTGCTTACTGAATGAATGTGTACAAGTTCAATTTAAAAATCAATAGGCAGTTGAATAGTTGGGTCTGGAGCTTAAAGGAGCAATGACTGGTGGAAGATAGATTTGTAAATCATGGACATTATAGGTGGAAATACCATGAGAGTTATGGGAGTATATAAAATTGCCAGATCCTAAGAATAAAAGGAGCCAAGAAATCACCAATATGCAAGCAGCATGCAAAGGAAAAGGCAATAATGAAAGAAACTAAGAGGATCTACAGAGAAATAAAAATTAACTGTTGGAGCAGTTCTAAATCTTGTGATCTTGGAATATTTGTGAAAAGCATTAATAAAAAAATGCTTACAAAAACAGGAAACATACTAAAGTGAGCAATGATTTATTTTTTTCATTTTTATATACTAGTGGCATAGTCAGGATGTCACTTCAGCTCTCATACTTCCTACTCATACTTTCTTCAGTGAAGGAGAAAGCCATCAAATGAAAACTGGTGTGCCAGGAACTGTGCATAAGCCTGGGTTGTCCTGGGGGTGTTCACTGGCAACAAGTGTTACAGAATAAGACTGAGAACTGTCACTCCCCAGTTCATGTATTGCATCTGTACATGTATGATTTTCATGGTGTCTTTGAGTTCCATGGGTTTGGGCTCAAATCTCAGTTCCTCTACTATTTGGCCAATTTTGCAGCCATTCAGAAACCTGATTCTTCATCTATAAAATGAGGATGATAACTGTTTGCCTCAAATCATAACAAGGAATCAAACAACTATACTTATTAAGCCGAGTTCTGTGCACTGAATTTTGAACAATGTAGATAGAGGTTATAGCTGTGAAACGAAGAGAAGTGAAAAGCAAAGGAGAAAAGAAAAGATATACCCATTTGAATGCAGAATTCTGAAGAATAACAAGGAGAGATAAGAAAGCCTACCTCAGTGATCAGTGCAAAGAAATAGAGGAAAACAATAGAATGGGAAAGACTAGAGATTTCTTCAAAATTAGAAAAAATTAGAGATACCAAGGGAACATTTCATGCAAAGATGGGCTCAATAAAGGGCAGAAATGGTATGGACCTAACAGAAGCAGAACATATTAAAAAGGTGGCAAGAATACACAGAAGAACTGTACAAAAAAGATCTTCATGACCCAGATAATCATGATAGTGTGATCACACACCTAGAGCCAGACATCCTCGAATGTGAAGTCAAGTGGGCTTTACGAAGCATCACTACGAACAAAGCTAGTGGAGCTGATAGAATTCCTGTTGAGCTATTTCAGTTCCTAAAAGATGATGGTGTGAAAGTGCTGCACTCAATATGCCACCAAATTTGGAAAATTCAGCAATGGCCATAGGACTGGAAAAGGTCAGTTTTCGTTCCAATCCCAAAGAAAGGCAATGCCAAAGAATGTTCAGACTAGCAAACAATTGCACTCATCTCACAAGCTCAAAATTCTCCAAGCCAGGCTTCAGCAATACGTGAACTGTGAACTTCCAGATGTTCAAGCTGATTTCAGGAAAGGCAGAGAAACCAGAGATCAAATTGCCAACATCTGATGGATCAGTGAAAAAGCAAGAGACTTCCAGAAAAACATCTATTTTTGCTTTATTGACTATGCAAAGCCTTTGACTGTGTGGATCACAATAAACTGTGGAAAATTCTTCAAGAGATGGGAATACCAGACTACCTGACCTGCCTCTTGAGAAACCTGTATGCAGGTCAGGAAGCAATATTTAGAACTGAACATGGAACAACAGACTGGTTCCAAATAGGAAAAGGAGTATCTCAAGGCTGTATATTGTCATCCTGCTCATTTAGCTTATATTCAGAGTACATCATGAGAAACGCTGGGCTGGAGGAAGTACAAGCTGGAATCAAGATTGCCAGGAGAAATATCAATAACCTCAGATATGCAGATGACACCATCCTTATGGCAGAAAGTGAAGAAGAACTATAGAGCCTCTTGATGACAGTGAAAGAAGAGAGTGAAAAAGTTGGCTTAAAGCTCAACATTCAGAAAACTAAGGTCATGGCATCTGGTCACATCACTTCATGGGAAATACATGGGAAAACAGTGGAAACAGTGACTGACCTTATTTTTTGGGCTCCAAAATCACTGCAGATGATGACTGAAGCCCTGAAATTAAAAGATGCTTGCTCCTTGGAAGAAAAGTTATGACCAACCTAGACAGCATATTAAAAAGCAGAGACGTTACTTTACCAACAAAGGTCCATTTAGTCAAGGCTATGTTTTTCCAGTAGTCATGTATGGATGTGAGAGTTGGATGGTGAACAAAGCTGAGCACCAAAGAATTGATGCTTTTGAACTGTGGTGTTGGAGAAGACTCTTGAGAGTCCCTTGGACAGCAAGGAGATCCAATCAGTCCATCCTAAAGGAGATCAATCTTGAGTGTTCATTAGAAGGACTGATGTTGAAGCTGAAACTCCAACACACTGGCCACCTGATGTGAAGAACTGACTCTTTGGAAAAGACCTTGATATTGGGAAATATTGAAGGTGGGAGGAGAAGGGGACGACAGAGGATGAGATGGTTGAATGGCATCACTGACTCATTGCACATTAGTTTGAGTAAACTCTGAGAGTTGGTAATGGCCAGGGAGGCCTGGCGTGCTGCAGTCCATGGGGTCGAAAAGAATCGGACACGACTGAGTGACTGAACTGAACTGAACTGATATACAGTCTGGTGGAAGATGGTCCTAGACTAATGAATTTAAATACAGTTATTAATGGAACATGAGGTAGAGACTGTTTACCCTGATAACTTTTGTAGTGAGAGCATAGATAGGTATCATTTAGAAGAAGATTTTAGCCAGGAATTAAAATACTTGGAGAGGAGAAGCCTGACTTTATTCTGCTCCTGTTTCCACTCTGCCATGAAATTATTAATTTATCCATTCTAAGCCAATGCCCTTGTTCATTGTTAGGCACTCTAGAAAATATCACATCCAAGGAATTCCTTTGGTTTGGTCTGAAAATCAGACAGTGGCTCCCTTCTGTTGAAATTAACACAAAAATCATTATCTTTTCTGGCTCTTATCTCTAAACTAATCATCTCAAAAACTGAAAATTCAGGAGGGATTATTAGATCTTCTACATGCCAAAAGGTTAAAAATTCTGAATCTGATCTTTAGCCTTTATCAGATTTTTATCCCTCAAATCTAAAAAAAAAAAAATTTGATCCCCTGAGTATGAAGACAAAATCAAATAAAATTCAGCTCAGGTTTAGTGTAATAATACAGTGTTGATCAAATATTACTTTCAAAATTAAGATCAGGTTTTAGTTGGAAAAGAACTTAGAACCCAATATAGGGACAGTTTCTGCCCTCTTTTCCCGGAACACTCTGTAAAATGCTGCACACATAGGGCTGAACTCCATGTCAGCTGCAAAGATCTGTGTCTGACCTCACTACAAAACCTATGTCATATTTTATAAATGATTTGTTGTTCTGCATTTCCACATGCAGGTTTGATTGAATGGTATGATTTCAATCATACCATCATGAGGTATGATTGAAAATGGGAGGTAAAATACATCAGTTAAGCCATCTGAGGTGTCACTCAACAAGCAGTTCATAAATCCAGAAAAATGAATTGCTTTGCAAAAACAGAAGATGGTTGATTCATGTTGTTGCATGGCAGACACCAACATAACATTGTAAAGCAATTTTCATCTAATTGAAAAATGTATTTTAAAAAGAAAAACAGAAGAATGCCCTTATTTCTCTCATTGTCTGACTTCTCAAAAAAAGGATAAGATTGTCCAAAACATCCGGTGGGATGGAGAAAGGAGAGAAAATCCAATTAATAATGAAAAATAATGGACTTTGTAGTTCTGAAGAGTTAGTTCAGTGGCTGATGATATAACTTACAACTATTTCCTGAGTAATTGTACTTTTAGTTTTGGTTATCTGTGTTAGTGGTGTATGGGGAACACATGTTTATGTGCCTCACTACATCTTCCAAGGCAAACTCTCAGTAACCATGTCTCCTAGTGCCTGATACTTATTGTTTCTTCCAACACTAGGGTCTGTATGCTGTGGGGAATTTTCTGCCTAGTGAAGAGAGTGTGTTCCAGCACAGAGAAGCCCTCAGGTCTCTGACAGACCTCAATCAAGACCCCAGCCGAGTTTTATCTGCTAAAAATGGTAGCAGCACCGACGGAATTGCTCACACTGAAGGCATCCTTAACCGGAACCATAGAGATGCTAGCTCCTTGACCAACCTCAAAAGGGCAAATGCAGATGTAGAAATCATCACTCCACGGAGCCCCATGGGGAAGGAGAACATGGTTACCTTCAGCAATACCTTGCCTAGAGCCAACACCCCATCTGTGGAAGACCCTGTGAGAAGAAACGCCACCATTCATGCGTCGATGGATTCTGCTAGATCCAAGCAGCTTCTCACCCAGTGGAAGAATAAGAATGAAAGCCGGAAGCTGTCTCTGCAGGTTATAGAGACCGAGCCGGGACAATCACCACCCAGGTCCATTGAAATGAGATCAAGCTCGGAGCCGTCCAGGGTGGGGGTCAATGGAGACCACCACGCTCCCAGCAGCAACCAGTACCTCAAGGTCCAGCCTGGCACCGTCCCTGGGTGTAACAATAGCATGCCTGGGGGACCAAGAGTGTCCATTCAATCCCGCCCCGGGTCCTCGCAGTTAGTACACATCCCTGAAGAGACGCAGGAAAACATAAGCACCTCCCCCAAAAGCAGCTCTGCTCGGGCCAAGTGGCTGAAAGCCGCGGAGAAGACCGTGGCTTGTAACAGAAGCAACAGCCAGCCTCGCATCATGCAAGTCATAGCCATGTCCAAGCAGCAGGGTGTCCTCCAAAGCAGCCCCAAGAACACGGAAGGCAGCACGGTCTCCTGCACCGGCTCCATCCGCTACAAAACCCTGACAGACCACGAACCCAGCGGGATCGTGAGGGTCGAGGCCCACCCGGAGAACAACAGGCCCATCATACAGATCCCGTCCACCGAAGGTGAAGGCAGTGGCTCCTGGAAATGGAAAGCCCCTGAAAAGGGCAGCCTTCGCCAAACCTATGAGCTCAACGATCTCAACAGGGACTCAGAAAGCTGTGAGTCCCTGAAAGACAGTTTTGGTTCTGGAGATCGAAAGAGAAGCAACATTGACAACAGTGAGCATCACCACCATGGAATCACCACCATCCGCGTCACCCCGGTAGAGGGCAGCGAAATCGGTTCAGAGACCCTGTCTATTTCTTCCTCCCGCGACTCCACCCTGAGGAGAAAGGGCAACATCATTTTAATCCCTGAAAGGAGCAACAGCCCCGAAAACACAAGGAATATCTTCTACAAAGGAACCTCCCCCACACGGGCTTATAAGGATTGAGTGATGGTCATTCAAATCACGCGTCACCCCAAGAGACCACGTGTTGATTCTACCAGTGCTCTGTTCCAGCAAATCAGGAACCTTCTCACCAAACTAGATTATCCACGATCAGCCCGCGACTCACTGACTCTCGAGAACTATTCCACCCAAGCTTGTAGACTTCACATCAAGGGAAGGGAAAAGCACAATGCAAGAACCTAACTCGTGTAATAATGTGAAGACTCTTCCTAAGACCTACCTTCGAAAGCAAAACGTTTGCAGAGGGCAATATCAAAAGAAAGCGGTTTCCTTCAGTGTATACTATTGTACTTCCTGAATGTGCCAACTTTAGGGTTCTTTCTTTATAATTAGCTGTGGGAAACCAGAACACACGTTTTCCCTACAGCCGAGGCCATGCAGTATTATATATTCATTTTGCGGAATCTGCACCAAAAGCTCAATATGGGTGGTGCTGATTTATTGTAGTACATATATGGTGTAAACTCTCAATTTCTATTTAGCTGTGAAATAGTGGTGTGCAATTCCTTGTCAAAGAAATGCTACTGTTATTAAGAAGATGTTGGCTTCTTTGTGTTAGAATAGGACACCCTGCAGCTTCTCTGTAGTGGCTCTGTCACAGTCAAAAATGAAAAGGTTTTGTGCATTTCTTCAAAATTTTGCTTTCTTCAACAAAAAAATTATAAGGATATTTTCAGTGAAAGGGAATAACCAGTACTTCTCTGCATAGCTTTTTGCTGCTTACTTTTTATTTCAAATTACTCCTAATGAAAAATCTGTTTTTAGTGAGTAAATTTGCATAATTAAAAAATATTATTTTAGAGTTTTTTGAAATTGATGTGATCATATTTTGCATTTTATGGCTTCTCCTTTATTGATTTAAATTTTTATGTTATAGATATGTTCTATTTTTAATGCAAAAATAACAGTTGATATTCCTTGAGCAAAATATACTGCTGTGAATCTATAAATAAGAAATATGAACCAAAACTTGACATTGTGGGTTACACTGCCAGCAGTGTTGATCATATGTTAAGCTTAGATGTTTCCAGCCACCTGGCTTAAATTCCTAACTTAAGCAATCCAAAATTTTCATTTTTTTGCCATATTATTAACATTTTTTGATATCCTGATAACCAGTTAATTAGAGTCACAGTGGTGGGGTTTTACCATCTTCTCTAAAATATTTTGTTATTTGTATACTAACAGGATGAATCTGAAAAAAAGAAAATTGATAAATAAAAATATCTCACAGTATACATTAAGAATGTATTTCTTCAAAATAGATAGGCACAATTTTTGTGCTCAACATACAAATAACAGTTTTTGCTACCTATCCTGAATGAAGCCTTCAACTTAAATCAATGGAAACCAATATTGCCAATAAGAAGAAAGTAAAAGCAAAACATTTTGAGGTGTTTTTCCAACTTAAAATTTTAAGTATGAAGAAATATTTGGTTCTTGTAATTTTGCATTTAACCTTTTTACACCATTTCTTAAGAATTCTGATGTACATCTCATGATTGCCACGGGGACAAAAGGTAACAACAATGCTGGTTAATCTGATCTCAGTTCAGTTTTCACTGAGAACAGAAGTAGTTGTTTAGAGGTGAGTAGTACCACATTCTTAATCAACTTCTACTGGAAAAGGACAGAGCTTTCTAGAGTAACCAACCTCCTACAACATTAGGGATTTAGCTGAAACCAGCAGAATTGAAAACTCTGGCAATAAAATACAGATTCAACTATATCCCTTCTGGCAATTTCCTTCTCAGAGAGGGGAGTGGGAGTAAAATGTTGCCTTCCCCACTTCTCACCACCACCATTATGACACTCCTACTGGCTTTTGCCAATTTATAGAGAGAAAGGTGGATTGGTTTTAGTGCTCTGAAGAAAAAAAAAGCTGCAGCATTTCAGGTGCAGTATGATATTTCCTAATCTTTCCTATTTCTTAACAAAAAGATTTTAAAGTACTTCTCTAGTCATTGAAGTTTTTTTTTCTTTACATGAATATTGATATATTCTTTTTCTACTCAAAGTGCCAAAGGCTACAGTTTTTAATGACTTAAATTGTACCACATTGTTAAGGAAATATAATGATAGTCGCCTGAACTCAGACCTCTGCATGTGTATTTGATAACACATCTTTTGTAGACAAAAGATTACAAAGAATTATTTGTTTACATTCCACTGGTACCTTAATTTAAAACAAATGAGACTAACAGGTGGTATCTCTTCTTAGTGTTCTATTTATCTTATTCGCTAATGAGAGCACTTCTTCCTTTGTTAGGCTGTGCTTTATTGATAAAACCAAGTATTGAATAAAGAGAGTTAATTATCTTTTTAAAGTAAATAAAATTATGAAGATATATATGATATATATAAAGTATTGTGTTTAATAAAATGTTATGCAATGTTTTCCAAACTGATAAAGTTTGTAAAGTGCTATAATGTATTTTGTTAAGTACAGATCAGAGCTATTGTGTGAGTATATTGTGCTAACATCATAGAAATAAAGATTAGATTTCTTCATCAAAATTGGAGCATTTTGGTCTTTTACTTTAGACAGAGTATGAATTGATACTACTTTATAGGAAAACAGCTGAAAAATTAGAATGACTCAGAACTGATTATAAGTAGAAGAAAGAGTATATTGCACTAAGAAGGAAAAGCTTCTCAAACTATGACATGTTTCCCTATCATTTAGAATTTTGGTTTTATGCTTATTAAAGAAGCTCTTTAATTTATTTAGACCTAGATTTTTCACATATCAAAGTTACATAGTATTGAAAAAGAATATAGGAAAGAATCATTTGCGTAAGTACCCCTTATACTATGATTGGATAAGTAACCCTGATCCTAATACATTTCTCATGAGGTATCAGGTGAGTGGACTTTGGGTTATACACATAAGAAGTTATCATTAAAACCATATCATTTATGCCTTTTACAGGTCAAGTCTTTACTTGATATCTATGGGTTATTTCATATTCACATTCAAATGGAATATGGAAATTTCATTATTCAGAAAGTAATTTAATTAAAATAATTGAAGGAAATCAAAATGAATTGAAATGGTTTAATATAAAAGGGAAATGTGGCCTGGAAAATGGGTAATGGTTTGTTTGTGACTGAGTGTTTCATTTTCTCTGCTTATTAAATGTCTCCTGTCTTTATTCTGTAGAAAATCTCTACTATGCTTTAGAATAAAATGCTACAGTTTGAAGGAAATATAGATTTCAGTTGTAGTATATGATATTACGGGCTTCCCTGGTGACTCAGATGGTAAAGAATCCGCAATGCAGGAGATCTGGGTTCCATTCCTGGGTTGAGAAGATCCCCTGGAGGAAGGCATGGCAACTCACTCCAGTATTCTTATCTGGAGAATCCCCATGGACAAAGGAGCATGGTGGGCTGCAGTCCATGGGGTCACAAAGAGTTGGACAGAACTGAGTGACTAAGCACAGCACATATGGTATTACAGATGAGATCCAATAATGGGAAATTCCCAGTGACAATGCTTCCTGATAGTTAAAAAAAAAAAAAGAAAAAGAAAAGAAAGAAACAAAAGAAAACAAAATGTTTACATGAGTTCTCTGATACAAAAATGACTCTCATTTCACTGACCATACAATTGTCAATAAAAGTCTCTAACTGCTAGTGTTTGTTCACTATCATCAATGAGAAGGAGGGGCAAACTGAGCAAAGCTATAGTTCTGCTACCAATTCTATTTACAAACTTATCAAGTGTTCATTTTGTCTCCTTTACTCCTTCTTCATTAAGATTTTCAGTCATAGCCTAAGAGAAAAACCTATCTAAACTCTAGGGTTAGATTTTAAAAATAGTACAGTTGATGAGTAGGTGAATGAGTTTAAAGAAGAAAAGAACATGAAATCATATTCGTGTATAATCTCCCTTTCTTTCATTCACCTCCTGAGAGGTGAAATCACTTTACACGTAGCTGTTAACTGGTTCTATTCCTGGGTTGGGAAGATCCCCTGGAGAAGGAAATGGCAACCCATTCAGTATTCTTGCCTGAAGAATTCCATGGACAGAGGAGCCTGAAGGGCACAGTCAATGTGTTGACGAAGAGTCAAACATGACTGAGTAACTAACACACACACACAAACACACACACCAACTTATAGAAAGAAAGCTAGATATTTTCTATAAGAGGAACTTTTCCCCCACAAACTCCCTTGTTGTAGTTTGTACCTTCTAGCCTGTGATATCCCTCTGAGAGAATATATTTAGTTTTGAGTATTAAGTAAACTAATTTCACTCCACCTCTAGCCCAGTCTTTCCCATTCCACATCTAGGTTAAATAATCACAGATATTTCTGGAGGTGTATTTTTTTGTATTAGTCATTCAGTTGTGTCTGACTCTCTGTGACCCCATAGACTGTAACCCAATAGGCTCTTCTGTCGATGGAATTTCTGAGGAAAGAATACTGGAATAGGTTGCCATTTCCTTCTCCAGGGGATCTTCCCAACCCAGGAATTGAACCCCGGTCTCCTCCACTGCAGATAGATTCTTTACCATCTGAGCCACCAGAGTATAAAAAGAGGCATTAAAAAAAATAAACTCAAAATGAGTCAAAGACTTAAATGTAAAATGTAAAACTAAAAAATTTTTAGAAAAAAATGCAGGAGAAAATCTTAGGGTATAAAACAAAGACTAGCTGCTAGATCTTGGTTAGATACGTGTTTGCATTTGTTTTTTCAGTCTGTAGTTTATCCATCATCCTTTGAATAGAGTCTTTCAAAGAGCAAAGTTTTTAATTTTTGATGAGGTTCAATTTACCTTTTCACTTTATGGGTCATTTTTTAAAAGTCATATATAAAAAATCCTCAAAACTCAACAGTAAAAACTTCAATAACAGTAAACAGAAGAGACTAAAAGAGAAAAACAGTAAAATAAAAATGGACAAAGACATGAATAGACATTTCAGAGAGGATATATAGATAACAAATAAGCATGTGAATAGATGTTCAATGCTATTAGTCATTTCAGAAATGCAAATTAAAATCACAGTGAAATATTACTACATACCTATAAGGATGACTAAAATTAAAAAATTATAATACCAAATGCTAACAAGAATGTGGAAAAACTGCATCACTGACACATTGCTGGTGGGAATATAAAATAGTATAACCTCTCTGCAAAACAGTTTGGCAATTTTTTTTTTAAAAAACTAAACTTACATTTATATTTCCTAGAACTAGTACTCTTGGGCATTTATCCACAGAAATAAAAATTTATGTCCACAAGAAAAATGGTACCTGTGTATTCATCTCAGTTTTATTAATAATAGCCCCAAACTGAAAATAATCCTGATGTCCTTCCTTGAGTGAGTTGTTAAACAAACTGTTATACAGCCATATCATGGACTACTACTCAAGAATAAAAAGAAATGAACTATGATACATGCAACTGAATGAATCTCCAGGGTGCTATGATGAATGAAAAACCCAAAAGGTTACACCTGTAAGATTCCATCTCACACAACACAGATAGGAGCAGTCCATGGTTAGAGAAGTTGTTTTACCATCTTTAATATATGGCTTCCAAAGTCACTCTAGTTGACATGATTTTCCAGAAGGATTGGGGTTGGGAGGGAGGAAGTCAAGGATAAGCAGTTTTGTCTTGAAGAAGATGCCACTGAAGTTGTATGTGTCATACAACCCAATGGGAGCAAACTGGATTATCCAGTGGCAAAAGGTGCCAGAGAATGTAGTCTCTTGGTCAGAGGACTTATTACCAACTATAAGTTTGTGTCTTCTCTAACCAGATGGAAAAGAATCAGGATGGTTTCTAAATGAGAACAATCAGTCTCTGTCATACAGCTTCAAGACTCTTCATAGTACAACCTACAGACCCTTATAAGCCACTACTTTTCCATACAAACCTATTGTGCAACAGGCTTCACTTCTACATTTGTGTGTGTATTTGGCTGTGTGCCTGTGGTTTATTTTTAACTCTCCTTCCAGAAAGTCTTTGCATTCATTTTTTAAATATCTTTTGTCCTTCAACACAAAATTTCAATCTTCCCCTATACAGCTTTAGAGCTAGAAGGAATTTCAGATATCACACATCCTTTTAGGTATAACCAGCCTAATTATCTCTGTCTCAAGAAAAATAAGACACATGAGAAGTGACTTACTCAGAGTCACACAACTGATAGGTGCCAGGAAGTTATTGAGAGCAAGAAACAACTACCTTCTCTTCATTTTGTAATTCCTAATGTTTAGCACATCACCTACCACATGTGTTAGATACTAAGAAAGCATTCGCATGAATGAATGTTTGAATGAATGAATGAAATATTATGAAACCAGAGTTGGTACCTTTTTCAAAAAGGTTGAGGGATCTCTCTCTTTTGAGAATGTTTGTACACCTGTGTTTTTAATGGTCAGTGTATTCACACTAATATAATTTATACAATTAATCACCAATTAACAAGACATTGAATATTTACTACACATTAGACTGTAAGCTCTTTATATGCAGCACCTAACACAATAAGTGATCAACAAATATAAGAATATTTGAAAGAACACAATATGTTCTACCTACTATGTGTGAAAAATTCATGAAAATAAGTAAATAGGATTTATTATATAAAGGAAAAAATATAATGGGTCTTGGAACAGAAAGAAATAGTTGTTCATTTGATTTCTCTCTGAAGTTCCACAGTTCTCAGAAATCCCTTCACGATTTTGAAGCCAAATTTATTTATATTTTTCTCTTTTTTCTTCTTTGAAGCATCTTTTGAAAATGTTGACATGGTGTAAGCCAGATTTCTTGGAACAAGCTGTCTTCTCACAATAGATGTGATTTTGCAACAAATGTTTGTTCAAATGTTCCCACCTCCACAGTAATTTCTGTAGAGGCAAGTGCCAAGGAAGAATATTTATTATGCTTAAGCTATCACTAAAGTGTGAAAGTCGCTCAGTCCTGTCTGACTCTTAGCAACCCATGGACTAGTTCTCCAAGCCAGAATACTGGAGTGGGTAGCTTTTTCCCTTCTCCAGCATATCTTCCCAACCCAGGAATCAAATCGGGGGTCTCCTGTATTGCAGGTGGATTCTTTACCACCTGCACTATCAGGGAAGCCCCCTGTGTTTTTCATGGCCAATGTATTCACACTTATATAATTTGTACAATTAATTGCCAATTAATAAGACATGGAATATTTACTACACACTAAATTGTAAACTCTTTATATACACTAAGACCCAGAGAACCAATAGAGACTGAGCCAGAACTGTGTTTGAGTCTCTTGAAGAGGTATGGGTCAGCAGTGGCCTGCTGCGGGGTCAGGGGATCTGGGTGCAGCAGACCTAGGTATGGCAAAAACCTTCTTGGAGGAGTTTGCAATTAACCCTACCATAGAGTCCCAGAACTTACATAGGACTGGGGAAACAGACTCCTGGAGAGCACAAACAAAACTTTGAATGCACCAGGACCCAGGAGAAAGGAGCGGTCACCTCAAAAGAGATTGACCCAGATTGCCCATGAGTGTCTAGGAATCTCTGGCAGAGACAAGGCTTGGCGGTGGCCTGCTGCAGGGTCAGAGGCTCTGAGTGTGGCAGTGTCTGCATGGGACCTTTTGAAGGAGATCTCCATTATCTTCATTACCTCCATCATGGTTTGGCCTCAGATCAAACAACAGGGAGGGAACACATCCCCACCCATCAACAGAAAATTGGATTAAGGATTTCCAGAACACGGCCCCACCCATCAGAACAAGACCCAGTTTCCCCTTCAGTCAATCTCTCCTATCAGGAAGCTTCCATAAGCTTCTTGTTCTTATCCATCAGAGGAAAGACAGAATGAAAACCACAAACAGAAAATTAACCAAACTGACCACATGGACCACAGCCTTGTCTAACTCAATCAAACTATTAGTGTGCCGTATAGGGCCACCCAAACGGATGGGTCATGATGGAGAGTTCTGACAAAACGTGGTCCACTGGAGAAGGGAATGGTGAACAGCATCAGTAGTCTTCCTTTGAGAACTCCATAAACAGTATGAAAATGCAAAAAGATAGGACATTGAAAGATTCCCCAGGTCAGTAGGTGCCCAATACGCTACTGGAGAAAGGTGGAGAAATAACTCCAGAAAGAATGAAGAGACAGAGCCAAAGCAAAAACAACACCCAGCTGTGGGTGTGACTGGTGATGGAAGTAAAGTCCAATGTTGTATAGAGCAATATTGCATAGGAACCTTGATTGTTAGGTCCATGAATCAAAGCAAATGGAAAGTGCTCAAGCAAGAGATGGCAGAGGTGAACATTGACATTTTAGCAATCAGCAAACTAAAATGGACTGGAATGGGTGAATTAAACTCAGATGACCATTATATCTGCTACAGTGGGCACGAATCCCTTAGACGTGGAGTAGCCATCATAGTAAATAAAAGACTCTGAATGCAGTACTTGGATGCAATCTCAAAAATGACAGAATGATCTCTGTTCATTTCCAAGGCAAACCATTCAATACCTCAGTAAGCCAAGTCTATGCCCTGACCAGTACTGCTGAAGAAGCTGAAATTGAATGGTTCTATGAAGACCTACAAGACATTCTAGAACTAATACCCAAAAAAGATGTCCTTTTCATTACAGGGGACTGGAATGCAAAAGTGGGAAGTCAAGAGATCCCTGGAGTAACAGGCAAATTTGGCCTTGGAGTACAAAACAAAGCAGGTCAAAGGCTAGCAGAGTTTTGCCAAGAGTACACACTGGTCATCACAAACACCCTCTTCCAACAATGCAAGAGAAGACTCTACACATGGATGTCACCAGATGGTCAATACCAAAATCAGATTGATTTCATTCTTTGCAGCCAAAGATGGAGAAGCTCTATACAGTCAGCAAAAACAAGACCAGGAGCTGACTGTGATTCAGATCATGAACTCATTATTCTGAAATTCATCCTTAAATTGAAGAAAGTAGGGAAAACCACTAGACCATATAAGTACGACCTAAATCATATCCCTTACAATTATACAAGAAGTGACAAATAGATTCAAGGGATTAAATCTGATAGACAGAGTGCCTGAAGAACTATGGATGGAAGTTCCCGTCATTGTACAGGAGGCAGTGACCAATATAATATCCTAGAAAAAGAAATGAAAAAAGGTAAAATGTTTGTCTGAGGAGGCCTCACAAATAGCTGAGAAAATAAGAGAAGTGAAAGTCAAAGGAGAAAAGGAAAGATATGCCTACTTGAATATAGAATTCCAAAGAATAGCAAGGAGAGATAAGAAAGCCTTCCTCAATGATTGACGCAAAGAAATAGAGGAAAACAATAGAATGGGAAAGACCAGAGATTTCTTCAAGAAAATTAGAGATACCAAGGGACCATTTCATGCAAAGATGGGCTCAATAAAGGACACAAATGGTATGGACATAACATAAGCAGAAGATATTAAGAAGAGGTAGCAAGAATACACAAGACTATACAAAAAAAGATTTTCATGACCCAGATAACCATGGTGGTGTGATCACTCACCTAAAGCCAGCCTTCCTGGAATGTGAATCAAGTGGGCCTTAGGAAACACACTATGAACAAAGCTAGTGGAGGTGATGGAATTCCAGCTGAGCTATTTCAAATCCTGAAAGGTGAGCCTGTGAAAGTGCTGCATTCAATATGCCAGCAAATTTGGAAAACTCAGCAGTGGTCTCAGAACTGGAAAAGGTCAGTTTTCCTTTAAATCCCAAAGAAACATAAATGCCAAAGAATGTCCAAACTATCACACAATTGCACTCATCTCACACTCTAGCAAAGTAATCCTTAAAATTCTCCAAGGCAGGCTTCAGCAGTATGTGAACCAAAAACTTCCAGATGTTCAAGCTGGATTTAGAAAAGGCAGAGGAACCAGAGACCAAACTGCCAACATCTGCTGGGTCATCAAAAAAGCAAGATAGTTCCAGAAAAAACATCTACTTCTGCATTATTCACTATGCCAAAGCCTTTGACTGTGTGCATCACAACAAACTGTGGAGAATTCTTTGAGATGGGAGTACCAGATCACCTGACCTGCCTCCTAAGAAACCTGTATGCAGGTCAAGAAGCAACAGTTAGAAATGGACAGGGAACAACAGACAGGTTCCACATCTGGAAAGGAGTATGACAAGGTTATGTATTGTCACCCTGATTGTTTAACTTGTATGCAGAGTACATCATGAGAAATGCCAGGCTGGATGAAGCATATGCTGGAATCAAGATTGCTGGGAGAAATATCAATAACCTCAGTCATGCAGATGACACTACCCTTACGGCAGAAAGTGAAGAAGAACTAAAGAGCCCCTTGATGAAGGTGAAAGAGGAAAGTTTTTGAAAAGGTTTGCTTAAAACTCAACATTCAGAAAACTAAGATCATAGCATCTGGTCCCATCACTTCTTGGCAAATAGATGGGGAAACGATGGAAATAGTGATAGACCTTATTTTGGGGGGCTCCAAAATCACTGCAGATGGTGACTTCAGCCATGAAATTAAAAGATGCTTGCTCCTTGGAAGAAAATTTATGACTCACCTAGACAGCACACTAAAAAGCAGAGACATTACTTTGCCAACAAAGGTCTGTATAGTCAATGTTATGGTTTTTCCAGTAGTCATGTTGGACTATAAAGTTTTCCAAATTTGCTGGCATATTGAATGCAGCACTTTCACAGGCTCACCTTTCAGGATTTGAAATAGCTCAGCTGGAATTCCATCACCTCCACTAGCTTTGTTCATAGTGTGTTTCCTAAGGCCCACTTGACTTCGCACTCCAGGAAAGCTGGCCCTAGCACCAAATAATTGATGCTTTTGAACTGCGGTGCTGGAAAAGACTCTTGACAGTCCCTTGGACTCCAAGGAGATCCAACTGGTCTATCTTAAAGGAAATCAGCCCTGAATATTCATGGGAAGGACTGATGCTGAAGCTGAAACTCCAATACCTTGGAATTTTTCAAATTCAAAATTATTTATTAGAGTCCATGGATTATAGCAATTTATTTAGATCTTGCATGTCCATTGGTCTCATATTCTCACCCCATCTGCCACTGGGATATCACAATTATTTTCAGAATTATGGAGTAGCAAAATAGTCTTTGGGATCAGGCTGACAAGGATTCAAATTCTAAACCAACCTACTGTGTTCCCATTTCCTGAATAATAGGGGTAATAATTTAGAGTTGTTATGGAGATTAAATAAATAAATATATGCAAAGCATTTAAAATACTCTGTGGCAGTGGGAGCACATTTGTCCTTAATCTTGAGCATTGTTTTCTCATTTCTTTATCTCTAGTCCCCATCTCTCCTAGATCTCTAGAACCAAATATGCAACTGGCTAGTTGGTTGATATCTCTACTTACATATCTATAATTGTCTCAAATTTAAGATTTTTATAATACATTTTCTGATTTATATTCCCAAATGTATCTATCCATCTTAGTAACAGCAAACTGTCCTTCCCCCACTACAACTACTAAAGCAAAGCAAAAACATATAAGCTAAGCCATATTTTTTTAAAAAACTATATATATATATAGATAGATAGTTAATCTAAGCTATATATTTCATTCCTTTTTCTTACCAGTTATCATGGCATTTCTGTAAGTGGTGAAAAGTAAACACAACTTGTGGGAAATGAAGAACCCTGGCTCAATTACTCACCAATTCTGTGACCTTGAGCAACTCTTCTATCCTTTCTGAGAACTCTGCTTTTATTTTGTTAAATATAAATTTATTAAAAGAATGGTTTATTGGGAGAATTAAATAAGAGTATAAATCATATCCCAACTGTCACTTTTGTGATCATTTTTAAGCATCACGTGGTAGTATTTTTAGGAAATAAAGGCATATTGTTATCTCAGATTCTGTCTTTGTGTGTGTGTTTTAATTTATTTACTTTTTATTGAAGGATAATTACTTTGCAGAATTTTGCTGTTTTCCCTCAGACCTCAACATGAATTAGCCATAGTTTTTAAAATAATTTTTGTTGGAATATAGTTGCTCTCAGATCATATCTTGAGTTATCCACCCACCAGTTGCTTCTCAGCCTGTTGTGCTGATGTATGCTTACGTCTCTGTTTGTCACCACCAAGGATGATTAGACATGGTGACTTAATACAACACTGTTCTTTTCACTTAGGTTTAATGGGAGGAAGAGTGAGGAGAGGCAGCTTGTCATGACTCCATTCTTTTGTTCCCCATATCATCACACATGAGTCTATATTGATATAACCAAGTAACCATAGAAACTTATAAACACTGAAGATAAAAATATTAAAGCTTTTTGTGATAAACATTAATTTCCTATAATTAAAGAAAGAAGAATCTAGGAAGTTAAACTCTTCATAAAGGTCCTTAATTGGTTGCCTTAGTTTCTCACTTTGCTTTGATTTCTTTATTATTGAAACACCTTTTCTTTTTTCTAATCTCCACTGAGCAAATCTCTCCTGTATTACTGACATGGGCCAGTTTCAGCCAATTCCACCTGTCTTTTCTTAAGCTCTAAGTGTTAGAATAGTGTCCTCAGAAGCGAGATTCTGGGAGAGTGTGGAGAGGACTTTAGCTGCCCAAGTGCCACCAAGAAATTTAAATTTGGACCCTTTGAGATTTTCCCATCAAATGAGTTGTAGATAGGACCGTTGATTCTTTCACCAATTAACTATTGAATTCTCTCTGTCTCTTTCTAATGTCAATATTTCTGTTTCCTTCCTTTCTTTCCTAAGCACTGCTATTTCAATTTTCATTCTCTTATATTTTCTTATAATTCTTTGAGTTTCTATAGCTCTTCTTCTTGGGAAGAATTTTTGTATTTCTAGATACTTAAGAATAAGTGTTCATTAGTTTTTGTGATATTATTTTCCTTGGTTTAGTCTTCATGCTCAGTCATGTCCAACTCTTTGTGACCCCATGGACTATAGCCCACTAGGCTCCTCTGTCCATGGGATTCTTCAGGTAAGAATACTAGAGTGAGTTGTCATTTTCTACTCCAGGGGATCTTCTCAACCCAGGGATCGAATCCACGTCTCCTGCTTCTCCTACACTGGCAGATGGATTCTTTACCATTGTACCTGGGAAGCCAAATGAATAGGATATTTGATATTTATTAAAGTAGTGAAAAATCTACTGCTCAAATATTAAATACATATATTCATATAGTAACAAAGAAAATGTCATTTAGAGCAGGACTTTAAGAAATATAAAATCCAGCCATAAGGCAATGTTGGTTTAATTAGACTAATGTTAGTCACTGCATAAATCAGCATTTAGGTTAGAACATAGTGCAGACTCCATTCCACAACAGTAAGGAGTTTCTTTCCCAGCCTCCTAGAGCCATTATCTTAACAATATTAATTCCACATTTTAATAAGTACCCCAGGTGATAATTATTTACCTAACACTTGGAAAATATTCCATTGGGTAGTATTCATCAGAACAGGAACTATGTTTTTCCACTGTATTTCAAGTGCCATCTAAAGTGCATTGGTATTGGAGAAACTCAAAAACATACATATGAATTTATTAAATTCTCCTGACAATTTAAGTATTATTGTTTCAATTTGAAAAATGAGAGACAAAAACTTAAGTTAGAAGACTCTGTCATACTCACTAACTAGTGGGCTTGTTGGTGAGTTTGTTAATCTGACAGGCTAGATTTTGGGATTGCAGCTATGTATGTGATGATGTACCACAAGAATCTGACTTTTTTTCCTTCTTGGTGAGTATCTGGCTCAAAAATGTCCAACTCATTCAGTCTGGAGCACACATTTAGATTTGGAGATAAGTGGAGCAAGAAATTTAATCCATCAAAATCCCATCAAGGGAAATTAGCTTGGAAAAGTCCTTATCAATAGTAAAAAAAGTATTGCTTCATTCAATAATGGACCTTTGAACAGAGACCTAGTTCTTATATGAGTTCAGTTTCTCATTTATATTTTGTTGTTGTTGTTTAAAAAAATACCACAGTTTGTTTAGAATCTCTTAGAAGCAGTCTTGGGAGAAAAACATAAGGGACTCTTTCAAAATCTAAGATGATCCAGAGCAGGATTCCTATCTCTAAAGTGAATTCTTGATCGATTTCTAACATTTTGTTAACTGATAGACACGAGGAACACAGCAGGAGCCTCCATGTTCATGCTGTCTCAGAGCTGAGATGTTCCCAGTGAGTAATCATCACCTTTCAGCTCTGTTATACCTATCCTGACCACTTCCACACATGCCTTGCAAGGCTCTGGAGCATCATCAGTGGGTAGCCTCACTAACAAGTCAGAGAAATGTTTCAGGTTCTTGTGGTCTAGATTGTTAAACATATATAAATCTGTGGCATGTGGGTTTGTGCATGTCTGGGCATAGCCTGTAAGAGAAAACATATGGCTGTAGTATGTTAGCGGAAGCTTCTAAGTAGTGATGGTATGAATATTTCATGCTTCCTCCTGTTTGTTGCTTCTGTAACCTGTTTCTAAAGTGATAAAAAGAGAGAGAAGAGGACAAAAGAGGTTAGTTTCCATAGGAACAAATATAACCATGGGAAAAAACCTGTTAAAGCTAGAGCATTGCCTGAAGGGAAACTGAACTCACACCACCAGAGTGTTATGAGCAACACATTTACCTAATTCAATTGCATTTTCAAAAGTCATATCTAAAACCTTCCATAGTGATAGACTACCATATGAAAATTAACTATCTGATCTCTGAAAACAAAAATACTTTAAATCAGTATATTAACTATATATTTTTTAAATTTGGTTGGTACTATTTGAATATGGAGGAAAAAGCCAGATAAAGCACAAATATTCTAGGAGAAATATAAAGTATTACAAAATAATCACTTTTTCTAAAATATTAACTTTGTAGTACATCTAACTGTAAACACACTAAGTACTTAACAGAGAGCCTGAAGAATCAAAAAATAATAATAAAGAAATAAATAACTTTTAAAAGTTTTCTAAATTTACAAGATGAATTAATAGCGAAAAATTCAGTTTAAAAGAAAAATTGGTAACTTACAAACAACTCCTGACAATCAACATAAGAAAGCAAATCTGATGTGCATTTATATTTTAAAGGTCCAGAGGAAAATTTTCATTTTAGAAAAATAATTCTCATGTGAACTCTAAAATTTCTGCTTATAGCTTTTGAAGAGGAGTTTTTAAAATACTGACAACAGATAACAGCATGTAGTAGATTCTGGATCTCAGAATTATATTTGAATTCTTCTTCTTTCCTCTCTCTCTATGCCTAACTCATCATAAAACTCTGTCTTCTGTCGATTCTAATCCATAACCCATGACATCATTCTAGCCCTTCTTTACCCCAGTTGCTCCAGTTTCCCACTTTGCAAGCTTCTAATGTTCCAAAAATTCCTTCTTGTAGTTACTTGCCCAAACTCCCAGTCTTAATGGGCTGGTTTATCATTTGTTTGCCACACAGGCCTGATTAAGTGATTTTGAAATATAATGTAAAAGACTAATGAGGAGGTCAGTGTGTTATACTTCCTAGCCAGGGCAATCTGAATTTAAAAGGGAGATTTATAATCTCTCAAAAATAATGTGTTGATTGAAATCATTTAGAAATGGGAGAAACATTTTTTTATTTAAGTAAACAAATAAATATTCATAGGAAACTAAATATATGATGCTAGAATTTCAGTAATAACACAGCTGAAGACTGCAATAGTCTCAATTTGCATACTTTCAGCAACTAACACCTTCATATACAATCATCAGCTCTGCAACAAAACTTTGGAAACTTAGAAGCAACCTGATTTGTTCTTTATCACCTCTACTACATGCTGAATTTATAGCACCAGTTACCCTTAAAATGGAGACACAGTGAGGCTGAAAACAAGAGGCTGTTTAAGAACCAGCAAGAGTCAGCAAATAATCTTCTTTACCATCCATTCTCAACCTCTGCAGAAGACTGCACATTTGTCTTTAAGATGGTGAGACAGAAGCTTATTTGAGAAGGTTAAGAAGTTTGTCCCTTGGAAGCATACACCATAGATCAGGGCAGAAATCCATATTAAAAGCTGAGTTAAGTCAAAGTCTATAGGTCATATACTGAATTTTGAAAACCCAACTTTTTCCCTCATTAGGATCTCAGAAATGATGACAGATAGACAAATAATCTCCAGGTCAAAGACTGAAAAATTCATTTTATGAAACCTGACTGGCACAAGAGAAGAGAACTAAAGGTAGTGATAATCAGCCCAGCCAGATGAACCAAGCCAGAGATCAATGACTTAGACTTAAAAACAAAAATTAACAGGACTAGAGGGAGAAATCAACAAATCCACATTCACAGGTAGTAATTTTTACATCTGTTTCTTTGTAATTGATAGAACAAGCAAAAAAATAAAAATCAGTAACAACATTGAAGTTTTGAATTAACATTGCCAAACTTGACCTAACTAATGTTTACTCATACAAAACTGCAGAATATACTTTTTAAGTGTACTATGAAATGCTCACTAAGACAGACCACATGTTGGGCCATAAAACAAATCAGGATAAATCTTTAAAAACTGAAATTATGTGCTTTCATATCATAATTGTATTTAATTAAAAAAATCAGTAAGATATATAGAACATCTACAAATATTTAGAAATTAAATTCTAAGTAACTGATGGAGCAAAGAATAAACCACAGGGAAATTAGAAAATATTTCCTATTAAATGCTAATAAAAGCATGATAGACCAAAACTAGCAGGATGTACCTAAAGTAGTGCTGATGCAGTATTTATAAAGAAATTTATGGTTTAAAATGTTCATATTTAACTACAAAGCCAATTATCTAAAACAAGACACTCTGCTAGATACCAGAATACAATGATAACAAAAATACAGTCCCTGTCCTGATGGTGAATACAGATGGCAAACGTTGCGATATACTATCATAAATAATCACCACCAGGGGTATTCATTAAAATGTAGAGACATTAATACGTACACCAAATTACAGATTTTCCTCCTGAAGCAATCGTTGTTACAGTATGCCCTTCACAACAAAGAGATCCATGTGGCCACCAACCATATGCAGAAGCCTTTAATTTCATTACATATTAGGAAGGTGCTAATTAGAAACAATGAGAATTCATTACAATACCCACTAGATTAGCTAGATGAAAAGGAAAGAAAATGCCAAGTGTTTCAAAGACATGGAACAACCAGAACCCTCATCTACTGTCCGTGGGAACTTAAAGTGGTTTAAGTACTTTGAAGAATTATTTGGCTCTTCAAAGCAATAGCTACAGTTGCATATGCATGTAACCCATGACTCAGCAGTTTACTTCCTTAGTGAATGGTAAGTAGGAAGTTACCTGAGTGTAAGGAGAGGCTGACCCTTCAGCTAGCCATCCTATCAATAGCTGCCTAATCCCACCAAGCAATTTACCAGCTCTGCTCCTAACATGCCCAGAGTACTCCAAAAATAGTCAGGGGTCATAAAACCTCCCACCCACCAACTGGCAGGACTTTCTCTACTCTAGCCCCCATGCACACACCTCACATTCTCTTGCACTGAAGTAACTTTTAGTGGCGACTGGACTCATTAACTCCTCTTAAATATTCCATGAATGTGCTCAGTCCATGGGGTCACAAAGAGTTGGAGGTTACTTTAGTAAAGTAATGCTCAAAATTCTCCAAGCCAGGCTTCAACAGTATGTGAACCGTGAAGTTCCAGATGTTCAAGCTGGATTTAGAAAAGGCAGAGGAACCAGAGATCCAATTGCCAACATCTGTTGGATCATCAAAAAAGCAAGAGAGTTCCAGAAAAACATCTACTTCTGCTTTATTGACTATGCCAAAGCCTTTGACTATGTGGATCACAACAAACTGTGGAAAATTCTTCAAGAGATGGGAATACCAGGTCACCTGACCAGCCTCTTGAGAAATCTGTGTGCAGGTCAGGAAGCAACAATTAGAACTGGACATGGAACAACAAACTGGTTCCAAAAGTACATCAAGGCTGTGTATTGTCACCCTGCTTATTTAACTTCTATGCAGAGAACATCATGAGAAATGCTGGGCTGGATGAAGCACAAGCTGGAATCAAGATTGCTGGGAGAAATATCAATAACCTCAGATATGCAGATGAAACTACCCTTATGGCAGAAAGTGAAGAAAAACTAAAGAGCCTCTTGATGAAAATGAAAGAGCAGAGTGGAAAAGTTGTCTTAAAACTCAACATTCAGAAAACTAAGATCATGACATCTGGTCACATCAGTTCATGGAAGATAGATGGGGAAACAGTGGAAACAGTGACAGACCTTATTTTTTGGGCTCCAAAATCACTGCAGATGATGACTGCAGCCACGAAATTAGAAGATGCTTGCTCCTTGGAAGAAAAGTTATGACCATCCTAGATAGCATATTAAAAAGCAGAGGCATTAGTTTGCCAACAAAGGTCCATCTAGTCAAAGCTATGGTTTTTCCTGTAGTCATGTATGAATGTGAGAGTTGGACTATAAAGAAAGCTGAGCACAGAAGAACTGATTCTTTTGAACTGTGGACTCTTGAGAGTTCTTTGGACAGCAAGGAGATCCAACCAGTCCACCCTAAAGGAAATCGGTCTTGAATATTCATTGGATGGATTGATGCTGAAGCTGAAACTTCAGTACTCCAATACTTGGGCCACCTAATGCGAAGAACTGACTCATTTGAAAAGACCTTGATGCTGGCAAAGATTGAAGGCAGGAGGAGAAGGGGATGACAGAGGCTGAGATGGTTGGATGGCATCACTGACTCAATGGACATAAGTCTGAGTAAGCTCTGAGAGTTAGTGATGGACAGGGAAGCCTGGTGTGCTGCAGTCCATGGGGTTGCAAAGTGGCAGATGTGACTGAGCAACTGAAATGAACTGAACTGAACTAGTGACTAAAGCAACAACAGCAATGCTGCGTATCTATTCATCTGTCTTAGCTACCTGCCTATCACATAATCTTCATCAGTTCATCTATTTATGGATACTTTGTTTCTATATTTTGACAACTGTAAATAATGTATCATTTAACAGAGGAGTGCAGATATCTCTCCAATATCATATTCTCATTTCCATTGCATATATTCCCTGAAGCAGGATTGCTGAATCACACAATAGTACTATTTTCAGTTTTTTGAGGAAACTTCATGATGTTTTCCCTACTGGTCACAATAATTTACATTCCTAAAACAATGCACAAGTGTTCCCTTTTCCCCACATCCTCACCAGTACCTCTTATCTCTTGTTTTTTTGGTGGTGACCATTCTAACAGGCATGAGGTGCTAACTCATAGTGGGTTTCATTTGCATCTCCCTGATAATCAGTGATGTTGAGCCTCTTTCCAAGATCTGTTGGAATGTTGTTTAGCCTCTTAGGCATGTCTGATTTTTTGCAGCCCCATAGACTATAGCCCACCAGGCTGGTCTGCCATGGACTTTTCCAGGCAAGAGTATTGGAGTGGGGTGCCACTTCCTAATCCAGGGCATCTTCCCAACCAAAGTCTTGAACCCGTATCTATTGTATCTCCTGCATTGGCAGGTAGATTCTTTATCACTACCACCACCTCAATTCCATCAACATGTACATCTAACTATAACAGGCTGAATTATGGGAAGAACATGCACAGTAAAGCATCTTGCTATATAACCTGCAGCTGTCAATCAACAACTCCCTTGGATTATGCAAATGGATGGATTATGCAAATAACTGCCTTAAATCTGTACCCTGGTTCTCCAGGGCCATTTGCCTCCCTTGGCGTGGCCCACCTCTTTCTTGCATTCTCTCTGTTCTTTCTTTGCGTGTGCTCAGTTTCCTCCAACTCTCTGCAACCTAGTCTTTCCTTAGGCAATAAACTTTCTTGCAGTGGGTAAGACTTTAGATTCTTCTTTTCATCATTAGTGTAAACCAAGGCTCACAGAAGGAAGGATCCCCAGACTCTCCTTCCACTAACAGTGAATACCCTCCAAAAATGTTTATTAATCTGTTGATAAAAACTGTGTATGCACAATCATATTTGGAGTAGCTCTATTTGGAAAACCTCAGATTAAAAACCACCTGTCAACAGTAGAACAAATTTAAAAGCAAAAAAATGACATAGCCACAACATTTAGACACTACACAGCAATGACTAGGAAAAAATGCAAATGCATGTAGAAGTTGACTGAATATCATAAATGTAATGTTAAGTAAAAGGAACCCCATAGATTAGTGGTATTGACAGAGTGATCCTACTCCAATAAATTTCATATCAAATAAAACTATTTCATAATAGTAAAAGTAAGAATAATGGTTTGCCTTGGGAGTAATGGGTGGTGACTGCTAAGGGCTATAAAGCTAGCTTTGGGATGCTGGCAATACACTGTTCCTCAACTTGTGTACTATTGACATTTGAGGGTTCACTTAGTGAAAGTTCTTTCATAGAATTTTTTTCACACATATTGTCTATCTGTAATATTCAAAATAAAAGCTCAAATAAAAACAGAAGAAATATTTTCTTTTGTTTTCAAGTCATCATCAGACTACCTTTATTATTAGGGTTTCTTATGCTGAGAGTTGCCAACCCCTGTTCTTTCTCCCATTGCGCTTAGCTAAAATGGCCTACATGTAGTTAGTTCTCATATTTACCATGTACTAATTGGGCGTTAAAATGAATGGGAGACCTTTAACATTTTCAAAGTCAAATAACAAGTTTACTGTTTCATTAAGAGAATTATTTTTGAAGTGAACTAACTCTGAAATCTCCCTGTCCTCCAATATAATCCTTTTTGAATTACAAAGGGAACCACAGATATAGAGATACCACTCTAATGCCAAAAAACTAAGAGGGACTAAAGAGCCTCTTGATGAGAGTAAAAAAGCTGGCTTTAAAACTCAGCATTCAAAAAACTAAGATCATGGCATCGGTCCTATCACTTCAAGGCAAATAGATGGGGAATAAATGGAAAGAGGGCAAATTTTATTTTCTTGGGCTCCAAAGTCACTGTGGATGATGACTGAAGCCAATGAAAATAAAAGACACTTGCTCCTTGGAAGAAAAGCTATGCCATACCTAGACACCATATTAAAAAACAGACATCACTTTGCTGACAAAAGTCCATATAGTGAAAGCTGTGGTTTTTCCAGTAGTCATATACAGATGTGAGACCTGGACCATAAAGAAGGCTGAGCTCCAAAGAACTGATGCTCTCAAATGGTGGTTCATTAGTGTACCAAATAGATCAGCTGAAAACACCTAATAACTGCATTAATTTGAAAGCATCAGTTCTTCCAAGCTTCAAACCCACATCTCTTACATCTCCTGCACTGGCAAGCAGGTTTTTTACCACTGGTACCACCTGGGAAGCCTTTGAGTCAAGATCTCTCCCTACCAAATCAAAATAGTTTGGAAATTGCACTTGAAATATGCCTAATATTGGAAATTAAGAAAGAGGAATAATAATCGTTTGTCTTAGTATATAGACCTCTCAAAGTACATTAGAGTTTTGTATTTTCTGGTTTCTTATTTTGCTGATTTCTTGACAGCATCTTAAAATAAGAGTATGCCAACCTTCGTTACAGTTGCACAAATTTATACTGATAGATAAACCATAATTGTTTTCCCTTCTATTAGCAGCCTTTGAAAAAAAATTCTATTTTGCTTTTTTCTAATAATTATGAGGCATTTTGTGTTTTAAAGCTTTCTATTCATAAGATTCACATCTTTACTTACACTTTCATTGTTTCTGAATTGATTACTGTTTTAGTTTCTATGGTAACTCTGCCAGTTGCCTACCTATAAATAGATATTTTGTAACAGCAGGCTTATGAAAGTTCATTTCTTAAATACCCTTCTGCAAACAGAATGGCTAGAAAAATAACATATGAAGCAAAGGTTTAAGGAAACAGATATCTTATACATGTCAGGGTGTAAAAATAGAAGACTAAAATTAAAAATTCATGTAGGTGCAGGTTGGCAAGTACACAGTGAGAAGAGAGAATATGTGAGCATTTAAAAAAAAATGTACAGTTGGGATATATGTTTTATTTTAGATCCCACTAAAAATTTCATGATACTTAAAAAAATAATATTTATTAGCCACATATGCACTATCTAGCTTCCATTTCTTTCATTGACATTTAAATACTACTCTTCAATGTGACTTTGTAGAAACTCTCTTATATAAATATTATCCTTTAGAACATATATATATATATATATATATATATATATACACAATCTCCCATTCTATTCTTTATCTTTTAACTTTATTTGTATTATGGCTGTATTTGCCATACAGTTATTTTAATTGATGTAGTTAAATATGTCACTTTTCTTCTGTGGCATCTGACTTTGTGTCTCACTTAGGAAGTCTTTCTACTGTAATATTATATTAATAAAAAACATCCCCCTACATTTCTTTTCTTTTTAAATAGTCTTGAAATGTGTTATGCTTTTAATTAATTCAGATTTTCTTGTTTGTTTAGTGTGAGATATAATTTTTTATTGACAGGCAGTTGGATTTCAGCACTTACCCTTTTCCTGATAATTTTAAATATTCTATTTATTATGAATTAAATTTCAAAGGTATGTAGATCTATTTTTGGTCCCTGTTCTATAGCTCCTTCATTTTTTTTTTCTGTCCCCACAATGATAGTTCTTAAATAGCATCTCTTAATTTAAATAAGTATGTTTCAAACATGTTAGTATTCTGTTTATTTGCTCTTTTATATGAGCCTAAAATCAGCTTGAAGTTCCATAAAATCCCCATTACTGTTTGCATTTAGTCTATTATTTAATTAAGGAAAAATTTACATCTATATAACCTTTTATTTTCCCATTCAGAGACAAGGGAAGTGTCTATGTTTACTCTGCTTATGTTCAACAATACAGTGACATGTTATTCCCTGTTCAGATAGAATTGTGTAGTTTTGTACTATTGTACATGAACTACAACAATGTTAGCATGCTTATCTTGCGTTTTATCATTCAACTATACTCTGTTATTGGTTCTATTTGCTTTTTTGTTTTATGTATAAATATTTAGAAGCATGTTAAGATATACTTTCTTTTACCACCCACATATCTTACAAATCTTATAAACCAATTTTTATAGCTCTCAAGATTTTTGTATGCTTTTAAAAATAAAAGTACCATAATCTTGGGGAAAAACAAGATTGTACATATACATAAATGTACATGAGTCTGTACATACCTGTCTCAATTAATATGTATCTAGAGACAGATGGGAACAGTAATTCTGCAAAATAAGTAACATTCCACTCTTTCTTTTAAAAAAATATTAATTTCAATGTTTTCCTTGATTTAAAGTGCATTATAAATGTTCACATGATATAATCACCAGTGAATTGCGAACTCCTCAAATTGTATGGATCCACCGAGCCATGTTAGCACCCTAGGCCCACCCAGTGCACTCATTCAACATTCTTGGATAAATCGACCAGTCCTTACTACCTAATTATTTTTGGTCATCAAAGAAAGCCACAGTTTGACTGAAGTCTATGCTTATGAAATTTTACTCCGCTTTGAAAGAATAGTATTTTCTTTTACAACATTTGGCCTTATTCCTAAATGCTTTTTACATACAGATTATTGTGCATTCAACTGAAAAAAAAAGGGGGGGGGTTTTTTCACCTTAATCAGAATCATCAAAGGGCTACCTGTAAGTGTCTCACATAAGGGAACAAAAATAGCAAGAGTGACTATACTAAAAAATATCTAGTTTTCTAGAGAAAGATTTTAAGCAAAACATTAATATCACTTGAATACTGCTCATTTTTCCTTTCTTCTGCATTTTGATTGTAAACATCATTAGTATTATACTTTCTGGCTAGATTCATGACACAAATCAATAAATTGTATTTCCTGTGCTCTTAATATATAGAAAACATGTTAGCATAGACAAATATAAATTACTCCTAACAGCTAAGACTCACATTAATCACTTCTTTTGAGGTTTCTTCAGAGAATGATTGTAATAGCATTAAAGAGTTGCAGTATAATATTGATTTTATTGCAAGCATACAATATTCTATTAACGGATGCTTTTTTGCATTCGTTTCAGGGGAGACTGTGTATGTCTATTAGACATTTAAACTGCTCTGTATTTAAAGGACATGTTGACCTTATCAGATGCCTATTAAGTGAAGTAACTATCTTGTAATAATCAAAATATCTTCCATTATAACAGAAATGAGATTCAATTACATCATGCAGGTATTATTTATGAGGTGCAGTAGATTATGATTAAATACATACTTCTGGTACTAAGGAAACTCAGCAATTTCTTTAAATGGTTATATTTGGTATGCCTACAACAAACAATACTTTTAAAACACATAATTGTTATAAGTATGGGAAGGAAAACACATCTTTAAAAATCAAATATCAGCAAAGCTTTCATTTCCTTATATGTTCAAAGAAGTGGAATGTATCCAAAGCAGAACTTATTCTATTTATATCACCATTAATGGTATTTGTTTGAATAAGTTATTAGAAAAGCAATATTTTTAAAAATAGGTGGTGATGCTAAAAGACAGATCTTGGTATCTGTGAGGAAAGGGCTAATTCTATAAACTAGGATTAAGATCATGGCATCCGGTCCTATCACTTCATGGCAAATAGAAGGGGAAATAGTGGACACAGTGACAGATTTTATTTTCTTGGGCTCCAAAATCACTGCAGACATGAAATTAAAAAATGCTTGCTCCTTGGAAGAAAAGTTTTGACAAACCTAGACAACATATTAAAAAACAGAGACATCACTTTACCAACAAAGGTCCACATGGTCAAAGCTATGGTTTTCCCAGTAGTTATATACAGATTTGAGATTTAGACCATAAAGAAGGTTGAGCACCAAAGAAATGACGCTTTCAAACTGTGGTGCTGGAAAAGACTCTTGAGAGTCCCTTGGACAGCAAAGCTGTGTCTTGACTATCCTACATTAGTATTCTTCTCTTAGAACCCCATGAACAGTATGAAAAGGCAAAAAGATAGGACATGGAAAGATGAACTCACCAGGTTAGTAGGTGCCCAATATGCTATGGGATATCAGTGGAGAAATAACTCCAGAAAGACTGAAGACATGGAGCCAAAGCAAAAATAACACTCAGCTGTGGATGGGACTGGTGATGGAAGTAAAGTCCGATGCTGTAAAGAGCAATTTGCATAGGAACCTGGAATGTTAGGTCCATGAATCAAGGCAAACGGGAAGTGCTCAAATAGGAGATGGCAAGAGAGAACATCAACATTCTAGCAATCAGCAAACTAAATGGACTGGAATGGGTGAATTTAACTCAGATGACCATTATATCTACTACTGTGGGCAAGAATCCCTTAGAAGAAGTAGAGTAGCCATCATAGTAAATAAAAAGACTATGAAATGCAGTACTTGGATGCAATCTACAAAACAACAGAATGATCTCTGTTCATTTCCAAGATAAATCATTCAATATCACAGTAATCCAAGTCTATGCCCCAACCAGTAATGATGAAGAAGCTGAACTTGAATAGTTCTGTGAAGACCTACAAGACCTTCTAGAACTAACACCCAAAAAAGATGTCCTTTTCCTTATAAGGGACTGGAATGCAAATGTGGGAAGTCAAGAGATACCTAGAGTAACAGGCAAATTTGGCCTTGGAGTACAAAATGAAGCAGGGCAACTTCTGCTGCTGCTGCTAAGTCGTTTCAGTCGTGTCCGACTCTGTGCAACCCCATAGACGGTAGCCCACCAGGCTCCGCCATCCCTGGGATTCTCCAGGCAAGAACACTGGAATGGGTTACCATTTCCTTCTCCCATGCATGAAAGTGAAAAGTGAAAGTGAAGTCGTTCAGTCAATTCCAACTCTTCACGACCCCATGGACTGCAGCCTACCAGGCTCCTCTGTCCATGGGATTTTCCAGGCAAGAGTACTAGAGTGGGTTGCCATTTCCTTCTCCAGAAGCAGGGCAAAGGCTAATATATTTTTGCCAAGAGAACGCACTGGTCATAGCAAACACTCTCTTCCAACAACACAAGAGAAGACTCTATACATGGACACCACCAGATGATCAATACTGAATCAGATTAATTATACTTTTTGCAGGCAAAGATGGAGAAGCTCTATACAGTCAGCAAAAACAAGACCAGGAGCTGACTGTGGCTCATATCATCAACTCCTTAATGCCAAATTCAGACTTAAATTGAAGAAAGTATGGAAAACTACTAGACCATACATGTATGAACTAAATCATATCCCTTAAAATTATACATGGAAGTGACAAATAGATTCAAGGGATTAGATCTGATAGATAGGAGTGCCTGAAGAATTATGGAAGAAAGTTTCTCTCATTGTACAGGAGGCAGTGATCAAGATCATCTCCAAGAAAAAGAAATGCAAAAAGGCAAAATGGTTGTCTGAGGAGGCCTTACAAATAGCTGAGAAAAGAAGAGAATGGAAAGCCAAAGGAGAAGGGAAAGACATAACATAAAAAGGAAAGACAAAACTCTGCATTTGAATGCAGAGTTCCAAAGACAGCAAGGAGTGATAAGAAGGCCTTCCTCGGTAATCAATGCAAAGAAATAGAAGAAAGCACTAGAATGGGAAAGACTAGAGATCTCTTCAAGAAAACTAGACATACCAAGGGAATATTTCAAGCAAAGATGGGCACAATAAAGGACAGAAATGGTATGTACCTAACCAAAGCAGAAAATATTAAGAAGAGGTAGCCAGAACAAACAGAAGAACTATACAAAAAAGATATTCATGACCCAGATAACCAACATGGTATGATCCCTCCCCTAGAGCTAGACATCCTGAAGAGCAAAGTCAAGTGGGCCATAGGAAGCATCACTATGAGCAAAGCTAGTGGAGGTGTTGGAATTCCAGCTGAGCTATTTCAAATCCTGAAAGATGATGCTGTGAAAGTGCTGCACTCAATATGCCAGCAAATTTGGAAAACTCAGCAATGGCCACAGGACTGGAAAAGGTCAGTTTTCATTCCAATCCCAAAGAAAGGCAATGTCAAAGAATGCTCAAACTACTCATCTCATACTCTAGTGAAGTAATGATCAAAATTCTTCAAGCAAGGCTTCAAAAGTACATGAACCATGAACTTCCAGATGTTCAAACTGGATTTAGAAAAGGCAGAGGAACAAGAGACCAAATTGCCAACATCCGTTTAATCATCAAAAAAGCAAGAGATTTCTAGAAAAACATCTTCTTCTGCTTTATTGACTATGCCAAAGTCTTTGACTGTGTGGATCACAACAAACTGTGGAAAATTCTTCAAGAGATGGGAATACCAGATCACCTGACCTCCCTCCTGAGAAATCTGTATGCAGGTTAAGGAGCAACACTTAGAACTGGACATATAACAATAGACTGGTTCCAAATCGGGAAAGGAGTACATTAAGATTTTATATTGTCACCCTGCTTATTTAACTTGTATGCCGCATACATTATGAGAAATGCCAGGCTGGATGAAGTGCAAGCTGGACTCAAGCTTGCCGGAAGAAATAACAATGACCTCAGATACGCAGATGACACCACCCTTATGGCAGAAAGCGAAGAACTAAAGAGTCTTCTGATGAAAGTGAAAGAGAAGAGTGAAAAAGTAGGTTTAAAACTCAACATTCAGAAAA
The DNA here is from genome assembly GCA_007570785.1 of Antilocapra americana. Classification (NCBI taxonomy): domain Eukaryota; kingdom Metazoa; phylum Chordata; class Mammalia; order Artiodactyla; family Antilocapridae; genus Antilocapra; species Antilocapra americana. The sequence goes on from ML662497.1 coordinate 426,084, forward strand.
CTAAGATCAAGGCATTCGGTCCAATCACTACATGGCAAATAGATGGGGAAAGAATGGAAACAGTGCCAGACTTGACTTGATTTTTTAGGGCTCCAAAATCACTGAAGATGGTGTCTGCAGCAATAAAATTAAAAATGCTTGCGCCTTGGGAGAAAAGCTATGACCAACCTAGACAGCACATTTAAAAGCAGAGACATTATTTTGCCAACAAAGGCCCACCTAGTCGAAGCTATGGTTTTTCCAGTAGTCATGTATGGATGTGAGAGTAGGACTATAAGGAAAGCTGAGTGCTGAAGAATTGATGCTTTTGAACTGTCTGTTGGAGAAGACTCTTGAGAGTCTCTTGGACTCACAAAGAGATCCAAACAGTCCATCCTGAAGGAAATCAGTCCTGAATATACATTGGAAAGAGTGATGCTGAAACTGAAACTCCAGTTTTTGGCCACCTGATGCGAAGAATTGACTCATTTGAAAATACCCTGATGCTGGGAAAGATCGAAGGCCGGAGGAGAAGGGGACAACAGAGGATGAGATGGTTCAGTGGCATCACCAACTCAATGGAGATGAGTTTGAGTAAGCTCCAGGAGTTGCTGATGGACATGGAAGCCCTGGCATGCTGCAGTCCATGGGATCGCAGAGTCGGTCACGACTGAGCGACTAAACTGAACTGAACTGATCCTACAATACAGATGACTTCTGATCTTTGTAATGTCCAAGTAGGAAGTACAGAAGAGAGGCTACAAAATCAGCCTTTACCCTTAACCTTGATTAGCACAATTTGCTATCATGTTTCCTTCTGCTCTGCTTTATTTATTCCCATTACAATACTCAGATGGTCTTTTCACTCACCCACTCTCTTTGAGTTAGGGTCCTCTGACTGCTCCCTTCTCTCAAGATGTTCCCAGCTTTCTCTAAAAGAGAGATCTTCTAACTCTGGTTGGGAAATGGGGTTCCTTCTTCTGCCAACATGTAGACTCCCTCAGCCAGCTTTGCTGAATACATCTTTCAGATTCCAAATTTCTCATGGAATACAGCATTGGTTACACCGTGTGAACTTGGACTCATTCTAAATTCTATTTGGACCTCTTCACATGGCTCATACACCTCTGTTTTTAAGGTTGGTTTCCAACCTGTGCATTACTTTTGTCTCTATGTTCTCCCACCCTCAGCTGCCAAGGTATGTTTCCATTCTTTCTATTCCCTTAAAATGAACAAGGATTCACTGAGCAACTTACTATGTACCTGAAATGTACTTAATACAAACACACTGTCCCTGTCCAAAACACAGACTTTTCAAAACTTATGCTTCCTTCAAAGCATTCTGAAATCCAGTTTATGCACTGAAGGACTGGTATAATAGAGAAAGAAATGAAGAGATGTTAATCAATAATTTTCTTTTCTTAACAGTACATCTATCCAATACTCAAGGACTGGAATTTGAGACTGATAAATCATTTGTGTTTATCCAGAAAAGATTTGGAGTAAATTATTTTTAGATTACTTGGAAGAAGGGGAATGTAAATGCAAATTTTGTTTATACATTAAATGTATAATTTAAAATTGTATCTGATTTTACTTCATTTTGAGCTACTACTGTTGAATCTGAGTCTGTAGATTGTGTAAGCCTCTGGGAGCACTGAGATTAATTACATATAAGTGAAAATCAGAAACTGCCTATGTCAGAAAGCTCCAGTAATGATAATAATCTGTAAATGTAACAGAAGAGTCTAAAAATAATACAGATTTTAGAAATGAAAACAATAAAATTACAGTCCAAAGAAAAAATGGAAAACCTAACAGTAAGAGGTTCACAGAAAAGCAAACAAAATAAGGCAAATCTGTTTCTGACCCTCATCAGGTGGAAGGTATGAGATAGTCTTAAATTACTGTGTAGCTTGTATTGATTATGAGTGTTCAAGGGATTTTCACCTGCATAAATGAGAGAATTTGAAACAAAGAATAATATCTCTTTCTATGTCTAGCACTTTTTGAAAGGAATTTCACGTTTCTTATGACATCCTTACAAGAATTTTAAAAGGAGGCCCTATGTCTTAGTGTTCATCTTATAGGATAAGAAAAGAAAAATGAACTGGAAAATGGTTTGAGGGAGAATGGAAACAACCTTCTCTGTCCTCACAATTGTAACTGCAGGAGGCCTAGCTGTAATATAATTGCAGTAAAGCCTTTGGTAGGACCAAAGGCAAATGACATATTGTTATAGATCAGAGGACCCTTTGAACTAAGTGTTCTACACCAACTCTATACACACTTGTTCATATGGAATGCGTAATATTTGCTTAACTAGTTTAATATACATTTCTCTAGTTTACTGTGTGCTTTTATGCACAGACCTATTTGATCTCTCAACAGATTTGTGAGGAAGGAGACATTTGCCATTTTTTCAGCAAGAGAAAACAGAACTCAGACAGGCTAGGTGTCTTAGTCAAAGCCACTCTAGCACCAAGTAGCAGGCAAATCCAGGGACCTGAACTGCAAATTCATGCATTTTACTACTTTGCTAGAGACTGGAAGGAAAACACAGAAGCTACTTTGTTAGGTATACAGCCCTGTGAACATATGATTTTATTTAATTTTTTTATTGGTGTCTAAACAGTGTTGCATCAGTTTCAGGTGTACAGCAAAGTGAATCAGTTATACATATACATATTCCCTCTCTCTCTTTTTTTTATTTTAGATTCTTTTTCCCATATTGACCATTACAGACTATTGAGCAGAGTCCCTTGTTCTGGAGATTGTCATACTGAGTGAAGTAAGGCAAATAGAGAAAGACATATATCATATTTATCACTTATATGTAGCATCTTAAAAAAAACATGCAAATGAACTTATTTACAAAACAGAAGTAAAGTCACAGATGTAGGAAAGAAACATATGGTTACCAGGGGGTAAAGTAGTAAGAATAAACTGGGAGATTGACAATGACCTATATACACTATTATATATAAAACAGATAACGAATAAGAGCCTGCTGTACAAAATGACTTACTGAATTATTTCTTAAGTCAAGTAGTCATGAGATTAATTTTCTTAGTATCACAATAATGAAATTAATTGAGTCTATAGTTTGAATTCTTTTCTTGTGACTATATAAGCAACAGTGCCAAAGCAAGTTTAAACAATATACTTAGAATTGACAAACTGAGAGTCCCTTGGACTGCAAGGATATCCAACCAGTCCATCCTAAAGGAAATCAGTCCTGAATATTCATTGGAAGGACTGATGCTGAAGTTGAAACTCCAATAGGACCAACAGGTATACCCTTGTCATATCCTACCTTTAATTAACATTTGAAATGAGCTGTTTATATCTGTTGGATATTAACTCCTTATCAGTCATATCATTTACAAATATTTTCCCCCATTCAGTAGGTTGCCTTTTTGTTTTGTTGATAAAGCTTTTAAGTTTAATTAGGTCCCATTTGTTCATTTTTGCTTTTATTTCCTTTTCTTTAGGAAATCTGATTACAAACTTTAAAAAGTATCAATAAGAGCTAACAGCAGGTCTAAGCTCTATGGGATTAAAATTACTTGAATGGCAGTAGCATATATCAACATTTTGCAAATAAAAACTAAGGTTTTCACCTTACCCCTAAACACTAAAGAGGATCATTTTAAAGTATGAACATATTTTGAAACAATTTGGTTTTCAAAAAGTAATTTTTGTCATAGGAACTAAATTTTGATTAAATGTCTTCTCATTATTTTTTAAATATCCAACAATAGCTAGATGGCATCTTATAGAATATGAGTAAGAGTCAAGAAGGATCAAAGATGTGGTTTATCAATGCCATAAAGACTCACACTTAGATTCCCAGGTGCTGCAAAGTGCTTTTCTTCTTAGGCCTGACACATGATTAAAAATCAGTAACCTAAAGGCTTTAGCAAAAGAAGGACCTTAGCATAGAATGAGCAAGACCTACTTTTCTTTTTCCCCCAAACTCAGCTTACAGTTTCCCTGGTCTCCATCAGCCTCCAGTAGACTACACACAGGTGCCACTCATATTCTACCTCCTATGGTCTATAATGTCTGATGAATTATAATGACCAACGATTTTTTAATTTGTATCCATAGTTTCTCAAGATAAAAATATCAAATATATTAAATTTACTCCATTAGCACAAACATGCAGAAAAAACAAGGGTCATAAATGCAAAACAGTTCAATGATGAATAATAAAAGGACAAGTTTGTAGGAATGCAAGAAGGGAAATGTTACCATGCATTAATTAGCTCATTTAAGCAGTAAGTTATTTTAATGTACATTTTAGAGCAGTTAAAAGCATATTGCTCTTTATTCTGACCTAAATCCAAATGACTTTGGAAAGTTATTATAGCTAATAAAAACAAAAAGAAAATTACTTCCCATCCAGCAATGAGAAATGACTTAACTACCAAATAGGGTAATGGTCTCTAGGGGTGTTTTATTTCATCCCTTATCCTCCTTAGTTTCTTTTCTTCTACCATATTCAGGATGTCTTTTCACAATATTCTTGTTAATATAATTGACTCTTTTAGTGAAAGTTTCAAATTCTTGTACTTTTGATTATTTCATGCTGTGTATTCTGCTACTTTGTTAATATTTACTTCCATTTTAAAATCATCAATAAAACCTTTTGAAAGCAATGCTTGTGGAATACACTTTTCTCAGGTAGTTAACATGTCCAGATCCTGCTATTTTCTTCAAAGATACATAATAACAATCAAAAGGAAGAACTGCAGTTTCTTTAAACCCTGACAGTAAGGGCTACTGGAGGTTCCAGCCCAATATATCTTTCAGTAAACACAACTATTTATAAGCAGAATATGGTGGCCTGCCAACTTCTCCCGTAGGTGGAGATTAATAAATCAGGTTTACTTGAATCCAAAATTTCTAAGATGGGAGGCTGGGAAAGAGAATAAAAAAGCCAATTTATCTTGTTCTCAAGTACATTAGTTTTTTAGTCTGCCAAAGGCAACTCAAAGTCTAAAGAAAAAAATTCAATAAACGTCAGCGTAACTCCTACTCTCTGCCAGGATCCTTTCTGGGAAACATGGTGTTTAGTTTGCTAACATTAACATGCAAGTGGCAGGCAATGTAAGGTCAGAAGAATGCAGGAATTAAGACATCATGATATGGATACAGGAAGAGGCCAATGGATTACTGTAACAGAATACAGTCCAGAAATGGACCCACATATGGATAAATGTTCAATAATTGACAATGGAAGTTAATATAACTCAGCAGGAAGAGGATAGACACATATGGAATTTTGTCTCAAATGGAGAGAAAAAAATAAGTTGAATCTCTATTTTACACCACTGGCAAAAAGAAATTCCACATGGATTAAAGCTCTATAGGTAAAAGTCAAATCCTCAAACACATTATAAGAAAAATTATACTATGCCTTATAGTAACTTTATAGAAACCTATGCTTATAACTTCAAATAGAAGAGGCTTTTAAAAACAATATAGAAACATAGAAGCTGTAAAGGAAACATTTGAAATTTTGACTACACCAAAATTTAAACTTCAAAAAGTAGAAAACAAAGCTATAGACTGGGTTTCCTCAACTTGATCAAGAGTATCCATTAAAACACTATAGTTAACATCATACTTAATGATGAGAGACTTGAAGCTTTCCGGCTAAGACCAAGAACAAAGCAAGGATCTCCCCTTTCACCACCTGTTTTTAACATTGTGCTGGAGATACTGTTGCTGTTCAGTTGCTATGTTGTGTCCTACTCTTTTGCGACCCCATGGACTGTGGCCCACATGGTTCCTCTGTCCATGGGATTCTCCTAGCAAGAATACTGAAGTGGGTTGCCATTTCCTTCTCCAGAAATACTAGCTAATGTAAAAGGATGAGAAAACAATGCAAAAGGCAGATAAACAATAGAAAGATAGAACACTTCGTTACAGATGACCCGATGACGTATGTAGAAAACATACAAGGATTGGAGTGAGTGCATGCTCGGTCACCAGGCTCCTCTGTCCATGGAATTTTCCAGGCAAGAATACTGGAGGGGGTTGCCATTTCCTCCTCAAGGGGCTCTTCCTGACCCAGGGATTGAATCTACGTCTCTCACCTTTCTAGGCCAATTCTTTACCAACTGGGCAACTGCTTCCCTGGTGGCTCAGTGGTAAAGAATTCACCTGCCAATGCAGGAGAGGTGGGTTTGATTCCTGTGTCAGGAAGATTTCCTGGAAAAAGAAATGGTAACCCATTCCAGTACTTCTGCCTGAAAATTCCCATGGACAGAGGAGCCTGGCGGGCTATAGTCCATGGACTCACAAAAGAGTCAGACATTACTCAGTGACTAAACAACTACACACAAGGATCAACAACAACAACAACAACAACAAAAACCCTCCGGCAACTACTAAGGAACTATAGCAAGTTTTCAGAACACAAGATTAATATAGAAAAGCCAAAGGCTTTCCTATATAACAGGAATAAGTAAATGGGATTTGAAATTTAAAAATATAATACCATTCCAACAGATACATGGAATGACGCTCAACATTACCAATTATCAGGAGAATGCAAATCAAAACCACCATGAGATAGCACCTCACACTAGTTAGAATAATATGACTGAAAGACAAGTGATAAAAAGTGCTGATGAGGATATAGAGAAAAGGGAACATTCTTGCACTGTTTTTAGGAATGTTAATTAGTGTAACCACTTAGTCATGCATTATTTACAGTTGTCAAGATACAGAAACAACCAAAGTATCGTTAATAGATGAATGGAAAAAAAGAAAATATATGATAGGTAGGTAGTTATATAGATACATCTATAGATGTTTAGATAGATACGCAGCATTGTTACTACTGTTTTAGTTGCTAAGTCGTGTCCACTCTTTTGCAACCCCAAGCACTGCAGCCTGCCAGGCTCCTCTGACCATGAGATTTTCCAAGCCAGAATACTAGAATGGGTTTCCATTTCTTTCTCCAGGGGATTTTCTTGATCCAGGAATCGAACCTTGATCTCCTGCCCTGGCAGGCAGATTCTTTACCGCTGAACCACCAGGGAAGCCCAGATGCACAGCATAGATAGATATTAGAAAGCTATAGATCAGGCAAATGTACTGTCAACCTACAAAACAGTGATAGTCACTCAGTCATGTCTGACTCTTGAGATCCCATGGACTGTAGCCTGCCAGACTCCTCTGTGCATGGGATTCTTCAGGCAAGAATACTGGAGTGGGTTGCCATTCTTTTCTTCAGGGGATCTTCCTGACCCAGGGATCAAACCCACATCTCCTGCTTTGTAGGCAGACTTTTTACCATTTGAGCCACCAGAGATGGCAACTGCAACAGGAAGAGATTAATATACAGAATAGACAACTGACAATGACAATAATATATTTTTCAGTCTTTATAATGAGACAAGAATTATTTCCCACAACAGATACAGAGCTCATCAAATCAATTTAAAAATAATTGAAAATTAGAAAACACCTCAACATTTAATACTATCACATGTTGAGTTTTAAGAATATTAACTATTGTCATACACAATTGGTAGGAGTGAGAATTGGCACAGTTCTTTTAGGCAACAATTTATAAGTACCATTAAGAAGTCAAAATATACTTTTCACCATTCTATGCTGTCACTCAGCAATTGGACTCTTCAGCACATTTTCTAAAGTAATACCTACCCACGTGTAGAGGGCATATACAATGACTTTCTTCATAACTTTGTCTGTGACACTGAAAATTGAAAACAATCTAATTCCAATTAACAAAAGAATGATTATGTAAAATCATGCAGTGTAGCTCTTGAAAAAAATATGATATATCAGTATTTACACAATGTGAAACAATCTCCAGGGTGTACTATAAAGCAGAAATGCAAGTTGTAGATCAATACATTTACAATATCATTTATTTTATAAACTAGTTACACAAAATTATATATTTTTATGTACATATATATGCAATAAGCACATAGAAAAAATTAACAATGATAATTGAAACTATTATGTTATCTGACTTTTTAAAAGTTATGATAATGCATCTAATATTTCTACAATTAAAACATGCAGTGTTTAAAATACTAAATGATTATAAACACAGGAATTTGAAAATTATATACTAATATGAAGTTGTCAGTGCCATCTTGAAAATTACACTAAAGGAAATAAAACTATTTCTACTCGAATGTGACTTTTACTATTTCAGTAACTAGAATTCAAAGATCTATACACTCAAAGCTATGGTTTTCCCAGTAGTTATGTAAGGATGTAAGAATTGGTCCATAAAAAAGGCTGAGTGCCAAAGAACGGATGCTTTCTAACTGTGGTGATGGATAAGATGTTTGAGAGTCCCTTGGACTGCAAGGAGATCAAACCAGTTGATCCTATAGGAAATCAACCCTGAATATACATTGGAAGGACTGATGCTAAAGCTCCAATACTTTGGCCACCTAATGCAAACAGCCAACTCACTGAAATGACCTTGATGCTGGGAAAGATTGAAGACAAAAGGAGAAGAGGGTAGCAGAGAATTGAGATGGTTAGATAGCGTCACTGACTCAATGGACATGAGTTTGAGCAAACTCCAGTAAACAGTGAAGGACAGGGAAGCCTGGCAAGCTGCAGTCCATGGGGTTGCCAAGAGTTGGACATGACTTAGCAACTGAACAACAAATCAATTCTTTCTAATATTAACTAATAATACCGTTTAGAAGACATTTCAATAGCTAACTCTTCTTATTTTCCATTTGATTTTTATAATACTCATCACACTATGAGATTTCCTGTGGAAGTCTGTCCTGGCTCATCACCTTTAACATTAAACTAAAGATCTTCTGCACACCATATATAAGAAGGTGTATTACTTCACTTTTCAAGGAATTGTTTGTGTTTTGTTCTGATGTTAAGTGAAATTTGTAGACATTTTTCTTAAATAGTATAGTGAGCACTTAAATCTCTAGAATATAATCCCTAATTAATTCTATTATTAAATAGATAGTAATATTAATTCTATTATCTCTTTCACCTAGAGCATGAACACTTTTATAACTCTTTTATAGTTCCAGCCCTTTTTCAAAATTCCTAGGATATGATACATCAGTCAGTTCAGTAGCTCAGTTGTCTCTGACTCTTTGTGACCCCATGGATTCCAACACATCAGGCTTCCCTGTCCATCACCAACTCCAGGAGCTTGCTCAAACTCATGTCCATTGAGTCGGTGATGCTATCCAACCATCTCATCCTCTGTTGTCCTCTTCTCCTCCTGCCTTCAATCTTTTCCAACATCAAGGTTTTTCCAATGAGTCAGTTCTTCCCATCAGTGAACTTAAGTTACTCAGTCGTGTCCAACTCTTTGTGATCCCATGGACTGTAGCCTACCATGCTCCTCCACCCATGAAGTTTTCCAGGCAAGAGTATTGGAGTGGGTTGCCATTTCCTTCTCCAAGGGATCTTTACAAAATATTGAAGTTTTACCTTCAGCATCAGTCCTTCCAATGAATATTCAGGACTTATTTCCTTTAGGATGGACTGGTTGGATCTCCTTGCTGTCCAGGGGACTCTCAAGAGCCTTCTCCAGCATTACAGTTTAAAAGCATTAATTCTTCAGTGCTTAGCTTTCTTTATAGTCCAACTCTGATATCCATATATGACTACTGGAAAAACCATAGCTTTGACTATATGGACCTTTGCTGGCAAAATAATGTCTCTGCTTTTTAATATGCTGTCTAGGTTGGTCATAGCATTTCTTTCAAGGAGCAAGCATCTTTTAATTTCATGGCTGCAGTCACCATCTGCAGTAACTTTTGGAGCCCAAGAAAATAAACTGTGTCATTGTTTCCACTGTTTCCCCATCTATTTGCCATAGAGTAATGGGACTGGATGCCATGACCTTTGCTTTTTGAATGTTGAGTTTTAGGCCAACTTTTTCACTCTCCTCTTTCACTCTCATCAAGAGGCTCTTTAGCTCTTTTTTGCTTTCTGCCATAAGGGTGGTGTCATCTGCATATCTGAGATTATTGATAGTTCTCCCAGAAATCTTGATTCCAGCTTATGCTTCATCCAGCCAGGCATTTTGCAATGATGTACTCTGCATATAAGTTAAATAAGCAGGGTGACAATATACAATCTTGACATACTCCTTTCCTTATTTGGAACCAGTCTGTTGTTCCTGTCCAGTTCTAACTTGCTTCTTGACCTGCATACAGATTTCTCAGGAGGCAGGTAAGGTGGTCTGGTAGTCTCATTTCTTAAGAATTTTCCACAGTTTATTGTGATCCACACAGTCAAAGGCTTTGGCGTAGTCAATAAAGCAGAAGCAGATGTTTTTATGGGACTCTTTTGACTTTTCAATTATCCAATGGATGTTGGCAATTGGATCGCTGGTTCTGCTGCCTTTTCTAAATCCAGCTTGAACATCTCGAAATTCATGGTTCACATACTTTTGAAGCCTGGCTTGGAGAATGTTGAGCATTACTTTACTAGTGTGTGAGATGAGTGCAATTGTGGGGTAGTTTGAGCATTCTTTGGCATTGTCTTTCTTTGGGATTGGAATGAAAGCTGACCTTTTCCAGTCCTGTGGCCATTGCTGAGATTTCCCAATTTTCTGCCAAATTAAGTGCAGCACTTTAACAGCATAGTCTTAAATGATATATACTCAGTAAATAATTTGGGATGAATGGGTTGATGGATGGGTGGATAAATGAATGATTGATACCTGGATGCTTTTGAAAATCAGTATAGAAATAAATATATCTTATCTTAGTCTTCCATTCTAAACTGTTCCTTACATTCCTTGTAAGAACCATAAAGGCATCCAGTTCCAATGAAATAGTTTTATTTCTTCACTAGAAGATATTAGGGACCATGGTGCAGAGATGCTTGATTAGCACATAATGCTTAAGTGGGCTATTCTGTACCTCTGTACATTCTTCATTACAAGATTACATATTCCTGCCTTAGAAAATGGATGTCTATATTGTAATTCCCTCAACCAATAAAAAAAATGTATAGCCTTTGTATCATGTTTTGTCATATGAAAACTAATCTTACCTATAAACATATATTACTGGGGAGAACCCTTTTTGTAAATTGCAAACCACTTCCCTACACAACCCTCATCTCCCAACCCTGCTTTATTTTTTTTCCCATGATACTTGTCGCCTTCTAGCCTGTTATAAGTAAATTATTACTTGTTTTTTGTTTATTCTCTGTCTCTTCTCTATCTTCCTCCAGCCAAACTACCCACATCTATATTTACTAAATATAAGCTCTACAAGAAAAAGGAATTTTGTTTATTTCCTTCATGTCTGAATCACCAGTGCCTGAAACAAGCTTTGCACTTAATAAAACATTATTGAATAAATGAATGAATATAGTCTTTAAGATATTTTTACATTGCTTGACATTACATTGCTTGAATGGATGAAATTTGAGAATGAGAGTGTGGCTTTTTGAATATTATAGGACACCTCCAATTTTGTGTTTTATTGATGATGTAATTGGCAAATCAGTTGCAGTTGGCTCAATAATTATAATAATTTTCAAGTCCTACATAGATACAGACAGTTCTCTCAGATTCTAAGATGAACAGTTCTTTACCATGAATCAAGCAGCTTCATTTCACTTTAGGTTTGTCTGCATGACTTGGGGCTCATCACAGATTGAAATTGAGGGTGGAAATGGGAAACTACATTGTGTACAGTGAATGTTGTTGTGGTTTTCTCAGTCGTGTCTGACTCTTTGTGACCCCATGGATGTAGCCCACTGGGTTCCTCTGTCCATGGAATTTTCCAGGCAAGAATACTGGAGCAGATTGCCCTTCCCAACCCAGGGATCCATTGAACCCGAATCTCCTGCATTTACCTCATTGGCAGGCAGATTCTTTACCTCTGAGTAAACTGGGAAAGAGCCACCAATTTTCATTGAAGAATTTTCCAAATTAAGATAAATTTATTTGCAAAGGAATTTATAAAACATGACATGTGGTCTATAGTATCAAGTTGTTCTGCCCCACGAAATGCTTTTACAGCATTCTTTGGGTAATCAGATCTGTTTATTGGCATTATTTCACAGTAAAATTGATTCACATTCTCTAAGTATATGATGTCCATGTAGGTGAGAAATTTGAACTTTCCATTTAGTCAGGCTCAGACCTGGGTTCGATCCCTGGGTTTGGAAGATCCCCTGGAGAAAGGAAAGGCTACCCACTCCAGTATTCTGGCCTAGAGAATTCCATGGACTGTATAGTACATGGGGTCGCAAAGAGTCGGAAACAACTGAGTGACTTTCACTCACTCACTCACTCACTCAGAATAACATGGAGGAACTAAAGTGAGAAGTAAGCTGGACTTATCTCTCCTTCTTCTCTTGCCCTCATTCTGTTTCTGCTCCCCACCAGTCTTCCACTCCCTGCCACACACACATACAATTTTGCTTTCATTACATCTCTAGCAGTGTTAGGGGTGAGCTGAGGTAGAGGAAAGGAGACATTTCTTTAAAAATACCTTTTGTTACTAAACACTTCTCTAGGCTCTCATCATCTCCTGTGTGGCAGGTGTCCTGGGGTGTTGTCCACCCTGTCCCAACCACACTCACCAAGTGGCACAAGTTCCTTAGGAAAACACATGAAGTCTCCACAATGCACAGTTTGCTGATACAAAAGATACTCTGTAGCTCCAGCTCCCCCATTTTCTCTCACTATTTGTTTTTCGGAGTTCTACCTCAGCAGGCAGAACTCTGCCATTAGGCACTCACAGGATAGCTGCAGCCCAGCTTCTTCCACAGAGTCTGTCTGCCCCCTGTCCTTGCCACACCAAGCACTGAGAATCCACCTGCTGTCTCTTCACTTTCCCCTGTTCCACAAAATATGGGAAACAGGGCAACAAGCTTACTGTCTCTGCGGATATTCAGCCACGACCTGCCCTAGCTGCCTGACTGCTTTACGGGAGAGGCAGCGTCGTCAGGAAAGACACAAGCGCAGGTGCCAGGCTGCTTCAGTGTGAATCCCACTGCCTCTAGTTAACCACCTTCGTGACACCGGTAAAATTTCTTGGTTCTCAGACACCCAGTCTGTAAAATCGAGATAAAATAACTCCTAACATGTAGGGTTACGATGATGATTGAATAAATTAATACTTGTACTACTCTCAAAATGTGTGTGCTCAATCATTCGGTAGTGTCTGGCCCTTTGCAACCCCAGGGACATTATAGCCTGCCATGCTCCATGGAATTTTCCAGGCAGGAATGCTGGAGTGGGTTGCCATTTCCTTCTCCGGGGGATCTTCCTGACCCAGGGATCAAACCCGCATCTCCTGCGTCTTCTGCATTGGCAGGCAGATTCTTTACCACTAGCACCACCTGGGAAGCCATTCTTATAACAGTACCTGATAAAAGTACCAATCAATATGTGTTATCTATTATCAACCCTAGTTTCTAGTAGTGGTTGTTTTAAAGAACCTCTTTTTTTAGATCAGGAGAATGTGACTTCCGTCCCTCCCTACTCCTGTCAAAGGTACATAGAAAAGGTTTAACACTCTCCTTTCAGGCAGAAGACCACTTTGACACTCCTGACTTTTTCTAAACACCATATTCTCTTACCTGAACATCTATAATAGCATCCTCACCCAACCCCTCACCACCCTACAATCCATCTTCCCTCCTGCAACTAGGACAATTTCCTTAAAACAGAGTTAGCATATTTTTTCTATAAAGGGCTGAACAACAAATATTTTAGATTTTGTAGGCCTGGAGGCAAAATCAAGGATATTATATAGGCACTTTCATAACAAGAGAGATGGAAAAATTTCACAAAATTTTTACTGACAGAATTCAAACTATGATAATATTTGAAAATATTTTTTTAATACAAGTACTCACATGACAGTAGTTATTTGAGGGAGAATAACATCTTCTTAATTGGGATTTCAGTTTGTGTTCTCTAACATCAAAATCACTGCAAATGTTTATTTTTGAAAGTGGATCTGGAATGGAATGTTATATATTTCATCTTTGAAAATGTCTTTTCACAGAAATTGATACTGAAATGACTACCCAATAAATGTATTTATATTGAAACTTAAAGAACCCACATATTTTTCTTCTTTCAATATTTAGTGATATCTATAGACTGGACAAATCAGAGAAACTTAACAGTAAAGAGACCTATTTCTGCACTTATCAATATCTCAGGGAAGAATCTGTAGCAGTGGCCACAATGAGACTCATTAGTATAAATCCCACTCAGCTCAAGATAAAACATAGTACCCAACTGTTTAGGTGTTTTTAAGAGTCATTACTGTACATTTTATGATATTCAAGTCATTGAAGATTTGGGGTAACATGTCAAAATACAAGAAAAGAACATTAAAGCAAGCATTATGCACACTTGCTATTATTTGGGATATTCAACAATTCTGTTTCTAAAGTATTTCTATTAAAGTGTCATAGATAGATAATAGGACCAAAGAGGTTGCAGAAACTATCAAAACATCAAAAGCAGAATCAATTGGTTTCAGAAATCTCCTCTTGAAGCTGGAAACTTGAGTAAAAATAATATAAAATTTCCTTAATCAAAATATATTCATATTATGTTTGTAAAATGAAGGAAATATGTTTGAATATATGTTAGAATATAATGAAAATATTAGACTAAATTTTGCAATCTTTCATTATATAAGCCGAAGGTTTTTTTTTTTAATCTTTCTTTCTCTCCTTTTACTTTCAAATAATTTCTTACAAAAATGTTAAGCATAGCATTTAGTGATTCTACTTTAAATGTGCCATTCAGCAATGATTTGATAAATCAACTATATTTTAATGAGGTGTGTAGGCTCACTTGGAGTTGAACAGAATTCACTGCGGTGGGGAGATGCAGTGTCTGTCTTTGGAAAGAGCCATTGTACATGGAAACAGAGAGAGGTCCAGTCTTCGCAGCTCTGGCCAGGAGAGACCCTCAGTCTCACACGAAGGCTCTTTAGCTGGTAACTCTGGTCACTCGTTATAAAGAACCAGTGAACCCGACTGTGGGACAATCAAGATCCCAAAAATTAGATTCTGCAGAAGGCGTCTTGTCCCTAGGAACTGTCTCAGCAATTGACTTTCCTCTGAGGCCATGACATGAGGTCAGGCAAAACCAGGCTGGTGTGCAGAATAGCTTTTCACAAATCTAAGCCAAAATAGAATTGAGGATACCTGTTGGGCTTACTTCTTGGCTAAAGTCTATTTGATCTAGACCTTGAGGAAACCAGAGTGTATGGTAATTTCCATTGATCGAAGTGAGGAGAAATGCTTACAGAAACAGTACCATGCATGTGTGCTAATTCGTTTCAGCTGGGTCCGACTCTGCGACCCTAAATACTGTAGCCCGCAAGGCTCCTCTGTCCATGGGATTCTCTAGGTAAGGCTGCAGCAGGTTGCCTTGCCCTTCTTCAGGAGATCTCCCCAACCCAGGGGTCAAACCCATGACTCGTATCTCCCGCACGGGCAGGCCGGTTATTTACCACTAGCGCCACCTAGGAAACTCAATTTCCTCAAAATCAACATACTTCTTTCCTCCTCCCTGCCATCTATCTCTGCTGTTTCTTATTAATCATCTGAAAGGAAAATCCACTCCCCGCAGCTGACAGAGTCCTCTAGCCAGGAGATAATTCTATTCTCTGTAGTGAAGTGAAGTCGCTCAGTCGTATCCGACTCTTTGCTACCCCATGGACCGTAGCCTACCAGGCTTCTCCGTCCATGGGATTTTCCAGTCAAGAGTACTGGAGTGGGTTGCCATTTCCTTCTCCAGGGGATCTTCCTGACCCAGGGATCAAACCCCGGTCTCCCGTATTGCGGAGCAAAGGCTTGACAGATTCTCTGTAGATCACCCCTCTATCTGAAAAGCAAAACCGACTATCACACACTGCAGAGCCATTCTGCTATTTTTAGTGTGTGCTCTGTGCTTCTGCAGTGATGAGTCAGGATTCTCTTTTAAAAATTACTTAGCATTCCACAGAAGAAAGATATACATATTCAATGTTGCTATCATTTTAAACACCAAGTAAAGAATTGCTTCTTTGCTTAGCTGCCCCCAGCCGCTCAGAGCTGTTTGAACTTCATCCTCATCACCACCTCCCGTGCTACGGTTCACTTCATTGTGTGTTCATTTTTATTTTTTAAGTACAATTTTCAAAGATTGTACTCCATTTCAGTTATTATGAAATATTGGCGATATTCCCCGTATTGTACAATACATCCTTGTAGCCTATCTTATTCTCAATATTGTGTGTACCTCCCACTCCCCCACCCCTGTATTGCCTCCCATCTGTAACCACTGGTTTGTTCTCTGTATGTGTGTGTCTGCTTCTTTTTTTGGTTATATTCATTAGTTTATTGGATTTTTAAGAATCTGTATATATACAGGCTCAGTAATTGCGGTGCACGGGCTTAGTTGCCTTGTGCCATGTGAGATCTTCCTGGATCGGGGATCGAACCTGTTTTTCCTGCATTGGCAAGTGTGTTCTTTACCACTGAGCCACCAGAGAAGCTCACAATGGACAAGCTTTAAGTTCTTTCCCTGCAGTCTGAGTGGTCCTATGCAAAAGATAGTTTAGAACCAAACCTGGGATGTTCTCAGACTGTTAGACTGTTTAGAATACAGAGAAGATCTAAGGGAAGGTAATGAAGTGGTCTTGTCTATGCACATAAACCCCATGTGAGTCTTACCTTCAGTCCATGCTACATGCACATCTTCACATTTATCCTTCATTATAGCACTATGCACTAAGTGGTATCATCTTTGCTCATGAATGGGGACACCAAGACACCTTGACATGTCTAAAACAGCACCCTTCGCAATGGGAAGATGTGGACTTGCAGTTTGAAGAGAGTAAAAGAAAGACACCATCTATCTGGTGTCCATATTTCTGACATAATTAACTAGAAAAGTATCTAGAATAAGAATTGACAAAGACCTTAGTAAATACCTAGATATAGTATAGTTTCATCTTTTCATCACTAACCTAATGTTCTTAAGGTAAATGCATTCTTTTTTCAGCATACTCTTAGGCATGTAGAATATACATCAATATATTCTTAAGCATAGCACTATTTTTAGTGGCATCCATAGAAGTTTATACTTTTACCATGGGACAGAAGATGGTAATCTTTTATTCATGCTGAGGAATCTGTGCATATTTATAACATCTATGCTAGAAGTTGTTTGGGGGAAAGCCCAGATAAAATTAAATCATCTTTCAAATAATTAATTCCAGTTTCAGCCGTTTAAGACATATGCCCAACAAAAGACCCAAATGTTTTCATTTGCATCTTTAAAATGTATTTAAGTGCCACATGCCTTAACTAAAAGATCCTTGAGTTTAAGACTAATCTAAAACTTACGTTAGTAGGTCCTCGCAGTCCCATACTATTGTTGAGGTTCAGAAGCCCATTAACTTTTTATCTTTTAATAAGAGTTATCTTAAAAGCTATCTTAATATCTTTTAACTCTTAGTCCATTATCTCTTATTACCCATTTCCCATGTAAAATATGGAAAGGACAACAATATGATTGTTGTCTACTTCAAAAATTCACATGCAAAGATTAATGAAGCTGTTCCAACTCCTTAAATTAAGAAATTAATTAAAAAATATTCCATTCTTTTTATACTTGAAATCTTTAACACATTTCAGGGAAACAAAATGCTCTTTGAAATAATTTATTTTTTCTTCACTTAAAAGAAAATTTCACTTGCAGATTAAAAGTCAGCATATAAATACAACCCTCTGAGTCCTTTCCAATATGAGACATGGGGTTTGGGAGATCATTTTCCTTGGCATGCAAAGAGTCTGAGCTCAAAGAAAGGATGCTGTATTCACTTCTTTTAATCAAAGTATATGTTTTGAGCTGTCCTCTGCTATCTTGCACTTGGCAAGGATAAATCTAATAATAACTTTCAATTTGGGGCAAAATATTGTTTCTTTCCATATTTTTATCTGTGCTTCACTTTCTATACAAACAAGCATGTGGCTTAAAAGCTTACATTTACATACCATCCTTACTCAATCCAGTCCATCATCTGCTGCCCTGTTTCTCTTGTCCTGGTTTTTCGCTATCTCCGCCAGACCATGAGTAAATAGCCTTTGGCCTTGTCTCATGCTCACTAACAATAATCCCTTTCATTGTTGGGTCTGGGCCCTGGAAGCACTCCTCTGCCTTATCATAGGGCTCCCCTGACTTTATTTCTCCATTCATTTTTCAGCAAGATAACCGCTTTCTCTTTTCAATAACTGATTATATTCATGATTTCTACCACTGCATTGAACATGAATTTCTTTAAGCAAACAATGTTAGATTTTGAAAGACTTTAAATTCCCTCAATAAATTCCTAATGAGCATAAACTGCCACTCACCTTCACCTGACAAACAAATGTGTAATCGTTAACTGTGACTCAAGGAAGTGAAAACCACTGAAGCAAAACGAGCCTTTTAAATATCACTAGATTGGTGTCAAGCTCAGCAGCATTGAACGCTGGCATCCCAAATGAAATATACCAATGCTAGCTAACGGGGGTAGCTATTTGTACAGCACACAACCCCTGCCTTGACTCTGCTTCTTCCTGAATACCAGACCTGTCACAGTTAACCCAGGGCCTCCTGTCATCAGATAAATCCAAAAATAGAAGCTAGAGTGTAAAGTATAGACTCAATTTTCTACTCTTCTTGTGACTAAATTTTCTTCAGGATGCTGACCCTGAAGCCGTAAAATCTTGGCATCTGTTGTTGCACATTGAAAAGCATTATGTTTTTCTTTTATCTATTGAAGTAGTTCATAATCTTGAAATATAGCAGATTTAGTGAAAAGGAAACAGCTTTCTATTATTTTTTTTTACCATTCGTTACAACAAGATCACAGGGACATGGCACATCTAACCTGTATTGGTTTACCAATTCGATTTGTCTCGTGTTACATACAAGAAGGCTTTCAGAGACATAAATTGCTTTTTCCTCAATCTTTCTTTTTCTTAGTGCTTAATGGAGACTGACAAGCATAGGCATCCAGGTCTATTTCGCCAAAGAGCTGCTTGGGCCAAAAGCTGTTTATTCTTTCTGGGCTTCCCTGGTTCTTTCTAATTCCAAACAGTTTACCAAGAATACAATGTAGCAAGATAGTGTCTCTCCCCAGAGACTTGGTATTTAACTAGATTAGAATCCCAAGGCAAATTAAGTGCTTCATGGCCTGGAGGTTTTATTCAGCTCTTGTTAATTAACTAGTCAGTAGATTGATTACAAGAAGTTTAGTTTTCTTAGGAAAAAAGAGAAAATCGACTTCTGATTTTTCCCATTTTGTCGTATGTGAACTTTGGGAAAAAACTGAGATACTACTGAAACCAATCTAAATACTAACCTCCTAAAATATCTACATACTGAATAATGAATGTCACGGTTAGGACTGATGCTATACAGTGGTGGGTTAAGTATATGGTGTGATCTGAGAAGCTGTACAAGTTCATCAGTCAACAAATCCCCTTGCCAACCCTCTGTTATCCTTCCTATTATGCATGCATGCTAAGTCTCCTCAGTCATGTCCTATTCTTTGTGACCCTATGGGCTACAACCCGCTAGGCTCTTCTGTCCATGAGATTCTCTAGGCAAGAATACGCGAATGGGTTATCTTGCCCTCCTCCAGGGGATCTTCTTGACCTAGGGACTGAACCTGCATCTCTTATGTCTCATGCATTGGCAGGCGGGTTTTTTGTTTTGTTTTGTTTTTTACCACTAATGCCACCTAGGGAAGTCCTTGCCTATTATAGTTAGATATATATTATAGGCTCTATATGCCTGACACTTTGAGTTGCAGCACAAACATGTTGGTTCTCGAAAATAATTTTAACTATCATGAAGGTATAGTCTCTTAAATTGATGGAGTGGTTCATGTCAGTGAATTTCCTATTGCATGCTAGAGAGCAGAAGGGAGGACATCAAGATATGCTCTCTATTGTGATAAACCCACAAGGCTACTCTCAATATCACATTTTGGGGTGCTCAGCTGTGGGTTGGTAAGGAAGAATGATAGAGGTTGAAAAATTTCCCCAAAATTCAAGAAGGCAGTTTATGAGTGATAATGAAACTGAACCACAAAAGGAACTAATATATACATACATACCAGAGCTATTATATTTAATCCCTTTCTCTAAGTATATTTCTTTTTCCTTCATTCAACAAAATTTCCTGAGTGACAACTGTGTAGCAGAAAGTGCTGAAGGCACTGAAGATTCAGCAGTGATGTGGTGCAATTTCCTTGTTAGAATTATCACTCTGGATCCCATGCAGAGCAGAGACATCAGGGTGACAAAGTTGAAAGCAGAGAGGTGAGTTAGGAATATATTCCAACAGTCCAGGAGAGAAATGATAATGGCTTGAAGAATGATAGTAGTCATAAAGGTAATTCAGGATATAGTTTGAAGGTAGAGCTAACCAGACTTGCTGATGGATTGGAAGAAATGTAGAAGAGGCCTGAGAAAATGGAGAAAGGAAAGTGATATTTACAAAGATGGAAATACTAAGGGAGTTTGGGGACAGAGTCAAGAGTGCTGTTTTCTAGATAAGTTTTGATATGGAGTAGATAGTTAAATATGGGTTTCCCAGGTGGTGCAGTTGTTGTAGGCATGTGTTCTGGGAAACAAGCTCACCCAGAAAGACAATGCAGATAGTGGAGTGCAATTTATTACACCAGTGGGCCCAAGGCAGAGTCTTTTCTTAGCCAAGGACCCCCAACCAGTTTTTGTGAAAACTTTATATACCCTAAGTGTACATGCACAAACCCGCCTCCCCAAATTCCCTGAAACTAGTCTGAACAAAGGAAAAAGAAAGATACAATCAAAGTTAACCTGTGAATCATATGCCTTAAGCCTAGGTAGTTAACAGTGGACAATTATCAATAGGCCTATGGTCATACCCCAATAAGCATAATAAAAGGTATGATTCTATTTGGTTACACAGATAATTAGGGTACTCTTTTAGGCAATGGAGAGCCCTGGGGCTCTTCCTTTCTGGAGCCAGGTTTTCCAGTTGGTATGTCGTTTCCATAGATACTGGGCATATAGCTCAAAGTCCTCAGTCTCTGGCCCAAGATGGAGTCCTGCTTTCAAGACAGAGCCTGTTCTGGTTCCTCTTTCACAGTGGCAAAGAATTTGCCCACCAATACAAGAGATGAAGTTTTGATTCCTGGGTGAAGAAAAACCTCTGGAGAGGGAAATGGCAACCCAAGTCAGTATTTTTTGCCTGGAAAATCTCATGGACAAAGGAGCCTGTCAGGCTACAGCTCATGGTGTCATTAAGTGTCGGCCATGACTGATCAAATGAGCACCCACAGAGACAGTTAAATATAGGAGACAGGAATTCAGAGAAGAGGATTCTTTGGAAATATGAAGGTGGAAAATATTGGTAGATGGATGGTATTCAAAGATGGATGTCTGGATGTAATCAACTAGGAAATGAAGTTAGAAAAAAGAGAAATTTCAAATTACGGGCACTCCAAAACCTAGAATTCAGGGAGAAGAGGAATAGAGAAGGAAACTGGAAAAGCCTATCCAAGGAGATAGTTCTGAGAACAAGAGGAGGTTACTATCCCGAAAGATGAGTCAAAAAGGATTTCAGGAAAAGGGACACAGTGCTCCCAACATGTTTATTAAAAGAGAACAAAGATGTGAGGCAGAAAACTGGTTAGGGACTTTTGGCCAAGTGAATTTTCTATTGTTTGTTGATCTGTGCTTAAAGAGGTTGGGATTCTTCAGATGGAGAAAAGGAGCAATGACCTGGAAGAAGAGGAACAAGAGTATCTACCCTGCCTCTAGCTGGGGCCAGTGCAGGAGAAAACAATCACCCATTGAGAAGGTTATGGGGGAAGTCATGTCCTCAGGGAACTGAGAGCTTCTGCTGTCACACACAGCTGAAGGGAATGCTGAGAGAAGAGGCTGAGAGTACAGAAGATTTTGCTAGTGACAGAGCACGAGCTTCAGAGAGCACAGGGAAAGGAACTGGCAGGTTGGACTACAAAGAGGTGAAACTGTGAGTCATAAGATGATGAACAAAGCTTACAGAGTAATACTTGAGAGGGAATTTCCTGGCAGTTCAGTAATTAGGGCTCCTCATTTCCACTAAAATGGGTTGGATTTCAACCAGGGGTTGGATACCTGGTTAGGGAACTAGGATCCCATGTGCCACTGGTATGACCAAAAAATAAAATAAATAAATAAATAAGATGATGTAGATCAGATTCAACCTTAAAAAAAATTAAGAAAGTCTGAACTTCTGTTGAGTACAGTCCATAGGAGTGTAGAAAATGTTGATATTATGTGACATTATGTTCCTTACTTTACCACTTCCAGGCTGCCTTGGGTGTTTACTTTATGATATTTTGTGTTTTGAATAAACTGACATGAGGATGATAGAGGCAGAAATATGATCTACAATGTGACATGGCCAAGGTACCAGCTGGCACTGAGGATTTGCAGTATGTTTGTTTCTGATTTAGGAGAGGGAAGCAGTTAAAAGGAGGCTTGAGTTTCTTATGAGGCTGGAATTCATAGGGTTCAACCAGACAGAGGCTGTAAAGGAATCTGCTTCCTTGGTTACCCTTAAGGCAGAAAGAACATCACATTTTTTTCCTCTTAGCCATATACCTTTTCTAAAATTAGGCAGAGGGGCAGGAAAGTAGACATTGAAGAATCAAGAGAAATCCAGAGAACATAAAATAAAACATATATAACATATAACCTTTAATATTCCCAGTTATTTTAACTCATTTTCCTTTAC
The DNA here is from genome assembly GCA_007570785.1 of Antilocapra americana. NCBI lineage: Eukaryota > Metazoa > Chordata > Mammalia > Artiodactyla > Antilocapridae > Antilocapra > Antilocapra americana. The sequence goes on from ML662497.1 coordinate 448,858, forward strand.
TGCAAATAATTATCCATTTGAATTTTCCCATGTTTTATCTTATTTTAAAAGACTTTCCTACTTTTAGAATATGAAGAAAGAATTTATTTATGCCTAATATCTTAATGAATTTTTAAACTTATTTCTTTCATATTTCTTTTGCCCTTCAATTTATCTTTTTTATTTGCTTCCATTCCCTACTTCAAGTAGAGTGACTGGAATCTTATAAAGCTGTATCACTGGTTTGGATAAAAGAAGTATAGTACATATATGAATACGGACAATGAATCTAAAACCTAGAAAAAGAAAATCACTGCTAGCCTTTCCAGTTGGAATCCTCTGAAGAGTTCATGTATGCGTCATTTCTCTGAGTTTTATTATGCATAATTTGATGATAACTTTCCTGTCTCTGGGGTGCTTGAATGTCTCTACAGTCATGCTTACTAGATATTGTTTAAAATCGCTCAGGTTACATTTTTTCCTGATGTTATGGAGAGTATTTTTTTTCCAGTTACTAGGTTGCTCACTGAAATGACATGATAAATCTATGTGCATTTCTCTTAAAGCAAAGGTTAATGTTGAATGTTAATAAACTGCCTTTTTACTCAGACGTGCAATTTGTTTCCCATAGCATCCTGGTGCTATTAGGAAAAACAACCATACATCATTACCTCAAGCTCATCTCCTTTGCTGTGTTACTAAATGGAGTTGCAACTTGCATACTTTAGATCAATAGCCACTTGCACCTATGGCAGATTTTTAGTATTTTGGGCTAAATATTGACAGCGCATGTTTAAAAATCATGGATAAGAAAGAAGGCGAGGCTGGATATTAATTTTCCATTTTTCCCAAATCTTAGGGACACAGCAACAACAAACCCTGCAAGGAGGAAACTGAGATGTCAGCTTCAAATGTTTAAAGAAAGGTGTACCAACTCAGTACAGCCAGAAAGATCAATGTGACTCAGCAGCCTCCTAACCTTATCTCCCCTCAGAGAAAAATTATAAGCAAAGAAGATAAATATGCCATACCCTCCACCAAAACCCCATTGAAAACATACTCCCAACTAATTTGTAAAAAAGTTGATGAAAACATATGTGAGAAACTCAGACAGATGTCCAAAGCAACCTTCAAGAATTTTTCTCACACTCATCTACAACTTAATTTCATTAACTGTTCCCTTAATAAGGCACAAAAACCCATCAGGTGCTGCCATAGTGACCTTATTAAATGGGAGAGAGCTTAAGTGGAAAAAGAGCAATTTACAAAGAAAATCCTAACAGGAAGTTAAATTCTGGTAAGTAAGCAGAGGATTACGAGAAGTGGAATGAGAAGATCTCCAAGGGAAGTGTCTCCCAGCTACACCCCTCACCCCAGAAACTCCAGAAATGAGACACACTAAAGTCCCTTAGTGTCTTCCTCTCTCTGAATTGTAGAGGAGTGAAATAGATTTTAGGGAGAGAAGATGAAATGAGAATGAAAATACAAATCTGGTCCTCACTCTGTAGAAGCTAAGGTTCAGGGCTGCATTCTGCATTGGGAAAAGGTGGGAAGTTTGACACTTTCTGCCCGAGATAGTGCCTATGAGCACCAAACTAGTACAGACAACTGTTGGAACAGGGACAAATACCCACTTTATGTCAAAACAGAAGGAATATCTTAATAAGACCATTTGTGTTATAAATGAGTAAGAAATAGCAAAGCTTCAGTTCCAAAAACGTCAATACACAAAAAGGTAGAAATAAAAAAACACATTATTTAAAGAAAGAATATAGAGCCTTATGTGGAAGAACTACAAAGAAATAGAGCTTTTCCTACAAGTGCCTTGTACAGTAGAATACTTTAAAAGAACAACACCAACATGGATTCAGTGACAGAAGACTTCAATGACAAGATAAACAAACAAAAGAATTAGTAAAATGGTAGAATTGACACTCAGTTAAAGATCAAAATAATACCCACAGGGAAATGAATGCATTGCAAACAGCAATAAGCCCACTAAAGCAAATCTGAATAGATAAGAATACAGAAATTTTTTTTAAGACTCTAGGAAGAAAATGCAAGTCCTCCCTGAGAATGGGGCACAGGATGAGAGCAGAGGCTGTCACATTCAAATCACAGTGGAATGGATCCCCAACAAGAAAGGATTCTTCTTTCTACATAAAAATGTGGAAATGGCATTAGGAAGGCAAAATATTAGAAGACAACTAAAATAAATACAGAGGGTTACTGCACAGTGATGAAAGTTTCAATTCCCTAAAGAACTATAACAATCAAAAGAAAATAATTCAAAATATGTAAGTCAAGAGTTGGGTGAACTGTAAGGGAAATTTGACAAATTCTTGGTCACAAATTCTTGGTAAGAGTTTTCAACATGTTCCTCTCAGTAATCAGATATAATCTATAACATAATACAAAAAATTCAAAAATATACCATCAACCATACTCTTTAACCACATGCAATTAATCAGTTTCAAAAAGGTAAATGAAAATCTCCATATACCTGAAGAATTTTTTTGAAGGTGATGGCTATGTTCAATTCAGTATGGGTAATACAAGAATGTACATATGTCCAAATTCACCAAATTGTTTAATTGTAAGAAGTTTTTCCCAGATTTATTGAAAAATCAGTGATGTACATCACCGTGTAAATTTAAGGCATACAGCAGGATGGTTTGATTTATTCACATTGTGAAATGATTACCACAACAAGTTCAGCTAACATCCATCTTCTCACAGAGATACAACAAAAAGAAAAGAAAGAAAAAAAGGAAAGACAATTTCTCCTTGTGATGAGACATCTCAGGATTTACTCCCTTAAGAACTTTTCTATGTATAATAGAGCAATGTAGTTATAGTCATCATGCTATACGTTTTATCCCCAATATTTACTTATCTTGTAACTGAAAGTTTTCACCTTGTGATCACATTTCTTCAAATCCCCCTGCTCCCACTCATTAGTAACCACAAATATGATCCCTTTTTCTGTGACTTTGCTTTTTAGATTCCTCATGTAAGTGAGATCATACAGTAGTTGGCTTTCTTTGTCTGATTTATTTCACCTCAGACAATATCTTAAAGGACAGACATGTTGTTTCAAATGGTAGGATTTCCTCAGTTTTTTACGGCTGAATAATATTCCATTGTTTATATATACTACAACTTCCTTATTCATTCATCCACTGGTGGTCAATTCTATTTCCATGTTTTGACTACAGAAAACAAATGCTGCTATGAACATGGGGATGCACATAATTTTTCAAGTTAAGAGTTTTTGTTTCCTTTTGATATATGCCCAAAAGTAGAATTAAAGTAGTTCTATTTTTAACTTTTTGAGCATGTGTCATATAATTTTTCATAGTGACTGAGCCAATTTACAATCCCATCAAAAGAGACATCTACAGAAGCATCTTGTATTTTTATTGACAGTCATTCTAATGGGCATAAGGTACTGTCTCACTGTGGTTTAATTTGCATTTCCCTAATGATTAGTGATACTGGGCATCTTTACATGTATCTACTGGCTTTTCACATATCTTTTTTGAGGAAATATCTATTCATGTCCTTTGCCTTTTTTTTCAATTGGGTTATTTGGGTTTTCTTGTTATTGAGTTTAATGAGCTCTTTATATATTTTGGATATTAGCCCATTATCAGATATGTGGTTGGCAAATATTTTTTCCCCATTCTATAGGTTGTCTTTTCACTTTGTTGATGGTTTATTTTGCTTTGTAGTGGCTTTTTAATTTGATATAGTCTCACTTGTCTATTTTTAATTTTGTTGCTTGTGCTTTAGAAGTCATATCCAAAAAATGATTACCAAGACTCTGGGGAAATTTTAAAATCATTTCTAAATATCTTATTGGTGAAAAAAGTTCACAGAAATTAAAAAAAAGAAACTTTGGGATAAATAATAATGGAAATGTTACATACCAAAATTTGATTCCAAAAAAGATATGAAAAAAGACTTTATAGAAATAGTTATATTGAGAAAAGAAAACCAGAAATTTATGAGTCATAATCTACAATAATTGGGAACTTCAGTGGTCCAGAGGTTAAGAATTCATCTTGCAATGCAGGGAATGAGGGTTCAATCCCTGGTCAGGGAACTAAGTCCCACATGCCAAGGGGCAACCAAGCCCAAGCAATGCAATGACAAGATCCTACATGCTACAAGAGCCAATGCAGCTAAAAACAAATAAAATATATTTTTTATTTATTTATTTTTTATTTTTATTTTTATTTTTTTTATTAGTTTTGCCATACAATGACATGATATCACCATGGGTTTACACATGCTCCCCCTCCAGAACCCCCCTCCCTCCTCCCTCCTTCCTCCCTCCCCCCGGGAAATCTCGTTGCACCAGCCCAGAGCATCAATCCTGGGCTGGCGATTGATTACACATATGGTAATTAACATGTTTCAATGCCATTCTCCCATATTTTTAAAAATAATTTAACTGTGGCTAATGAGAAAGATGTTACAAAAATAACATAAGTTTAGGACTAATTACAAATATTAACTAAAACCTCATAAAGAATTGGAAAAATGAGGCCTAAGGTAGGCAGTCCTACTTTCTTCCATGAGAGAGAGGTTGGTTCTGTTTTTCAATATACGTTTCTCCTGCTAATTTATATAGGAATTTATATGGAATGAATTATTTGCTGATAACATCATAACTTAGTCTACAGTTTACACAATATCAAGATGTAATTATAACTATACTAGTATAGAAATGAATGTTAACCGGAAATATATGCAGAAACAGATGAGATTTGGGGCTTCTCCTTTAAGGAGAGAATAAATAGATTTTTCATTTGTGCAAATGATAACTGAATTATATCAAGTGCATTGCTCTTGCTTTTATGTTCTTGTTCTTGTCAATCTTGTTTGAAAGTTTAAGTGTGGGAAGAGTTTGAGTGGTTGCGGAGCATCCAAACCAAATATTAATTGACTCATTTTATGCCCATCCCAACTTACCTCCAGTTTGCCTTCCTGGTTTTCTGAAAGCTTGAAACCCTGCCATCTGGGCTTCAATTAGGTGATCTATGCTCTGTATCTATACCAGACTTGGGCTCAGTATTAGTAAGAAAAAAGGAGGAAGAAGCTGTTTTTTCTTTAGCAGGTATGATGGTTAATTTTTTGTACCAAATTGGCTAGCCTATGGTGCCAACTCTTTGGTTAAATATCAGTCTAGATGTTGCTGTGAAGACAGTTTTTAGATGTGATTAAGATTTATAACCGATAGACTTCAAGTAAAATAGAATCCTCTCTCCATGATGTGAGTGAGCTTCATTCAGTCAGTTGAAAGTCTTAACAGCAAAAACTGATGTTTCCCAAGGAAGTATCAATTTGGCATCAAGATGACAACATAGAGATCCAGCTGCAGATTTCCGATCCATACTGCAACATCAACTCCTACATCAATTTCTAGACTTTCAATTGCCTTATAGATTTCAGAGTCACCAGCTTCCACAGTTTCACAGTCATGTGAGCCAAGTCCATAAACACTGAGAGAGAGAGAGAGAGATACTATGGCAGGTGTGGTGTTTTACCTTCAATAGTTCAAGATGCGCATAAGTGGGTATAGGGCCCCTTAACATAAGTGGGTATTTGGACCCTTATGCATAAGTGCATAAGATGTGCATAAGCGGGTATTGAGACCCTTAACATTTCAGCCATATCAAACTTCTTAGAGTCTCCAGATGCCTTTGTATACATCATTTCTTCTTTCTAGAATTACCACATCTCATATTTCTCCATGTCACCTGAAGGGCTCCATCTCACACTCAACTATAACTTTCTCTATTTAAAATCATTTTTGAAACTCCAATCAGTTAAACACTCCCGTCTATGTATGCACAGAGTACTTTTCTCCATGATTCTACCATGGAATGTATCTTATTATTGCAATAACTAACTTACATACCTATTAATTCCTCTCTTGCCATACCCTGGCTCCCCTGGTAGCTCAGAAGGTAAAGAATCTGCTACAATTCAGGTGATATGGATTCAATCCCTGGCTCAGGAAGATACCCTGGAGGAGGGCACAGTAACCCATTCCATTATTCTTGCCTGGAGAATTCCATGGACAGAGGGGCCTGGTGGGCTACAGTTGATGGGGTTGCAAAGATTTGGACACAAGTGAGTGACTAACACTTTCACTTTTTTTACCATACCCACTAGCACATGAGCTTGCAAATGACAGAGAATTTATGCTGTTTATTTTTTTGTTTATTTTTTACCCCAAAAATCTTATTTGGAAAATGAAAGTTTTTTACTGCTTTGTTGAATTAATGAATGACTGATTGATTTAATTTATGTAACAACATCTGTGTTCACACTTCCCAGTTTCTCTCAGTCTAGGCCTTCTTGTTGGCTCCATAGCAACAAAGCACTTAAGTCATCTTCTCAGCTATTACTCTCCGCAGTGGCACTCACCAGCAGAAAGGGTCACACCTCTAAATCTTCAAAGAAAATACAGAGGTAAAGAGCTTACTGAATTTAAGTTGTTTCTGTTAATCAAATGCTTACAGATATATATAAAGAATAATTCTACTTGAAAACAATCCTACATTGCCCACCTCCATCAGCTTTTCTCTGCTGATTTCTAGCTAGTTACCAAAATCAAAGGCTTCAGAATCAACCTGAATTCAAAATATACCTTCATTACAAACTAAGCTGCAGAGATCTTTAGAAAGTTACCTGACTTCTCCAAGTCTCACTTGGGGAAACACATCTTAGAAATACTTACTTAAGCAAAATGTTGTGATTATTAGACATATAAAATAATGATTGTAGTATCTGGGGTGTTATAAGCACTAATTAATTGTTAACCACATAAATCGTTAATGTATTAATCAAGGAAGAATTTGTGGAAATTAATGCCTGTGAAGAGAGATTTTTACAGTCTATTGACACATCTTAAAAGTGTAAGTGTGCTCAATCACTTCAGGCATACTTTTGTGACTCAATGGGCTATAACCCAATGGGCTCTTCTGTCCATGGGATTCTCTGGGCAATAATAATGGAGTGGGTTGCATCACCCTTCTCCAGAGGATCTTCTTGATCCAGGGATCAAATTCGCATCTCCTGCATTTCAGGCAGATTCTTTACTGCTGAGCCAGCATGGAAAACCCCTTTAAAGTGCATGTTTTTACTACTTGTATATGAAAATTACACCTATTTCTTAACTGTATGCAATAATAAGATAGTGTAATGGATAATAACAAGGCCAAAGGATAATGCTTTATCATTTGTTGACTTCATATTTATTATCTCTCCTCTGAGGACAGAGGTTATGTACTTTATTAACTCATAATATTTTTGACTGGTTGGTAAATGGTCTTATGCTTGCTCTTTACTACTAAATTTATCTACAAAATCTCATAGTCACTTGCTTAAAAAATAGACATCAAAAGACAATGGCTATTCCTTAAAGAAAAAGCTAACCAGACTTTGATCTACAAACTTGTCTTTGACATACAATATGTTGGAATCAGTGAGCCATATGATTCTTCTGTGCCTAACTACAATCTTCCCTAAAAGTAAGGGAACCCAAATGATTGATTACATCATTTTCAACTTATAATTTTTGATAAAATTAGGAACCTCAAGAATATCTCAGTCTCCTCACCATCTAAAGAACAGCCTCATGCAGTCATTTGCCATACTTGTAATTTTAAACTGAGTGTGAATTAACTTGACTACTATGTTTGCAGTATCCATTTTATCTTCCTTCTGAACCATGTAATTTTAAAAGTGCACACTGAAAGAAATCATGGCACAAAGCATGAAGAAATTCTTTTGTTGGCTTGAAAACTCAGGAGCTTCCCCGGTGAAATCTGAAATTGGCCCCATCCATGGAGGGCAAGAAAAAATGGAAGGAAGATGTAGATCACTACAGACTGGTAGGCAGCAGGTTTGTCAAGCAAAGGAATTTACCTAAGAGGCTTTTATTGTGCCACCACAAAATGAATAGATCTCTACATTGCCCTCCAGAATTTTAAGAGTAGGTAGAGGTCTTAACTAGGTTCAGTCACATACTCAATCCTAATGACATCAACCACACATTCTTCTCTCAAGGTTGCACCCTTGAAAATGGTTCCAAGTGCAGTAATTAAACATAACTCCAGGGACCAGGAAAGGGATGAGGAACTTCTGATCACCCAGGTCCAACTCTTAGGTCAACCAGTAGTTCTGCCGGGAGCCGTCAGGATGTCCCCTTGCTCGGATGACAAGGTCACGCGACTAAGAAAGTATTTGCAAAGCTGACTTTCTTTATTGGGGCATCCTGGGCTAGCCTCACCCTGGTATTTTTCTTGGAAGTTCTGTCTATGCTCGGAACATTGGCTCATTTCAGTAGGTCAGTCACAGTTGGAAAGAATTCGTCCTGAGATAATCCCCCCAGACCTTATTGACCAGAGGATCCGGGAAGGTGGATCGCCTTCCCGGGGGCTAAGGAGGAATGAAAGGGACATTTAAATGGATTACTACTCCTTACTGGGGAGTTTACCAAGAGTTCTCTGGAGGTCATGGCAAGGCCACCACCAAAAAGGCTCATACTTAGGTCATCTTTCCACCTCCAACTCCCCCCACCACTTCATGGAGGAGGCTCTCTTCCTTGAAGAAATCAGGCTCGATTGAGACTTAGGAATGCTCATAATTGTGGCCAGCATAGTTGGAGATATTGATTGCTTTAGGATATGTAAACATAGGAATTCATTATAGTAGTTATAAGGTTAATAGGGTTTTATTGCTAAAGCAGTGCTGCTTGACTGTCTCTTAGTTCTCTTTCCTCTCTCTAAACTGTCTCTTTGTCCTCTTTCCTCTTTTCTCGTAAGAACTGGAGTAGGTTACTAGAATAAACAGTCTCAAGCTTAAGCCCTTCCCTCTAGCTTCTACATAGTTGTACCTGATAAGAGAATTGTAACCTTTCTACTTAGGTTGATGTACTTATCATGATTGACTGAAGTATACTGAAGACATTCAAATGGTAATCATACTATTGTTAAATCTAATTACATAAAAATCTGACTTCTGCAAAGGGAATGTTTCATGATAGTTTGGGGAATGAACTCAATGATAAGGTTGCTATGGGAGGTAGAAAACAAAAAATTGTATAGAATGATAGGTGATGTAATGATGTAATGTGGATGTCTTTTGGCTATAAAAACTGTAAACCAACAACAATAAAGAGAGAGACTGCTCCATCACCACACATCGACTCAGCTCAGTTCTTCTTCCGCCGAAGCCACCCATCCCTCAAGACCCCCGGACCCGCCGAGGCTGGACCCCGGCATAGTTCCATCCTCTTGATGGCCTCTTCCAATACCATCCTTCTGAGAGATAGATAAACACAACTAATTCCTTCCAAAGAAGGCATTTTATGGATAACTTAAGTAAATTAAAAGCAATTAGAAATCAAGCAACCACTACATCAAAGGCTAGTGATATTTACTTTTTCTTTCAGCTTATCTATAAGACATAACCTCAGTGTACCATGATGATTGGTTGGCATATTTGTCCTCTTTCTGCCCTTTTTCTTTAGCTCCCTTCAGTTAAACTTCCATCTTAAATTCTAGTGTACATTCAAATGGAATATGGAGAAGGGATGAGAATAATTGGTATGTCTTTCAAACTACGCAGATTCCCAGGAAGGAAAGTACGGGGAATAAGCACAATTTGAAGACCTTTTATGCAGTATATATTAAACAGAAAAATTGTAATTATATATAATCATAACCCATAAAATAGCCTCATGACAATTTTACAGATAACATAACTAATGCTCAGAGAGATAAAATCATTTGCTTAAATTTACACAGGCTGTAAATAGCAGAGCTAGGATTCAAACCAAATAGATCTGATTCTAAATCTCACACTCATTCCAGACTGGCTTCCTTTTAATGAATCCATTGTACCCAGTGATGGATACAATGAAAATTATCTTTCAAATCTAAGAAATTAACAATTTTAAATACACAACAACATATTTCAAGCCTCACACGTCTTGACATAAGCCAAATAATGTAAATGTGTAAGGTCTGCTGAGTCGTTTTGGGGACTGAAAGAAGTATATTAAAACACTCATATACAATTCATAATACTCCTCAAGACATCTATAATTAGTGCACTTATGTTAAAATCTACTTGTCTTTATTTGAGTATTTTTCATTACTCAAAAAATTATCTCCACTGTCAGTACATGGTAATATGCCCATTATTATCTAAGAGATATTGACAAAACAGAATGCTCATTATTGGGCTAAGCTCTGGAGATGCATGAGGGAACAAAATCAGATATGGTCAAAGAGCTTAGAGCCCAATAAAGAAGCCTTTTTAGTAATAAAACAAATTTAAAATTACAATTATGGTTAGTTTCATAAAAGAGAGTTCCATGGTGCTATGGAGAGTAAGGTAAGAGGTCATTGTCACAGGTGGCTAAGCTGAAATTTAAAGGAAGAATAAAATTTATCAAGTGACAAGGAGACCAAGGAGTTTTTCAGATAAGAGACCGAGTATAAAAGTCTAGTACAGGAGGGAGAGAGCTTGGTGTGAGGGACTGAAAGAAAGTCAATGACACTAAAGAGATGAGAGTGAAGTGAAGGAATGATTGAAAGGGAGATGGGCCAGACCACTTAGGGACTTGTAACCAATGTTTAATCATTTATTTTTGAACCTTACTGTAATTTAAAAACACTGGAGGTTTTTAAGAGTTAGAATGGCATAATCCAGTTTGCATTTCAGAAAGATAGATCTGGCTGCAGTACGCACAAGGAATTGGAGAGGGTCCAAAGATGAAATAGAAAACCAGTAAATGGCCATTTTATTAATACTCTCTCCTAGGTAATAGATCATGGGAGCTGGGCCTAAAGTGAGGGGGTGCTAGTAGAAGGAAAACATATTTAAGAGATGTTCAAAAGGTATTTAGGTGTTTGGTGGGTTGACTGTAGAGGTAAGAAACAGGAAAAATAAAGACATAAGTTTTTGGCCAAAAATTGAGTGGATGATTGTAGTTAAACTGTTATTTTTTGGTATTAAAATTGAGCAAGCTGAACATTGGGTCTTCATCTAAAAGGAAAGAAATGTGAGCCATGATTTGAGGGGAAGTTTCTTCGGATGCAAAGCTATAATACTGATGTTTTCTTTTTTTTTTTTTTGGAAGCAAGAAACATTTATTCATGTATCTGGTATAAAATGAATTCTATGATTTTCAAGTTGGCTTCACTGATGATCCTTTGAGAATGTATTTAGTCCAGGTCCCATGTCTCTGTTCAGTGACCTCCGTTGCCTTAAGATAAACCTTTCTCATGACTGTCCCTGTTAATTCCAAAGTATAAAACAGTTCAATTTGCTTTGTCCTAAAAAGTTGGCTGAAGAATGAAGGGGCACTAACAAGCCATAAAATATTTTCTCTAAATTAGAGAGGAATTATTCAGATTATAGTTGAAGAAAACTTTCCAGTTGAGGTACCAATCACTAAACATCATGTTTCTCTCTCATTTCAAGAATGTTCGGGTAGCTTAAGGCCTGACACATAGTTATCATACAATATAAAATATTATCCAGATATAATTGTGCCATTTAAAAATGGCTCTCTTTCACCAGTAACCTTTTAAATACCTATTATGCAATCTTTCTATCTCTTGTTATATCTATCTGCATGAATATATGAATGTGTATATATATATATATATATATATATATATATATATATATATAACATATATCTCATTGATGGGATAAGGCATTTCTTATAATTGAATAGTTGAAATTTGTCAGGGGATGTTCAGCTTAAGGGATCCAATATACTATTCTGTGTGCCGTTTCTCAAGGATTCTCTATTCCTTATCAGTTCCTGGAAAACAGGAATGAGCAAAGCTGCACACAGTTCTCGGGACTGACATCATGAGAGAGGGCACCTGCTTGGATTCCCTTCAGTGACTCCCTTCAGTGACTCTCTTACTTAAGTTTAATCTATTCAGTTATGCCCCTCTTACTCATGATATGGAATGTTTCCTGGCCCTTTGAAGATTGGACCAGTGTTAAGACTCTGTGATCCCAATGCAGGAACATGGGTTCCATCCTTGGTTGGGGAATTAAGATCATGCAAGTCACAAAGGTATAAAAAGTTGTAAATGTTAGTTGCTCAGTTGTGTCTGACTCTTTGCACTTCCATGGACTGTAGCCTGCCTGGTTCCTCTGCCCATGGGATTCTCCAGGCAAGAATACTGGAGTTGGTTGCCATTCCCTTCTTCAGGGGATCTTCCCCATCCAGGGATCCAACCCAGGTCTCTTGAATTGCAGGTGGATTCTTTATTATCTGAGCCACCAGGGAAGCCCCAAATCCACAAGGCATGACTTAAATAGTAATTTTAAAAGGAAAATACTGGCAGATATCACCTTAACAAAATGATCAAAGTTTGTATCTATAATAATGAGGCTAATTGATGGCATGTGCCTCCCAATATAAGGCATTAAGAATTCATCATCAGATCTATGACACTCCCACAAAAGTGCATAAGCTGAATCTAAACCTGAGGAAGCACAAACCTGAACAGAGAAAGTCCACCAGATAAATGACGTTATTCTTTAAAAGTATCAATTTCATGAAAGACAAAGACAAAGGGAAGTTCTAAATTAAAGGTCTTGGATATGTGATCACCAAATGTAATACATGGACTTGTATTTTTGATTTTTTTTTGTATTTTGACCAAATAGGGCATTACTTGTATAAAATCTGAATAAAGACAAATATGAATAAATTGCATAGCTTTTATAAAATATAATATGTAATATAATAGATACAATCATATTATATTCATAATAATTTCTTGATTTTGATAATTATACTATGTAAGAGAAACACATACTAAAATATTTATAAATAAAGGGAAATTGCCTCTACTATTTATATAGTTCAGACCAAAAAAAAAAAGAGCAGTAATTATACCATATTTGATCATTGAAAGGACTCCTCATACTCCAGAGAGTATACTCACAGAAGACTTAAAACGGAATATGGTGCAGCTGGAGAAAGGAAGCACAGGCCCACACCAAAGAGACCTGAGACCTCTGGTTGCCTCTCCCAGGATCCTTTCTCTGTCTCTAGGACACACTTCATCTTCAGATCAGGAATCACTAAGATTACATGAGACATTGCAGTCTCAGTGGAACTACAGTATCATTTGAAATAGGACTTCTAATATCTCTTTTATCACAAGCCCAAAAGCAGGTTGCATGACCAGTCTCTACTGCAGAAACCAAAGCACATACTAAAGCCAGGTGTAAACCATCAATCTGTACATCTTCCAAAACCAAGGCTGATCAAGTGCTAAGTTTGCTGCCTGGTGTTTTGTGGATCCTAGCATATTTCACTAGTTAGCATTTTTTATTCAGGTTTTGCCAAGAGTCAGCAGGCCTCTGCTGTCTCAAAGATAGGCACAGAATTGAAACAGAATGACTAAGATTAGACCTCTACTTACACAGCACAATTCCTAACCCTTGGTTAAGCATTCTGAATTATAAACTACTTGTCACAGTTCTTTCTTCCATTCAACAGTTATAGAACAAAAAGTGTAGAAAGATGCATACCAAAATATAAAATCATTTGTATTTTCCAATGAGGGGTAGATATTGCTTTAGAGAAACATTTCAGATTAGCCAGTATTCCAACATTGACTTATTTATTACTTTAACCATCTATAAACTTAAGTCTTTTACTTCCTTGCACCATTAAATGTGAATTTTATGAAAAACTACGTGTATACTGATTTAATGTAACACTTAAGTGGGTTATTAACAAAATCTCTTCTTTCTCTGGCCATTTAGCTTTCATCAGAGGAACAGCTTATGGGAATTTTAATTCATTCTCCCAATAATTTTGATCACTAGTATCGATAGAGTAGTAAAATAAAATTAACCTTATCAGTTACACCAGGATTACACCAAAATGAAGCTACATTGTGTGTTAGTCCAAGATCTTTATGAAATTAATCTGTTAGAATTACCAGTTGTATTTTCTCAACAAAATCAGTCATTTCACGTTTGTTGTGGATAAGAGTATAAGTCACAAGTTTAACGTCTTGTGAGCAGAGTTATGTGCCCTTCTTCATGTTAATGTTGTAGTGACATGGATTCCCAGTGAGCTTTATCCTTATATAATATCTATCATTCCCCACCAGTGAAATCCTGCTGCTGTTGTTGCTTAGTCGCTAAGTCGTGTCCAACTCTGTGCAACCCTATGGCTCCTCTGTCCACGGGATTTTCAAGTCAAGAATACTAGTCACATTTAATAGGTTTCCAATCCCAACAAACTGTACTTTTAAATGGGGCTGGTATGATGGTTAATTTTATGTGTCAATTCAAATATACCAAACATCTGTTAAAATATTACTCTTTGTGTGTCTTCACGAAAGGGGGCTCTGGATGGGATTAGTATTTGAATCAGTAGAATGAGTAAAGTAGATTGCCCTCCCTAAGGTCACTGGGTCTTATCCAGTCAGTTAAAGGAAGACCTGAGTAGAACAAAGCGTTGATCCTCCTGTGAGTAAGGGGGAATTTTTTATCCACCTACAGAAGACACAGGAGACATGGGTTCAATCCCCGGGTCAGGAAGACCCCCTGGAGAAAGAAATGGCAACCTGCTCCAGTGTTCTTGCCTGGAAAATTCCATGGACAGAGGAACCTGCCAGGCTAGAGGCCATGGGGTCACCAAGCGTCAGATACAACTGAACACTCATACACGCACCACCTTTCCTGCCCGAATGCCTTCAAGCTAGGAGGCTATCTTTTTCTCTGCCTTTGTACTAATTTATCCACTCTTCCTCAATCTCCCCTGCAGACCTTCAAACTGGAATTACACCCCTGGCGGTCCTGAGTCTCCCATTTACCAAATGTAGACTGTGGGACTCATCCACCGCTATAATTGCATGAGCCAGATCCTTGCTTTATCAATCCATTATGTATCATCTCACTGGTCCTGTTTCTCTGGAGAACCCTGACAAACACATCTAGGTTTTGTTTGTGCATGGAGCCTTGGAAGTCAGAGAGACCATTAGTATATCACACATATATTCCTTGGCTTTGGCTGACAAGATCTTAGGATATTTTCCTTGAGCCACCTCTCTTTCCATCTGTAGAAATCCACTTAATAGCGTCTCTAAGGGAAGTATGCATACTCGTTCCTATGTCCCTAGCAAGTTGTCTAGCTATTGTGTTGATTTTACCCATTTTTTTTCTAAAGCTGTGCTGTCTTAACAGGTCTTTGTACTTCCTTCTGAAATAACCTCACTTCAGCACTCAATATAGCAAATAGAAATTTTCCTTAATCTGTCTCTCTTCATTAAAGGTAAATGTGACTTGTCCTAGGAAATGGACATGTATCAATTTCTCTCAATTTTGGGGGGGATGTTTTGGCCACTGTTGATTTTCCCATTAAATATTTTGTTGCCATTGAGGACTTAGTGTTAGAGTACAATTTAAGTATATGTGTGACTCTAAGATGTTGAATTACTCAGGATAGTGCCACATGGTTAGTTGACAACCAACTAGACACCCCTAGGTGTTTTTGTCAGAAATCAGGGCTCTGAGGAGTCTGCGTGTGGGTCCACAAAGGCATCCGTAAACTGATTTCAGTTTGTTTTTTTTACCTTGATCTTCCATCTCCATTTACAAATACATGTCTACAGGCATGAAAGAACCTGATAAAGCATGATGTTTTCTGTCCACTGATTCCAAGAACTCTTTTCAATAGACTATCACTTGGGTTAACAGCTACCTGTGGCCCATGGCTTTGTTGTAAAACCATGTCTTTTGCATACATTCGGGAAGCAACAATTCACACATGTTACCTTCTGAAAAGAGTCCTCTGTAAAATGCTTATATATAACTTGTAAAATGGAAAACAAAAGACAAAGCAACATAAGAATTATTCCAAGTGCTCATCTCAGAGGCCTGGAAGTGTCACTGAGATGCATCACATGGCTGACTTCGCATAAATGTTTTCTAAATCTATTACCCATCCGGGACCTTCAGCTCCAGATAAAGCAGTATGTTTTGGTGGGCAAATAGTTTCACTATTATGGGATTCAGAACCAGATCCCTGGAGCTGGCAAACTGTGCAGTCACTCAGGGCTCTGAATTTGGAAACGACCTACATTTTGTTTAGTTTTGAGCTGACTTGAACTTCTTATTTATTTTTAAAAAATGTTTTTATTGGAGGATAAATATTGTGGTAGTCTCTGCTGTACATCAACATGAGTCAGTCATAATTATATATATAATTATATATTTTAAATTATATAATAATATAATATGATATATATAAAGCTTAATTTTTTTTAGCAAGGAACTCTTCACTTTAATTTGCACTGAGCTCTGCAAATAATATAATCTGTCTTGTACCTGTGTAAATACAGCTAAAAGATGATTTCATTTTCTTGCTCTCAGCCTCTCACAAGATAAACAGATAATGTGACCTTTCCATTGTAGCTTTATTCATTTGTAACTTTCTTTCCATCAACAATTATTTCCCCTTTTTTCCATTTGTCATTAATTTTAACCTAGATCCTCTGCCATGGGGTAGTAGAAGCAGGTTCAATGAGAGGAATGACCCATGACACTGGCAGCAATATAAATATGGTCAATACTTCATCCTTCATCCAGATCCACTCATAGGGTTGGAAAAGGAACATTATAGGACTGTTTCATCCACTAGGTAAGAAAGAGGGAGACACCATTAGTCTCAGTTTAGGCGAGAAGGAAACACTTATGGCACCATCCCCCCAGATTTGAACAGTTGTATTTAGAAATGGTATCATAGTGTCATGTTTGGCAACTGATCTTTCCTCTGAAACTCATAAGTATGATATAATTCTCAATATTATATGATCAGCCAAAAAGAAAGAAACTAAAAGTAAAAAGGAGGTTTATGTAAGTTCTTTTGTCACATTCTACCCCTCTTCCTTATCTTCTCCAAAATGTCTCAACAGTCTATCCAATGGTGATTCCTCTTTCCTTTCTTTTGCTTTGTTAATTTTTATTGGAATATAGGCTGTTTACATTGTTCTGTTAGTTTCTTCTGTACAGCAAAGTGAATCTGTTACACTTGTTAGGTAGTTAGAATAGGAAACGAGTCCAAAATGTTGGTGGCTAGAAGAAAAGGAAGGGAAAAGCCTACAAAAATAGAACAAGGAAGGTCAGAGGACCTGAGTGAGAACTGCAGATAGAACACACTCCTGTCTAAGCCCAATTTGCATAGGACAGGCCCCGGGGGCAGAAATAAACATATAAAAGAGGAGCCAAAGTGCTTGCTCTCTCTCTCTCTCCTGCGCCTGGAAGATGGACTCTCCCTCCCCCTCCCACGCGCTGCGGCGTTCTTCTCCTCACAACTTTGGATTGGCATGCCCTCACGCTTCAAGGGTGAATTCTCCGGCTATCATCTTCTAAATAAAGTAGAGCTGTAACACTGATTTATTTAAGAGCTATAACACGGTCTGTCCAAGACCCGAGAGCTGTGGCCCGCCGGGGGCTTCAGTGTCCGTCACTCCAAATCTTTGTTGTGACGAGACAAGAGCCGAGGAGCATACCCTCGAGTGACATCTACACTCGCCTGACACACCTATACACATATCCACTCCTTTTAGATTCTTTTCCTAGTCCATTACAGAGCATTGAATAGAGTTCCCTGTGCTGTACAGTAGGTCTTTATAAGATATCTCATATATATATATGATAGTATATATGTGCCAGTCCCAATCTTCCAAGTTATCCCTTCCCACTCCTTACCCTGTGGAACCATAAGTTTATTTTCTATACCTGTAACTCTATTCCTGTTTTGTAGATAAGTTAATTTACTATAAAACTCTTAGAGGAAAATATAGGCAGAACACTCTCATATAAATTACAGCAAGATCTTTTTTGATCCACCTCCTAGAACAATGAAAATAAAAGCAAAAATAAACAAATGAGACCTAATTAAACTTAAAAGTTTTGCACAGCAAAAGAAATCATGAACAAAATGAAATGACAGCCCTCAGAATGGGAGAAAATATTTGCAAATGAAGCAGACAATAAATGATTAATCTCCAAAATATCTCCAAAATATACAAACAGCTCATGCAGCTTGATATCAAAACAAATAACAGTCAAAAAATGGATAGAAGGTCTAAATAGACATTTTTCTAAAGAAGACATACAGATGGCACATGAAAGGATGCTCAACATCATTGTTAGAGAAATGCAAATCAAAACTACAATGAAGTATCACCTCACATCAGTCAGAATGGCCCTTATCAAAAAATTTACAAAAAAAGAAATCCTCTTTACTTTCACGTTTATTGAGTTTTAGCACACATTGATTTATTCTTGCAAGCCAGCCATTCATTCTCTTATTTTGTTCCAATTTAGTAAGCAGATGTTTTCTACCCATTTCTACCTTCACTTAGTCCACTATTTTGTGGATAGTAAGGTAGATAATAATTTTATTGTATATGATACATCTTAGCCCATGGTTCTATTATACCTTCAGCAACATGGCCACTGTGACTACAAAAACAAGGTCTCAATAAAACAGAGTGAACCCCAGAATACCCCTGACAAACTCAACATTATTATATAAACTGAAAGATATATAACAATATGGTGTATAATTTCAATATTTGAGTATTTTAACATAATGAATTAAGCTAAGAACCTTGCTTTTAACTACTTTTTCTTTTTCTCTGTCTTGATATATTATTAACTGATTGAATATCACTTCCTAAAAAGAACACTCAAAAATCACAAATTCTAAAATGTTAAAATTACTTGTTAAAATAATTTAACATACTTGTTAAAAATTTAAAATAAATAAAATTACTAAAGATTCTAAATAACAATTTTATTTAAGGTAGTTTAAAATATAAAATAAAATAAACACCATGTCACTACCAAAGAAAATTCCTAACTTTCATTTATGCAACATATTTTTTGCAATCAAAATCTGGGCTAGATACTGAGACATCAGAATTAATAAATCATGATCCTTGATACCTGAGTCACACATTTCCAAGTAAATCAAAGGTATAAAATAAGGAAGCAGTTACAATGCCAAGGTTTCCTCATCACCTCAAAAACAAAATAGGAATAAGAAAATTGATTGATTTCTGCCCTGAGAAATCAGCACAATCTGTCAAAGCAGAGATTTGCAAATTTCACCTTAAGAAATGTACTCATCTCCAGGCCAATAAAATTTAGACTATAGCCTTATTTAAGTATAATAAAATCAGAAACAGTGTGCCAATTAGATAAGAGGTAGGTCAGCCACTTAAATATATAGAGAAAAAGAGTCGTATATAGAGAGAAAAGAGGCAGGCAAAGATTGGTAGTTCTTGTATAAATACTATTCAGGAAGAGTTTTATCAGGCTTACAGGTTTATATGCTCTGCCTGAAGTCACACCTCTGATGCTGATGTGGTTGTGACCAGTTAAGGAAGCCTAATGCCATAAAATATTGAAATTATACAAGGTATATAAATCCCTTGTTCTGATTCCATGCTCATCAAGCATGTCCCTGATAGTTTGGCTTGCAACATAGTTCATCTATGGGGAGTAAATGTACTTATCAGATGAATGTGAATGTCAAATTGGCTTCACAGATTTTTCTCATTTTAAATGAACAAAATTGCCTCTGTGAGGTCTCTTAGTGTGAGTTAGCATCTTTCTGTCCAATCATTCTTTTTAGCTGAGACATGACAGGCTAGTTTCTGAGCACACAAGGCTGAGTCTGATCTCTGTCTGTGGTGAGGTCACCAGGCAAATAAATAAATGCTATTGATACCTTGTGGCCATCTGTCTAGGTGATCATTTGGCCTTCCATATAAAAACATGTCTTCATTCTCATTGTATGTGTTCCTAAATCTTCTAAAGTAATAGGGGCCATATCAGAGAATCACAGGAAGCACACTAACTGTGCACAGAGCACATCACAGAGGATGAGAAAGGAAGACCTAACTCTTCAGCTGGGGCTTAACCTTTGGCAATGGAAGGAATAATACTTCAGGAAGAAGAAATTTCCATTGCAGAGAGCTTTCCTACCCATGAGGGAAAACAGGAGTAGAACAGAATTTGGAAAGTCTAAAATATCAAGCACGCTTTAGGGAAGGATGAGATGACACTGGAAAATGTAGAGAATGACAAATTATGAGGAATTTTGTACATTTTTCCTATCAGTTATACAACATATCCAGTGCCTACCCTGTGTGAGGCCCTATAATAGACTTTCATCATTAAATGGAAGTTTGGTTTTAAATGCAGTTGCATGTGTCCTCGGTCACTTCAGTTGTGTCTGACTTTGCGATACTATGGACCATAGCCCACCAGGCTCCTCTGTCCACGGGATTTTCCCAGCAAGAATACTGGAAAATACAGCAAGAATACTCCCTCCTCCAGGCATCTTGCCAACCCAGGGATTGAATCAGTGTCTCCTGCATGTCCTGCATTGCAGTCAGATTCTTTACCGCTGAGCCACCAGGGAAGGCCTGGAGTGAACTTAATGGAGACCATAAAAGTTTAATCAGGGAACTGATAGTTTTTTCAGAAAGACATTCAATGTTAATAACAATATGCACAAGAGAGTTTGCATAGCAGGCTTGAGACTGGCATTCATAGAAAGGCCTACGTGCATGGCTGGCATTTGGTCAGTGTCTGGAAACCTGGGCCTCAGGATGATCCTCAATATCCTCTAACCGATTAGAAAGACTCATTGTGCCTAAACTGCATACAGACAAGATGGTTTATGCTGAACAGAAGCCTTCCCTCTGGGGGCGAGGAATATGGGTATGCGTTAGGCAGATAATACCTCTATGACCAGTCTCCAGAAGGAACTTTAGGCATTCAGTTTGTCATGAGCTTTCCTGGTAGACAGCGTTCCAAATATGCAGTCACAATTCAATGCTGAAGAAGTTAGATGTGTACCGTGGGACCCACAGGGAGCAGACTCCCAAGAGTTTTCACCTGCCTTCGTCTGGACCTTTATCTCACGTACCTTTTCCTTTTGCTGATTTTGCATTGTATTAAGTGATTTGTCATCTTTGTAATACATCTTAGCTGGGAGTGCCATTGTATCCCAAATCCTGCAAGTCCAGCTAGAAAATCATCTAAGCAAGGCTTGGCTGTGGTTCAGGGATCTCCCAACAGAGTGACAAGGAGAGAGAGAGACTGAACATTGGTGGAAATAGAGGAAACAGTTGATTAGAAGGAAATCCCAAAGTAATGTTCAGAATATTTCAATGGGATGGATGAATGGTATCATTATTAAACAGTGTATTTTAAAATTCTGAGAAGAAACAAATTTGGATATTGAAGTTAGCTGTTGAATATTGCAGAGAGAATAATCTAATAGGTAATAAGAAACACAGGCTTAGAAACCAGGACAGAGACATTGACAAAAGATGTCTTGGCAGATAATACCTATATATCTTTTGTCACACATATGTGTGTGTACATATATTAAATATATGTAGGAATACACACACACACACACACACACACACACACACATATGTAGGAATCATTGTTTTGTAGGAGGGTGTCTATTATATACCCAAGGAATATTTATGACATGAAGAAAAAGAATTAAACATTTAATCATTGAGAATATCACTGTGTAAGAAGTAGACAGAAGAGGATCCTACAAAAGAAATATACAGTGACAAACCTCAAGAAGTGGTATCGAATGCACAAAAAAGTCAACTATAGAAAAATCTGACTATATTCCCTATGTGATTTTTCATCTGGACTTGATCTCATGTGCCTTTTCCTTTTGCTGATTTTGCATTGTATTAAGTGATTTGTTATCTTTCAGCTCAGTTCAGTTGCTCAGTTGTGTCTGACTCTTTGCAACCCCACGGACTGCAGCATGCCAGGCTTCCCTGTCATCACCAACTCCAGGAGCTTGCTCAAACTCATGTCCATCAAGTTGGTGATGCCATCCAACCATCTCGTCCCCTGTTGTCCCCTTCTCTTCCTGCCTTCAATCTTTCCCAGCATGAGGGCCTTTGCCAATGAGTCAGTTCTTCACATCAGGTGGCCAAAGTGTTGGAGCTTCATTTTCAGTATCAGTCCTTCCAATGAATATTCAGGACAGATTTCCTTTAGGAGTGACTGGTTGGATCTCCTTGCAGTCCCAGGGACTCTCAAGAGTCTTCTCCAACACCACAGTTCAAAAGCCTCAATTCTTCGGCATTCAGCATTCTTTACAGTCCAACTCTCACACCCATACATGATTACTGGAAAAACCATAGCTTTGACTAGATGGACCTTTGTCAGCAAAGTAATGTCTCTCCTTTTTAATAGCATTTTTTCCAAGGAGAAGCATCTTTTAATTTCATGGTAGCAGTCACCATCTGCAATAATTTTTGAAGCCCAAGAAAATAAAATCTGTCACTGTTTCCATTGTTTCCCTATTTGTCATGAAGTGATGAGACTGGATGCCATGATCTTAGTTTTCTGAAACGAGTTTTAAGTGAGCTTTTTCACTCTCCTCTTTCACTTTCAACAAGAGGTTATTTATTTCTTCTTCACTTTCTGCCATAAGGGTGGTGTCATCTGCATATTTGAGGTTATTGATATTTCTCCTGGCAATCTTAATTTCAGCTTGTGCTTCATCCAGCCCAGCATTTCTCATAATGTACTCTGTATATAAGTTAAATAAGCAGGGTGACAATATACAGCCTTGACGTCCTCCTTTTCCTATTTGGAATCAGTTTGTTGTTCCATATCTGGTTCTAACTGATGCTTCTTGACCTGCATACAGGTTTCACAGGAGGCAGGTAAGATGGTCTGGTATTCCCATATCTTTCAGAATTTTCCACAGTTTATTGGGACCTACACAGTCAAAGGCTTTGGCATATTCAGTAAAGCAAAAGTAGATAGTTTTTTGGAACTCTCTTGCTTTTTCAATGATCCAGAGGATGCTGGCAATTTGATCTCTGGTTCCTCTGCCTTTTTTAAATCCAGCTTGAACATCTAAGACCTTAGAGAGAGCAGTCTCATATACATGGAGGAGTATGACAGAGGGGAAAGAAACCAGGTTAATGAGTAAAT
This sequence comes from Antilocapra americana, assembly GCA_007570785.1. Taxonomy (NCBI): domain Eukaryota; kingdom Metazoa; phylum Chordata; class Mammalia; order Artiodactyla; family Antilocapridae; genus Antilocapra; species Antilocapra americana. The sequence continues at coordinate 471,925 of ML662497.1, forward strand.
AGGAAATAAGGAAATAGGGAATCCCCAAAAGAATTAAGCTAATGCCCCAAAGTAAGACCGATAGCAGGCTTTTATCACCATTGTCTACTTGTGTGTGTGTGTGTGTGTGTGTGTGTGTGTGTGTGTGTGTGTATAGCTAGAAAGATAGATGTTTTGGACACATTTTAAGTATAGGGAAATAAAGCAAAAATTAATAGAAGTCTGAAGATACAGTGACTCAGTTAGGCTGCCAACACGTGGCTATGTTCTTACAGATTAACCCAGTTCTTCAGGGATCAACCTGGGCTTCCCTGGTGGCTCAAATGGGGAAGAATCTGCCTGAAATGAAGGAGACCCAGTTTTGATCCCTGGACCAGGAAGATCCCATGCAGGAGGAAATAACAACCCTCTCCAGTATTATTGACTGGATAATCCCATAGACAGAGGAGCCTGATGGGCTACAGTTCATGGAGTCGGAAAGAGTCAGACATGAATTGAGCACACACACACACAATGCTTTATAGTGTACAAAACACTCCTATATACCTTTCCATTGTCAAACTTCCCGACAGTCCTATAAGATAGAGCAGGCCTTGTTAACTTCATTCCACATACGAGGAACAGACTCATGGGACTTGGGCTATTTGTTTGAAGCCATGTTAATAAGAACTGGCAGGACTCAGAGTCTTGTGTCTCCAAGTCTATGCCACTTCTACTACAGCACATTACTTAAGTAGACATCTATGGATAATTAGGCTAGGATAAGTCAGACATCTGCAGCATACATATACATTCAGCTCTAAAAGAAAAATTTACTGACTAGCTCAAAAGGAAATGTGAGGGTTCAGTGGCAGTTTTTCAGCTGACCTAGAGATATGCAGTAAGCACTGTTTTTCTGCCCATAACTATTTCAGGTTTTCTTGCAATTCCTTGGAAGGAATCCTAAGCTTGACTCTCTAGGGAAGTGCTGACTTCAGCCCTGCAAGTGATAAAATATGCCTAAAGGATGCTATTGGACACAACTTAGTGACTAACAATCAAAAAAAGATGCTTTGCTATTAAAGAAGTCAAAACAGAAAAGGCTTGCTGGTACACTGAGGCAGAGGCACTGGAAGAACTTAGGGAAAATAATGATGCCTCACAATTTCTGAAAAATCCTTCCCAGGAGTTATGGATAATTAAGAATGGCACCTATAGACAACAAAGCAATCTAAATGAAGTGGTATATTCCTGATCTATGATGCTCTAATAGAGCCCAAATTTAAATTATGGCTGTGCAATTGATACTTGGCTTTTCCCCTCAGCATTTGATTTGCAACCAAACATATGTAAAAATAGATTTTTGTTCATGTGTACTTTTCAAGTTACATTTTAGAAGTGAATAAACAGAGGAAAAGGTGGGGAGAGGAATCATCTGAAGAAGATCAACTAAAAGAACTTTTCATGAACTAGAAATAAAAGATTAATTTTTAAATAGCTAAAATAAAGGTACGGATCAAAAATTCATCTAGACTGTTTCTCTTTTAACTGATGGAAAATGAAAACTGTTTTACTCATTTATGCAAAACCTACAGATTTTTCTGGTTTGATAACCAAGGTTTCTTGAAACTGGGAAATGCATAGGTGTGAGAAAGCCCCAATTCTCCACTTAAATGACATATCGGTGGTCACTAAAGAGTGGCAGGAAGCCGTTTTTGGTTTGAATGACATCAGCAGCCACAAATGTATGTGTTCCCAGAGTCCCACTGAGTATCTGTCAGTATGTTAGTCATTCCTTCAGAGGAAAGGCTTTTCACCATACTTTGCGTGAAGAGGTTTGGCCAGCCCTCTTACGTTAGGCTTACATTTAGGGTTCGTGTAATATACATGCAATTATTGGAATAAAAGGTCTATAAGGGAAGACAAGACTGAAACTGAGCCACAGATTTTTATTTGTCAGTTAAGCAGAGTTTGTAATGTGGGTAACTGCCTACACAGCTAGAATATCAAAGTCACCACTATGATGATACATCAGGCTTTCAAGTAGATAATAGAATGCAGAAACCTTATAATGGTTACAGGACGCATTCAGCTATGAATAATAGAAACTACTGCTTACTTCTCCCAAAATGTAACACTTACTTAAATAAATTTATGTAGGCTTTGCATACATAACAAGAGGCTCTGAGTGGGAAATCTAGGGCATATGTGACAACCCAACAATGCCACCAGGAAGCAAGGTCATTATAGCCTTCCATCACACCACCCCTGAGTTCACTTTTTTTTTAGATGGCTACCTCACTATCATAAGATGGCTGCATCGTATCCTGCACCGAGTTTGTGTTCTGGAGAAGGGAAAGGTAAACACTGAAGGGCAAAAGTCATGTTCAAGCTGAGTCCTTTGTTCTTTTAGGGACCTTTCTTAACGCTTCACTCTGTAAACTCTAATATCATCTTATTGACCATCCCTGGCTTTCAGGAATGCTGGGAATTGTAGTACTTTTGTTTAGATGAAGCATGACTACTTAAAGAAAATTGAGAATGAAAAGGAAAGCAGGAGGATGGACAAGCAACTTATAGCTTTGCCACAGACAGGAAGAGAAATGAGGAAGGCTGCTGCTGAAGGTCAGCCTCAAATGTCAGGAATAGACCTCAGACAGCTGGCTGTTTTCATTTCTCATCATTAAGCTATTTCCACTTAATTATCCATAATTTTAAAAACATCCTTTGTATTTTCAGACTGTAACCCAGGTTGCATTCTGCTCAACAGAATAACTCAATTCAATTCAACTGCTTTTAATTAGAGCTTCATATTTACCAATATAAGAAATATATAGCCAACATTTATTTAGTAATTACTGTGCCTCAGGCACTGTACATATTATCTTACATAACCCTTAAACATTCCAATTAATTATTATTTTATTTTTGTTTTTTTTCTTGACCCATGGAATGAATAATTCCACAATATACAAAATGGAAATTTGAATCATAAATAAACATAAACAGTATAACATCTAAATTAAGTAAATGCCAGAGCCAGAATATAAATTCCCACAGTTTGACTCCAGAATCGATGGCCTTATCACTATGACAACTGACCTCAAGTTCAGTTCAGTTCAATTCAATCGCTTAGTCGTGTCTGACTCTTTGCATCCCCATGAATCGCAGCACATCAGGCCTCCCTGTCCATCATTAGCTCCCGGAGTCCACCCAAACTCATACCCATTGAGTCAGTGATACCATCCAACCATCTCATCCTCTGTCGTCCTCTTCTCCTCATGCCCTCAATCTTTCCAAGCATCAGGGTCTTTTCCAATGAGTCAGCTCTTTGCATCAGGTGGCCAAGGTATTGGAGTTTCAGCTTCAACATCAGTCCTTCCAATGAATACCCAGGACTGATCTCCTTTAGGATGAACTGGTTGGATCTCCTTGCAGTCCAAGGCACTCTCAAGAATCTTCTCCAACACCACAGTTCAAAAGCATCAATTCTTCACTGCTCAGCTTTCCTTATGGTCCAACTTTCACATCCATACCTGACTACTGGAAAAACCATAGCCTTGACTAGATGGACCTTTGTTGAAAAAGTAATGTCTCTGCTTTTTAATATGCTGTCTAGGTTGGTCATAACTTTCCTTCCAAGGAGTAAGCATCTTTTAATTTCATGGCTGCAATCACCTTCTGCAGTGATTTTGGAGCCCAGAAAAATAGTCAGGCACTGTTTCCCCATCTATTTGCTATGAAGTGATGGGCTCACATGCCATGATCTTAGTTTTCTGAATGCTGAGTTTTAAGCCAAGCTTTTCACTTTCATCAAGAGGCTCTTTAGTTCTTCTTCACTTTCTGCCATAAGGGCGGTATCATCTGCATATCTATGGTTATTGATATTTCTCCCAGCAATCTTGATTCCAGCTTGTGCTTCATCCACCCCAGCATTTCTCATGATGTACTCTGCATGTAAGTTAAATAAGCAGGGTGGCAATATACAACCTTGACATACTCCTTTCCCTATTTGGAACCAGTCTGTTGTTCCATGTCCAGTTCTAACTGTTGCTTCCTGACCTGCATATAGGTTTCTCAAGAGGCAGGTCAGGTGGTCTGGTATTCCCATCTCTTTCAGAATTTTCCACAGTTTATTATGATCCACACAGTCAAAGTCTTTGGCATAGTCAATAAAACAGAAATAGGTGTTTTTCTGGAACTCCCTTGCTTTTTCGATGATCCAGCAGATGTTGGCTATTTGATCTCTGGTTCCTCTGCCTTTCCAAAACCAGCTTGAACATGGTTTTCTAAAACCAGCTTGAACCAGCTTGAAGTTCATGGTTCATGTATTGCTGAAGCCTGGCTTGGAGAATTTTGAGCATTGTTTTACTAGCGTGTGAGATGAGTGCAATTGTGTGGTAGTTTGAGCATTCTTTGGCATCACCTTTCTTTGGGATTGGAATGAAAACTGACCTTTTCTAGTCCTGTGGCCACAGATGATTTTCCAAATTTGCTGGCATATTGACTGCAGCACTTTCATGGCATCGTCTTTTAGGATTTGAAATATCCTTACTGATCTCAGGTAGGAATAAATAATTTTGTGGTGGCTTACTTGTCATTTATTTATCCTCAGCTTCTAACAGAACCTGAACTATCTTAGGCGCCAAAAAATAATAAATTAATGATAGACAGAGGAGCAGAGCGTGGCTAGTAGATCTACAAATCTCTTTTTAATTCAGCTCCAGGAGAGTGTGTTGGACCTGGAAAAGCCGGACACATTCTTTGAATACCTAGGCACCCTAATCTTAGAAATCTCCCAGGAAAACATTGTTTTGTCTTTTTATACAAAATTTTCTTGCTACTTCAAAACTCACTTTAAAAAAATACAGAAATAAAACAAAAATGAAAATAAAACACACCTATTAAACTCTTGAAAAGCAATAAAGGAGTAGGAAATACTACTTGAGCTAGAAGTTTTCTAAAAAGTTGTGACTCTTTCAGGCCTCAACATTTGCTATTTCTTCTGTCTGCATCTTTCTTCCTTCAAGTAATATGTATAATTTGTTCCCTTAGTTCAATTAGATCTCTATTCAAATCACACATCCTCAGAGATAATGTCCCAACTCTTCTGTTAAAAATAGGAGTTCCCCTCCACTCTCCGATTATCTTGATTTATTTTTCTTCGTAACACACAGAGGTACTAGACAGTGTCTTTCATATTCATTTTACCTTGTCATCTTCCCACTAGATATTAAGATTCTTAGGACCAGGGTCTTTGTCTTATTTGGTTGCCACCATATCACTGGAATTTAGAGTAGTACCTAACTTGGCATTATAGGCTCTCATTATTTCTTCATTCAGAGAATAAGTAAATCAGTGAAATTAATTTAAGAATGTTAGAAAACTGACAGATCAGTACAGATTACTCTTAAGTGACTAAAGCCATTATACAAAGATGACTCTACCATATCTATACAGAAAAATACATATAAAGTATATATACATGCGTGTAGATAGATATAGCATAAATAGTGTATATAATACATAGGATATGTGCTTATATATGTGTATGTGCAATGTACAGGAGAAGGGGATGACAGAGGAGGAGATGGCTGGATGGCATCATGGATTCAATAGACATGACTTTGAGCAAGCTCCAGGAGATGGTAAAGGACAGGGAACCCTGGTGTGCTGCAGTCCGTTGGGGCTGCAAAGAGTTGGACACAACTGAGCAACTAAACAGTAACAGTGTGCAATGTGTGTGCTTGTGTGCTGTCATGTCCGACTCTTTGTGGCCCTGTGGACTATAGCCAGCCAGGCTCCTCTGTTGATGGAAGCCTCCAGCAAAAATACTGCAGTGAGTTGTCATTTCCTACTCCAGGGAATCTTCCAGAGCCACTGGGCCACCTGGAAAGCCTATATTTATATATACTATATAGATATTTTGTGTATATGTATGTGTATATATATGTAAGTGTGTGTGTGTTATATTAACAGAAATATACCTATGTTTATGGTGCTTCCCTGGTGGCTCAGTCAATAAGGAATCTGTCTGCATTGCAGGAGACTGTGTTCAATCCCTAGGTTGGGAAGATCCCTTGGAGGAGGGCATGGCAACCGACTCCAGTATCCTTGCCTGGAGAATACCATGAGCTACAGCCCATGGGGTCACAAAGAGTCACACACAACTAACACACACATACGCACACACACACATATACTATAAATCAACTCCTGTGCTAATGTAAACATCAATTATATCAACTAAAATTAACATACTTTTATTAATTTTAACACATTAAAATTTGTTTAGTTTTCTTTAAAAAGAAAAATTTTGTAGGCACATTTTCCTCCAGTGGAAGAAGAGGTTTAAGTTTTTCTGAATTTTATCTTGTGGATACCATGGAAACAGTATGCTTTGCAAAATCAGTTATTTAATTTAAGAAAATTTCAAATGTTGCCTAGAAGAACCTCTAGAGATTCTAAGCAGTATTACCAGTGGTTTTAGATAATGTCTTGGCAATTATAAACATCAGTAAATGCAATGAGAAGAAGCAATGATATGACCATTCTGTCTTCAAGAAGTGAAATTTTGATAATACTCAAATCACTCATTCCCTAACTGAACAGAAGAGAATACACCTGTTGAATTGAAATAAAAATTAATTTCAGCAAATTTGAAATTTGTAAGTATACATATGAAAAGACCTACTGAATGAACAGAAATGAATTATTATCACAATTTTGTTGTTGAGTCATCAATTTTATTAATATTTAAAATAAGTTTTTTGATCCCCTTTGTTAGAAAAATCTAGATGTAGACATATCTTACTTAGTGGTTTAACTATACAACCTCTTGAGATAGTTGTAGGCTGAACCATATTCCTCCAAAATTCATATGTCAAAGCCTTAACTTTCATTGTGATCCAGATTTATTCACTTCAGTGGCATGGTGGTATGCTTTAAAGAGAAAAAGCAGAATCAATGCATGACTGCTGAAGTCTAAGCTCAAAAGTGGTACAGCGTCACTTCTGCTGCAGTTTGTTGGCTGAAGAAGTCACAAAGTAAGCCCAGACTCATGGTGTAAAGAAAGAGACTTACCTCTTGATGGAAGAATCTGCAAAGTCACATTGCAGAGGACAAGGATACAGAGAGGCTAACTGTGGTCAATGCATGAGTGGCAATGGAAATGCTGGGGAGGGGGTCACCATGTGGGGATAAATCAGGGCTGATATTTCTTAAGCACAATTATCATAATTTAAGTAATAATTATACATATCGAGGAGGGAAGGCAGGTAGGTGATTCCTATTTTCTTAATGAAGGAGAATTCACTTCTTTAAAGACTATAGAAAGGAATTTAAGTGAGAAGGATCTTAATTACCTAACTTTAACATGGAGGTTTTCACTGTCTGAAGCAAATCAATTCATGTTATGCTGAAATCTGTGAGTTTTATTTTTCCTTTCCTGTTGATCGAATATTTCCTTGAAATAATTCTCTTATGCAGAGCACAATAACTACCCAGCCAGCCTGCCAGTTCTCTCTGAGTGGGAGGCTGTCAAATGGTACATGAGAATCAAGCAAAAATACAACCATCTTTCTGTAGTGTGACATTAATGAATCAGACCAAAAGCTTTTAGTAATATGGAGACAGTATGTGAGTTTTAGGCTGATGTGTACAGAAACAGAACTGTCATGATGACAGCATGTTCCCAGATAAAGAAGGCAAAAGGCAAAAGAAGTAAGCAGCCTGCAGTTTCTTTTAATCCTTCAACATGTTTGGGATTTCTGATTCTTTTTTTTCTGGTTTGACAATAATTAAAAAAAATAGAAAGTCACATTAATGTTTTTTGTAAGGAGATTATTTTATTATATTTTTTCATCTAGAAGAAATAATAAATATATCATTTCACCAAGCAAAATTTCTATGAAAAATATAGTTGTGATTAGTGTGTATATCATATCTTCATGCACATTTAAGAATATTGAAAAAATCCTTTTTTAAAATCTAAAATAATTTTCATTTGGATTCCTAACTTTTTCAGAGAGGTGAATGAAAACTTAATCTCAGCCAACTCAGCATCCCCTCTATTTTCCCTCTGAGTTGTACTGAAGCTTCAAGAAGTTTTGGCCTTGCTTGTGGTTCAGTTGTTAAGTCGTGTCCGACTCTTTTTACTACATTGCCATGGAATGCAGACCTCCAGGCTCCTCTGTCCACAGGATTTACATAGTGACAAGACTTTAGGGATGCAGAGGGGAGGCATCTGGCCTGTTGTTTGCTGTGTCCACTGGAACACACAGAGATGTCCATCATCCCACCTGAGTCTCAGTCACTGACCCCTGCATATCCCAGAGCTTTCCCTGGTTGTTGTCAACAAGACCCCATCAGGACCAGCAACTGTTGCCATTACTTCCATGTTCCTGTCAGACGCACATAAATTATCAATTTTTCTTTCCACAGAAGGTGGAAATCCTAGCTGGTCTGTTTTAAGGTCCTGTGTGCTGAGGAACGCTACTCAGTCAATTCAGTTTCCTGGGGTCTTGCGCTTTCTCAAGGGGCCTCCCAGGTGACACTAGCAGTAAACAGCCTGCCTGCTGATGCCGGGGACAAAAGGTCAGAGACACAGGTTTGACCCCCGGGGCGGGAAGATTCCCCTGGAGGAGGGGCATGGCAACCCACAGCAGGATTCTTGCCTGGAGACTCCCACGGACAGAGGAGCCTGGCGGGGTACAGTCTATGGGGTCACAGAGAGCTGGATACGACTGAGCGAGCACGCACCCACATCCGTCCTCAGAGGTGGGACTGGGAAAGGAGACACGTGTCCTTCCCCCTTCTCGGGTGCCACAGGCCCACTGGGTTTTGTTTCCCTGCCTCTCTGAGGCTCAGTCACAGAAGCAAGATGAAAGACCTTTCATCACGGGCCACTCACAGTGCCCTCACTGTGTCCCTTCTGACTCTTCTGTCTCACACACACAGGGAATGTTTTTGAAATGGTATGTAGGGTGGGAGGGCTGCTCTTTCTCATATCTTTTCTTACATCTTTCATCAATATTATGAGTAATTTTTGTTCTTCTGAGAAGAGGAGGTTGATATAGTAAATGTATCATATCAGGGCTTAATTAAACAAAATAGCTGACTAAAATGAGACCTGAACCTCCTATGTTTATTCAAATATAAATGTGTTTAATACTATTTCACTGTCTTCTATATCATTTAATAAAAGTTAGAAATGTCTCTATATGCTTTAAACAGACTGATTAAACATAATCCTATGAGGAGATCAAACCAGTCAATCCTAACAGAAATCAACCCTGAATATTCATTGGAAGGACTGTTGCTGGCCAATACTTTGGCCACCTGATGCAAAGAGCTGAATGATTGGAAATGACTCTGATGCTGGGAAAGATTGAAGGCAAAAAGGAGAAGGGGACAGCAGAAGATGAGATGGTTAGATAGCATCCCTGACTCAGTGGACCTGAATTTGAGTAAACACTGGGGATAGTGAAGGACAGAAGAGCCTAGTGTGCTAGAGTTCATGGGCTCTCAAAGAGGAGGACATGACTTAGCAACTGAACAACAGCAACAGAGGAGCAAAAGAGACTTTTTTCTCCCTGCTGTTCTACATTTTCTCCATAAAATGCCTGCTTGCTTGAGGCAGGGAAAGGTCTAAGAGGAAAAGGAAAGGTAATTGGAAAAATATTGATTAGTAATTCAAAAATAATACCCTTCCAAACAAACTATTTTATCAGGTTTACTTTACACATAAGTATTCTTCCCTTGGAAAATATGTTATTTTCTTTGGCAGCACAGAGTTATATTACAGCAGTCTCATCTCAAATACATCAAAATTGATCCTATTTCATGAAATACTTGATAGTTGATTTTAAAGTTGATAGTAAGGGGTAACAGTGGATAGTTTTGGGCTCAGAGGAAAAAAGAAACTAACTTCTTGAAAGAAAGATATGCACCTCCTTCCTTGTTTGATTCTAGTATGTCTAACTATATTTAACAAAATTAGAAATATTTTATTTATAAATGGACACTAAAATAGCCCATCTCTTAATTGTCCATCTACTCACCTGATTTATAAATTTATCTGAGGTGAACAAACCTCTTCCTTGCTGCTACCCACTAGGATCAGACAACTAATACCACAAACAAGAATGATCTGGAACTACTTCCCACAAACTGATAATGTGTGTATGGGTTTATTTGCATGTGCATTTATGTATGTCAATCTTCATTCGAAGATCAGACAGAATTTTTTTATTTGTTTAATATAATTGCATTTATTAAACTAAAATTCTATGTTTCCCTGGGGTTCGTAGGCATATTTGGGAGTCCAATGAGTCCTCAAATATTAGTGTTGGCAAATATTAGTATTGTCAGTGCTTTTTATTCTTTTGGCTGATTCGGGTGATTAAACATTTTCTGTGCTGTCTTATTCCTGAGTCCCCTGAAAGTAGCATCTGGGTTGCAAGTAGTTTATATGGGACAAGATTGGGATAAGCAGGAGGGAGAGAGTCCAGAGAGTAATATAGAAGGCAAAAAGGCTATAAAGTGTGTCTAATTTAGCTGGTTACCACTTAGGACAGTTGGAGTTCCCACTGAGGAACCATGTAGAATATACCTTAGATTTATCTCACTGAAGGACAAAGAGATGGGGCATCTGCTCACATCCTTATGGCTTGAGAGTTGGCACCAGGGAAATTAACTCCTCTCACATTTACAACCTGTTCCTACTCACAAGAGATGAGAGCACTGTAGCTTTGAGAACCAAAAGAGAAGCCTACAGTGAGCAACTCAGTGAGGTACTAGCTGTGTTCATAGCACTATCTTACATTTGATTTATTGAATTCTCTAGAGCTGCCTTCTCTTTGAAAAAGCTATCTCCCTTGCCTTGTCTTCCTTTCATAATCTAGTGCTTTCTAGGATTTTTTTTTCAGTTATATCAATTCAGTTAGTCTTTGCCACATACTGTGTGATACTCAAATATTCACTCTATTATGTAGGTGAGAAATCAGAGACTCAGAGAGGAAAATTAACTTTCTGGACCTTGAAACTTCTCCCTTGTATTCTTTCCATTACATTAAGATGCTTCTATTGAAGTGATAGATGGGAAATTTAAAAAGAATTTTGAAATATGAATGAGGTTTGGATTAAGTCATAATGATTCAAACTATAAATTCAGTCCTCAGGCAAAGAAAAAGAGAATGCTTTACTCAGAACTCTTCTGGTTGTGGCTGGCAGAAACCACACTTAGATAAAGAAGAATTTATTGACTCAGGCAACCAAAGGGTGAACAGGGATTCCTCTAGGTCAGGGATCTTCAATATTTGGGATCTAATGCCTGATAATCTGAGCTGGAGCTTATGTAATAATAATAGAAATAAGGTACACAATAAATAAAATATGCTTGAATCATCCCCAAACCATCCTCCTCCACTCTAGTTCATGGAAAAATTATCTTCCATGAAATTGGTCCCTGGTGTCATAAAGATTGAGGACCCCTGCTAGGTGACTCCATTTCTGTTTATTGGTTTTCTCTGTATCTTCTATGAACCAACTTCTTTCCCAGGATAGAGTATGCTGCTGCTGCTGCTGCTAAGTCGCTTCAGTCGTGTCCAACTCTGAGCAAACCCATGGACAGCAGCCACCAGGTCCCTCCACCCACAGGAGTCTCTAGGCAAGAATACTGGAGTGGGTTGCCATTTACTTCTCCCGAAGGATAGAGTGTATTTTGCCCTATTCAGAATTTAAGACTCAATCTTGAGATTAAAGGAATCTGGTCTCTCCAATCCAGAATTTTAAAACCCCAGAGAAGAGCTCTGATTGGCCCAGTTTCAAGCAGGCATGCACCTTTAAATGACTAGTTGATACCAAAGAAGTAGGTTCTGCTCGAACATTCTGGCCTCCAGATTGTAAGGAGACTCAGTAGAAGCACTTTTGGAAAATATAGACGTTGCAATTTGGGACAAAGTAATTGCTATTTATCTACTCTTAAAAGGATAATAATACAGAATAATAAAATATTGGTATTCATTTAAGAAAAACTTAAGTACTTTTTTCTATGTCTTTTCATTTTTTTTCTTAATCAGATTTAACCAAGTGGACAAACTGCTCTGGTGTTTTGATGCTATCTAGACTATCATTATCCTAGTCAAGGGAAGAAACCCCTAAAGAAATGAGACACAAAATTATTTTTGTATTAAGTATTGGTTATTATCAGTTAAGGTCTGAACTATTGTTATAATTGTTCCTCAAGTAAAATAAAAGGGAATTAATATCAAAGGGGGGAGGGAGGAGGGAGGGAGGAGAGAGGGGGGTTCTGGAGGGGGAGCATATGTAAACCCATGGCGATATCATGTCATTGTATGGCAAAACTAATAAAAA
>ML662497.1:499257-512680 GCA_007570785.1 Antilocapra americana
CAAATAGACCTGCCATATGACCCGGCAATCCCACTGCTGGGCATATACACCGAGGAAACCAGAATTGAAAGAGCCACGTGCACCCCAATGTTCATCGCTGCATTGTTTACAATAGCTAAGACATGGAAACAACCTAGATGCCCATCAACTGATGAATGGATAAGAAAGCTGTGGTACATATACACAATGGAATATTACTCAGCATTAAAAAAAAATTCATTTGAAGCAATTCTACTCAGATGGACGAAACTGGAGCCCATTATCCAGAGTGAAGTAAGCCAGAAGCAAAAACAACAATACAGTATATTAACACATATATATGGAATTTAGAAAGACGGTAACGAGAACCCAACATACGAGACAGCAAAAGGAATGCAGATGTATAGAATAGACTCGTGGACTTTGTGGATGAGGGTAAGGGTGGGATGATATGGGAGAAGGGCATTGAAGCATGTTAATTTTCATATGTCTAATCAATCGCCAGCCCAGGATTGATGCTCGGGGCTGGTGCAGCGAGATTTCCCGGGGGGGGGGGGGGGAAGAGGGAGGGGGGTTCCGGAGGGGAAGCATATGTAAACCCATGGTGATATCATGACAATGTATGGCAAAAACAATTAAAAAAGAAAAAAAAAAAGAAAGTTTCAGTGGAATAAACACGAGATGATTGCTGCTAAATGGTCAATGTATTCATTAGGATGCTTTCCATCACAAGTGGCAAAAAATGCATCTGAAAGAAGATTACATTTAAAGGGAGAAATTGTTGACTCACCTGTGTGTGAAGTGGGTGCTGGCTTTTGGAACAGCTGGTCTCAAGTAATGTCAGCAGTGCCTGCTTCCAAGCATTGTCTCGACACATCTACATGTGTTGTTCTCATCCTCATTTCCTCTGGACATTGTCCTTCACTTGGTATGCCTTGTGTGGAAGAGGTGATGATGTCAATCTGTCTGCAAGTAGAGCAGAATGCAAGCTCTCCTCTTCCAACTTTAGAAGAGACTCAGAGAAGAACTGGATTTGACTCAATCACTTGCATACCCCTTTGGACGAGCATTATTAGAGGGAATGGATGCCCTGGTCTACAGTTACTCTGTGGTTTATGCGATCAACAGCTTCACCAGATTCATTTGGTAGGGATCCCGAACAAAAATGGAGATGATTTTTTCTAGAATAAGAGAAATGAGATAGTAGAGTGAATAATAAAAAACAGAAAAACAAATAAAAATAGATATCTTCTTTAGTCAGTTCAAAGAGAGACAGAGAGAGATCTTATTAAATCAAATATCCATTCTACTTGCATGTGGAAGCCCTAGATATTTTTTGCTTTCAAGATTATTCCATGTGCCCAAACTCATAGTTAGGGGGAAGACAGCAACATAGTTGGACTAGAAACTGAAGTATTATCTTTGGGTCAGAGTCAAATGGAACAAAAGCTACAATTGAGTGCTACCAGGTATGTATCAATCTTTATATGAGATTTTTTTTTTTCCTTAAGCCCTGAACACTTTAGAACCTAAGGTGAGTTAATCACCATGGAATAAGTTAGTCTCTAGGCTAAATTTGAAGACTTATTTCAGAAATGCTTTCTAAACATTTGCTATTGCAGGATCAAGATCAATTCCCACCAAACATTAGAGTTATTTCCCATTTTGTTTCTATAAGTCATTTACAAAGGTGATTAGTGACTAATTTCTTTTATTAACTTCTCAAGCTTAAAATTTCTTTTTTATCCTCTTTCAAGTCCTCCCTCGTCAAAAAGTAGGGTGTTTATATGGAAATAATATTTCTTTTCAGTATCATTTCCTTTTCAATTTTATGCATTTGGCATTCAGAAAAATATAAAACACAGAGACTAAAGAGGAAAATATTTATTTTATTATCTCACATACATAGCTGCTTTTACAAGTATGGTTATACCATCCTTTCAAAATAGACAAGAATGTGAAAGAACTTGGCTGAACTATGGAATCTTTCATGATTAAAATGGAAATTTTTGTTGCAAAAAGGGAGACAGTTGGAATATTGTTCTTCTACAACCTTGTAGTAATATTTTGAACAAGAATTTAATTTATATGCTCATATTGTAGAATCTCAAAGCATAGCAATCCACATGTAAATATGTAATGTCAGCTTGCTTTCTTTCAGACTATTTATTTCAAAAGCTCCCCATGAACAATAGTATTCTGGGAGATTTTTTTCTTTTTGAGATATTTGAAAAACTGTGTGGGTGGCTCACTGTTGAGTGGAAATTCTACCACACTTTAAAGCTCTACTAGCTGAGGAATGTTGGTAATTTTCAAAAGCAGATGTTCTTCTTGGCCTCTACAATAATATTTAGCATATACAAAAGTGCTGTATGCATTAGGATGACCAAATGATAGGCTTGACTGTCTTTGTAGCCTATTTAAAGCCTGGAGAGAAAAATACTAAAGAGAAATGTTATTGAGGTCAAGGATTATTAAAAAACAAGGAAGCAAGTAAAATTTATTGTCCTTTAGACAGAATCTCACTCCTGCCTGCATCTCACAGTAATTCTAGAAATAGTAACCGTCAGTAAAGATTTTCCTCAAATTGTTTCTCTCTGGATGTTCCCAACATGGTCAGTGAATACTCAAAAAGAAAGTTGAGGGGAAAGAAGAGACTTGGGTGATCACCTTTGCTTATCTTTTGATTTTTTTTTCTGATGGAGAAAAAGAAGCATGTACTTTCTGTGTATTTGTGCTTAGTCTTTATCACATATGACTCTTTGCAACCCCATGGACTATAGCCTACCAGGCTCCTCTGTCCATGGGGATTCTCCAGGCAAGAATACTGGAGTGGGTTGCCATGCCCTCCCTCAGGGAATCTTCTCAGCCCAGGGACCAATCCCAGGTCTCCTACATTGCAGGTAGATTCTTTACTGTCTGAGCCACCAGGGAAGACCCTCATGAGTTCTAAGCACATGCAAAAATGAAATCAGAGTTGATGAAACACATTCAAACATTGTGGTTACATACCTCTGTCTTAGGAAATTAATCAAGTTCTTTCTATTTTTAACATTGAAAAACAAACATCATTCACATACAAATGAAAGATTCATAGTTTTAAATATATTTTTGTTTTAAGGTCAGAAGACTATGATACAGTGACTCATAAATTTAGAGTATTTATTCAGTTGCTAGCTTCTGAACTCATATTATATATAAAGTACATTTTTAAAGCAATGAGGAAAAGGATGATGAATAGGACAAAATCATTATTTTGCATGAGTGTTCAATGTTATTCAACTGTTATTGACCCCTTTTCCCAATGACTTGACTTGTTCAACACTTTAATAATAAAACTCCATCAACAAAATATCTTATTGGTTGAGTAAAAAGTGTGTATTATATATGAAGGAACATTCTTTGGCTTTTAAGCAGAAAATAATTCAAAAGCCAAATTGTCTAATGAAAACTGAATAATTGTATGTGGCATACCATTTTGATCAAAACACTAATTGCCATCTTTGATATGCTTCCTCTGGGTTGAGGATCCCTTAGGATTTCTTTGTGGATGCATCAGAGAAAAGAAGTTTGAAGAAATCCATTCTTTTCATCTCGACTTTCAATAAGTTAAAAAGAAAGCATGGTTAAAGCCTCTAGATACATCTTTACATAGTTCACATAAACAATTCTCGATATCAAAATATCAAGAAAAGCTTTCTCTTATTGTATTTGGAGAGGAGTAGTAATACCCCTGAATTTTATTTCACCAAGTTTTAGTCTCGTAAGATTAATATGTATTCATTAGGTTAAAGATTCCATAAGGGATTCTAAGCTTCCCATTTGAAACACTAGTATTTTCTAAATCAGACACCATATATTAAGTCCAAAATGTACTGGCCAATGAGTTTTATACAGCTCTCTCATGAGTTCAGGTGGATAATTCCTTTGCTAATATCATTGAAGTTCATTGAAAAGGGGTTGGTATTATTTCCTGGTGTCAAAAAATAGTCCCTGTCCTAATAGTGCCATGGAATAAAATGGCCGACTCCTATTTCCCCATTCTCTTGTCAGTCAGCACATCTGTGCCAGTTCAGCAACAACATCCCATTTCTGCAGCAGTGATCCTGCAGGGACTGGTGAGAGATGTCAACCCACACTTCTGATTGGATCCCCAATCCCTCCGAAGAGCTACACGTAAAGCAGAAACAAATGAGGGCTTCAGATGGAGAACTCAATCATTGTGTAGTCAACAATGTCTGAGATGACTCTTTCGTCAGTAATGGAGGTATGAAGAAAAAAAATGTTTTTCAATTCTAGCACAAAGTTTCATCTACTTTTCATATCATGCCCTCTTACATAATTATGAAATAATTTTTTACCTGTATGACCTTAGGCAAGAAGTTTTATGAACTGAGTACTATCTCAAAATACTTATCCAGAAGGACTGCTGTGAGAACTAAATGAGATAACATATAAAAAAGAACAGTGCCTGATAAACAGAGCAATAATACTATTCCCCCTAAAGGGCACCATTCATACTGATTTCTATACATGGAGCCCCATGGAACTAGGCAATGGCAAGATATGCTGACAAATCTGAATCGCTAAAAAATAAGCAGCACATGGCAAAGCATAGAGTGTGCATGATATATTCTCTCTATTTTTCTCTGTGTATCAGGAAATAATAGTGAGGTAGCTGTTATCTGCTAAAGCTTCCATGTCTGTCAACACATCTACTTTATGTATGGGATCATTTTCCGAGAAATGATACAGTGAATTAAACCAGTGGTGTGTTGTGTTATTATAGCATGGCTTCTATGGAACTGTGCTCTGAGCAACCTAGTCTGGACATTTCTCTTCCATCCTCTTCAAATACTCTCAAGTCATACCATTCATTCAACAACAGTCCTTTTCAGTTGCTATTCATACATATTTTTTGCCACCAGTACTTCCGGTATGCTGAGATGTTTCTGATGCCCTTCAGAGTGTGATTCCTAATTGCTAGCTTATATATACTTTTTGTTTCCTTCACTATTTCTTTGAAACAGACTACAACCTCAAAAATAAATAAATAAAATAGCGTAATAATTTCTCCAGTAGCATATTGGGCACCTGCTGACCTGGGGAGTTCATCTTTCAGTGTCCTTTCTTCTTGCATTTTCATACTGTTCATGGGGTTCTCAAGGCAAGAATACTGAAGTGGTTTGCCATTTTCTTCTCCAGTGGACCACATTCTGTCAGATTCTATCTGGTGACAGAAGCAAGGTTTGATGCTGAAAAGAGCAATGTTCAATAGGAACCTGGAATATTAGGTCCATGAATCAAGGCAAATTGCAAGTGGTCAAACAGGAGATGACAAGAGTGAACATTGACATTCTAGGAATCAGCTAACTAAGATGGACTGGAATGACCATTATATATACTACTGTGGGCAGGAATCCCTTAGAAGAAATGGAGTAGTCATCATAGTCAACCAAAGAGTACAAAATGCAGTACTTGGATGCAGTCTCAAAAACGACAGAATGATCTCTGTTTGTTCCCAAGGCAAACCATTAAATATCATGGTAATTCAAGTCTATGCCCCGACCAGTAACACTGAAGAAGCTGAAGTTGAATGGTTCTATGAAGTCCTACAAGACCTTCTAGAACTAACATCCAAAAAAGATGGCCTTTTCAGTATAGGGGACTGGAATGCAAAAATAGGAAGTCAGGAAATACTTGGAGTAACAGACAAATTGGCCTTGGAGTACAAAATGAAGCAGGGCAAAGGCTAATAGAGTTCTGCCAAGAGAACACACTGATCATAGCAAACACCCTCTTCCAACAACAAAAGATAAGACTATACACATGGACATCACCAGATGGTCAACACCAAAATCAGATTGATTATATTCTTTGCAGCCAAAGATGGAGAAGTTCCATACAGCCAGCAAAAACAAGGCTGGGAGCTGACTGTGGCTCAGATCACGAACACTTTATTACCAAATTCAGACTTAAATTGAAGAAAGTGGGGAAAACCACTAGACCATTCAGGTATGACCTAAATCAAATCTCTTATGACTCTACAGTGGAAGTGAGAAATACGTTTAAGGGACTCGATCTGATAGACAAAGTACCTATGAACTATGGACGGAGGTTCGTGACATTGTACAGGAGACAGGAATCAAGACCATCCCCAAGAAAAAGAAATGCATAAAAGCAAAATGGCTGTCTGAGGAGGCCTTATAGATAGGTGTAAAAACAAGAGAAGTAAGAAGCAAAGGAGAAAAGGAGAGATATACCCGTTTGAATGCAGAGTTCCAAAGAATAGCAAGGAGAGATAAGAAAGTCTTCCTCAGCAATCAGTGCAAAGCAATAGAGGGAAACAATAGAATGGGAAAGACTAGAGATCTCTTCAAGAAATTTAGAGATACCAAGGAGAGGAGAAACTAAGATGGCGGAGGAATAGGACGGGGAGAACACTCTCTCCCCAATAAATATACCAAAAGAACTTTTAAAGGCCGAGCAAACTCCAAAAAACAGGAACTGAATGCTGGCAGAGGACATCGGGCATCTGGAGAGGCGACCCAGTGCCGACGTGAGGAGGTAGGACAAAAGAAAGAAAAGAAAAAAAAAGTAGAGGGAGAGACAAAGAGCTGGGGACGGGTTCCGTCCCGGAAGGGGAGTCTGGAATAAAGAGGAAAAAAAAAAAAAAAGAGGAGAAAGGTTTCTGAATACCAGGGAGCATTCTCTCTGGCAGATCTGCGGTGGATCTTGGAGAGCAATATAGCTGAGAGCAGAAGCAGATTAATAGCTAAGCCCTGCAAGGTTTGTCTCTAGCTACAAGCACAGCCGAGAGCAGCAGCACAGCCGAAGCAGACTGCTCCTGCTCAGGGAGGGGCGGGCCGCGGGCTCAGGGAACGGAGCAGCCTGAGGGACCTAACCTTCCAGGAAAAGCTCCCTCTCCCCCCCAGGTCCGTGCACAAAACAAAGGGCGGTGAGGAGTCAACAGAGAGGCTGTGCAGCTGAGGGATGCGGACCGGCCCAACCCCCGCCTGAGAGCAGTGGGCATAACCCAACCCAGCCCCGGGGAGGCTAACCAAGACTTATGGGGAATCTGGACAGATCTGTGCTGTATACACCTTAGAAGGAGTGCTCAGCTGCACGCCGAGAAAACAGAGCGGCCTGGCCGGGAGAGAGGAGAAGCCCCACTCCCCAACTGCTGGGCGGACGACAGAGAGCCTGAGCAGAAGGGGCGGGGGAAGCCCTCTCATCAGGAGCTGGGCAAACTCCAAAATTAAATCTCTGCCGGTAGATCAGACTGCATAGAAAAGAGACTGTAGGACTGTGAGAAGGACAAGCCTAACCAAGAAGGCCTGCTTAGCTGCACGCTGAGAAAACAGAGCGGCTGGGCTGGGGGAGAGGAGAAGCCCCACTCCCCAACTGCTGGGCGGACGACAGAGAGCCTGAGCAGAAGGGGCGGGGGAAGCCCTCTCACCAGGAGCAGGGCAAACTCCAAAATTAAATCCCTGCCGGTAGAACAGACTGCATAGAGAGCGGCTGGGCCGGGGGAGGGGAGAAGCCCCACCCCCCAACTTTGCTGGGCGGACGACAGAGAGCCTGAGCAGAGGGGGCGGGGTAAGCCCTCTCACCAGGAGCAGGGCAAACTCCAAAGCGCTGAATAGACACTTAAAAGACCAGCAGACAGAAGACGCTAGCAGAACAGCTTTGAAACAGACAGGAGAAGCAAATTAAAGCCCTGCAGGTGGCGATAACTGCATAGAAAGGAGTCTATAAGTCTGTGAAAAGGAGAAGCCGGACCAGGGAATCATCTGAAAATCTACAGACCCTTCCCTTCACCGAATGCACCAGCACCAGAGAAAGCCTTCATTATAACTGTACTAGGAACATCTTTTAAATTTTTAAAACTCTTATATATATATATATTGTTTTTTCTTTCTTGTTTTTTTCTTTTTCTTCTTCTTTTTTTTTTAGAATTTTTAAGTCCCATATGACCTTGCTATTTTTTTTTTTTTTCTTCTTCTTATTTCTTTTTTCTCCTTTATTTTCATTTTCCGGTTTTTTTTTTAAGTATTTTTGAGAACCCAGTCTTTACTCTAGATTTTTAATCTTTGCTCATTAGTACCTGGTATCAACTTTGTACCTTTCAAGATCCAAGCACCAGTACCCACTGCTACCTGGGAATGAGATCATTGGCTTGACTGCTTTCTCCCCATTCTTATCTCTTGCTAGTAACAGTGAGGAAACCTAGACTCACCCACCAGAGAACCACACAAGCCTTTCCACCCAGGAAACTTCGACAAACCACGCATCCAACCCCTCCCATAGAGAGGAATCCCCACAATAAAGGGACAACACAGCAAGATAAACAAGATGAAAAGACAGAGAAATACCCAGCAAGTAAAGGAACAGGATAAATACCCCCTAGACCAAACAAAAGACGAAGAGATAGGAAGTCTACCTGACAAAGAATTCCGAATAATGATAGTGAAAATGATCCAAAACCTGGAAAATAAGTTGGAGTTACAGCTCAATAACCTGCAGGCAAGGATTGAGAAGATGCAGGTAAGCTTTAACAAAGATTTAGAAGAAATGAAAAAGAGACAAAATACAATGAATAATGCAATAAATGAGATCAAAAACACTCTGGAGGGAACCAACAGTAGAATAACAGAGATAGAAGACAGAATAAGTGAGATAGAAGACAGAATGACAGAAATAAATGAAACAGAAAGGAAAAATGAAAAAAGAATTAAAAGAAATGAAGACAACCTTAGAGACCTCTGGGACAATATTAAACGCACCAATATTCGAATCATAGGAGTCCCAGAAGAAGAAGACAAAAAGAAAGACCATCAGAAAATTCTTGAAGAGATAATTGTAGAAAACTTCCCTAAATTGGGGAAGCAAATAGCCACTCAGGTCCAAGAAACACAGAGAATCCCAAATAGAATGAACCCCAAGCGGGACACCCCAAGACACATATTAATCAAATTGGCAAATATCAAATACAAAGACCAAATATTAAAAGCAGCAAGGGAGAAGCAAAAGATAACTCACAAGGGGAATCCCATAAGGATAACAGCTGATCTCTCATCAGAAACGCTTCAGGCCAGAAGGGAATGGCAAAACATACTTAAAGTCATGGAAGAAAACAATCTACAACCCCGACTACTCTACCCAGCAAGGATCTCATTCAAATTTGAAGGAGAATTCAAAATTTTCTCAGACAAGCAGAAACTGAGAGAATTCAGTAATACCAAACCAGCCCTCCAACGAATGCTAAAGGATCTTTCCTAGATAGGAAACACCGATGGGATAGATAATCTGGAGCCCAAAACAATAAAATAAATGGCAGCGGGATCATACTTATCAATAATTACCTTAAATGTAAACGGGCTGAATGCCCCAACCAAAAGGCAAAGATTGGCCGATTGGATACAGAAACAAGACCCCTATATATGTTGTCTACAAGAGACCCACCTCAAACCTAGGGACACATATAGACTGAAAGTTAAAGGCTGGAAAAAGATATTCCATGCAAATAAAGACCAAAAGAAAGCAGGAGTGGCAATACTCATATCTGATAAAGTAGACTTTAAAATAAAGGCAGTGAAAAGAGATAAAGATGGACATTACATAATGATCAAAGGATCAATCGAGGAAGAAGAAATAACAATTATAAATATTTATGCACCTAACATAGGAGCTCCACAATATGTAAGGCAAATGCTAACAAATATGAAAGGGGAAATCAACAACAACACAATAATAGCAGGAGACTTTAATACACCACTCACACCAATGGATAGATCAACTAGACAGAAAAGTAACAAGGAAATTCAAACTTTAAATGAAACAATAGACCAACTAGACCTAATTGATATCTATAGGTCATTCCACCCCAAAACAAGGAATTTCACCTTTTTCTCAAGTGCACACGGGACCTTCTCCAGGATAGATCACATCCTGGGCCATAAATCTAACCTTGATAAATTCAAAAATATTGAAATCATCCCAAGCATCTTTTCTGACCACAATGCAATGAGATTAGATATCAATTATAGGAGAAAACCTTTCAAAACTTCCAACATATGGAGGCTCAACAACACACTGCTGAATAACCAACAAATCACAGAAGAAATCAAAAATGAAATTCAGTTATGCATGGAAACGAATGAAAATGAAAACACAACAGCCCAAAACCTATGGGACACTGTGAAAGCAATGCTAAGGGGAAAGTTCATAGCAATACAAGCTCACCTCAGGAAACAAGAAAAAAATCAAATAAATGACCTTACTTTACACCTAAAGCAACTAGAAAAGGAAGAGATGCAGAAGCCCAGGTCTAGTAGAAGGAAAGAAATCTTAAAGATCAGGGCAGAAATAAATGCAAAGGAAACAAAAGTGACCATAGCAAAAATCAACCAAGCCAAAAGCTGGTTCTTTGAGAAGATAAATAAAATTGACAAACCATTAGCCAGACTCATCAAGAAACAAAGGGAGAAGAACCAAATCAACAGAATTAGAAATGAAAACGGAGAGATCACAACAGAAAACACAGAAATACAAAGGATCATAAGAGACTATTATCAGCAACTATATGCAAATAAACTGGACAACCTGGATGAAATGGACAAATTCCTAGAAAAGTACAACTTTCCAAGACTAAACCAGGAAGAGATAGATAATATTAATAGACCCATCACAAGCACGGAAATTGAAACCGTAATCAGAAATCTTCCAAAAAACAAAAGCCCAGGACCAGATGGCTTCACAGCTGAATTCTACCAAAAATTTAGAGAAGAGCTAACACCTATTCTACTCAAACTCTTCCAGAAAATTGCAGAGGAAGGTAAACTTCCAAACTCATTCTATGAGGCCACCATCACCCTAATTCCAAAACCCGACAAAGATGCCACAAAAAAAGAAAACTACAGGCCAATATCACTGATGAACTTAGATGCAAAAATCCTCAACAAAATTCTAGCAAATAGAATCCAACAACACATCAAAAAGATCATACATCATGATCAAGTAGGCTTTATCCCAGGGATGCAAGGATTCTTCAATATTCGTAAATCAATCAATGTAATACACCACATTAACAAATTGAAAAATTAAAATCACGTGATTATCTCAATAGATGCAGAGAAAGCCTTTGACAAAATTCAACATCCATTTATGATAAAAACCCTCCAAAAAGCAGGAATAGAAGGAACATACCTCAACATAATAAAAGCTATATATGACAAACCCACAGCAAACATTATCCTCAATGGTGAAAAACTGGAAGCATTCCCCCTGAAATCAGGGACAAGACAAGGGTGCCCACTCTCACCACTACTATTCAACATAGTTTTGGAAGTTTTGGCCACAGCAATCAGAGCAGATAAAGAAATCAAAGGAATACAGATTGGAAAAGAAGAAGTAAAACTCTCTCTGTTTGCTGATGACATGATCCTCTATATTGAAAACCCTAAAGACTCTACGAGAAAATTACTAGAGCTAATCAGTGAATATAGCATAGTTTCAGGATACAAAATCAACACACAGAAATCCCTGGCATTCCTATACACTAACAGTGAGAAATCAGAAAGAGAAATTAAGGAAACAATCCCATTCACCATCGAAACAAAAAGAATAAAATACTTAGGAGTATTTCTACCTAAAGAATCAAAAGACTTGTATATAGAAAACTATAGAACACTGATGAAAGAAATCAAGGAGGACACAAACAGATGGAGAAATGTACCGTGCTCATGGATTGGAAGAATCAATATAGTGAAAATGAGTATACTACCTAAAGCAATCTATAGATTCAATGCAATTCCTATCAAGCTACCAGAGGTCTTCTTCAAAGAATTAGAACAAATAATTTCTCAATTTGTATGGAAATACAAAAAACCTCGTATAGCCAAAGCAATCTTGAGAAAGAAGAATGGAACTGGCGGAATCAACCTACCTGACTTTAGGCTATACTACAAATCCACAGTCATTAAGACAGTATGGTACTGGCACAAAGACAGAAACATAGATCAATGGAACAGAATAGAAAGCCCAGAGATAAATCCACCCATCTATGGACACCTTATCTTTGACAAAGGAGGCAAGAATATACAATGGAGAAAAGACAACCTCTTTAACAAGTGGTGCTGGGAAAACTGGACAGCCACTTGTAAAAGAATGAAACTAGATTACTTTCTAACACCATACACAAAGATAAACTCAAAATGGATCAAAGATCTAAGCATAAGACCAGAAACTATAAAACTCCTAGAGGATAACATAGGCAAAACACTCTCTGCTATAATCCAAAGCGGGATACTCCATGACCCACCTCCCAGAATATTGGAAATAAAAACACGAATAAACAAATGGGACCTAATTAAAATTAAAAGCTTTTGCACAACAAAGGAAACTATAAGCAAGGTGAAAAGACAGCCTTCAGAATGGGAGAAAATAATAGCCAATGAAGCAACAGACAAACAATTAATCTCAAAAATATACAAACAACTCCTGCAGTTCCATTCTAGAAAAATAAACAACCCAATTAAAAAGTGGGCCAAAGAACTTAACAGACATTTCTCCAAAGAAGATATAAAAATGGCTAACAAACACATGAAAAGATGCTCAACATCACTCATTATCAGAGAAATGCAAATCAAAACCACAATGAGGTACCACTTTACACCAGTCAGAATGGCTGCCATCCAAAAGTCTACAAGCAATAAATGCTGGAGAGGATGTGGAGAAAAGGGAACCCTCTTACACTGTTGGTGGGAATGCAAACTAGTACAGCCACTATGGAAAATAGTGTGGAGGTTCCTTAAAAAGCTACAAATAGACCTGCCATATGACCCGGCAATCCCACTGCTGGGCATATACACCGAGGAAACCAGAATTGAAAGAGCCACGTGCACCCCAATGTTCATCGCTGCATTGTTTACAATAGCCAGGACATGGAAGCAACCTAGATGCCCATCAACTGACGAATGGATAAGAAAGCTGTGGTATATATACACAATGGAATATTACTCAGCATTAAAAAAAAATTCATTTGAAGCAATTCTACTCAGATGGACGAAACTGGAGCCCATTATCCAGAGTGAAGTAAGCCAGAAGCAAAAACAACAATACAGTATATTAACACATATATATGGAATTTAGAAAGACAGTAATGAGAACCCAACATGGGAGACAACAAAAGGAACGCAGATGTATAGAATAGACTTGTGGACTTTGTGGACGAGGGTAAGGGTGGGATGAGATGGGAGAAGGGCACTGAAGCATGTTAATTGTCATGTGTCTAATCAATCGCCAGCCCAGGATTGATGCTCGGGACTGGTGCAGCGAGATTTCCCGGGGGGGAGGGAGGAGGGAGGGGGGACCCGGAGGGGAAGCATATGTAAACCCATGGTGATATCATGACAATGTATGGCAAAAACAATAATAAAAAAAA
>ML662497.1:512780-543882 GCA_007570785.1 Antilocapra americana
TAAAAAAAAAAAAAAAAAAAGAAATTTAGAGATACCAAGGGAACATTTCAGGCAAAGATGGGCTCAATAAAGGAAAGACATGGTAGGGACCTGACAGAAGCAGAAAATATTAAGAAAAGGTGGCAAGAATACACAGAAGAACTGTACAAAAAGATTTTCATGACCCAGAAAATGATGGTGGTGTGATCACTCACCTAGAGACAACCATACTGGAATGTGAAGTCAAGTGGGCCTTAGGAAACATCACTATGAACAAAGCTAGTAGAGGTGATGGAATTCCAGTTGAGCTATTTCAAATCCTGAAAGATGATACTGTGAAAGTGTTGCACTCAATATGTCAGCAACTTTGGAACACTCAGAAGTGGCCACAGGACTGGCAAAGGTCAGTTTTCATTCCAATCTCAAAGAAAGGCAATGCCAAAGAATGCTCGAACTACCACACAATTGCACTCATCTCACATGCTAGTAAAGTAATGATCAAAATTCTCCCCAGGCTTCAGTAATACCTGAACCGTGAACTTCCAGATATTCAAACTGGTTTTAGAAAAGGCAGAGGAACCAGAGATCAAACTGTGAACATCCATTGGATCGTGGAAAAAGCAAGAGAGTTTTAGAAAAACATCTATTTCTTCTTTATTGACTTTGCCAAAGTCTTTGACTGTGTGGATCACAATAAACTGTGGAAAATTCTGAAAGAGATGGGAATACCAGACAGAACACCTGACCTGTCTCTTGAGAAACCTGTATGCAGGTCAGGAAGCTCCAGTTAGAACTGGACATGCAACAACAGACTGGTTCCAAATAGGAAAAGGAGTACATCAAGGCTGGTATAATGTCACCCTGCTTATTTAACTTATATACAGAATACATCATGAGATACCCTGGGCTGGATGACGCAGAAGCTGGAATCAAGATTGCCCAGAGAAATATCAATATGCAGATAAAATATGCATATCATATGCCGATATGCAGATGACACCAGCCTTATGGCAGAAAGCGAAGAACTAAAGAGCCTCTTGATGAAAGTGAAAGAGGGGAGTGAAAAAGTTGGCTTAAAGCTCAACATTCAGAAAACTAAGATCATGGCATCCAGTCCCATCACTTCATGGCAAATAGATGGGAAAACAGTGGAAAAAGTGGCTGACTTTTTTTTCTGGGCTCTAAAATTACTGCAGATGGTGACTGAAGCCATGAAATTAAAAGATGCTTACTCCTTGGAAGGAAAGTTATGACCAACCTAGACAGCATATTAAAAAGCAGAGACATTACTTTGCCAACAAACGTCTGTCTAGTCAAGGCCATCAGAGAAGGCAATGGCAACCCACTCCAGTACTCTTGCCTGGAAAAACCCCATGGACGGAGGAGCCTAGTAGGCGCAGTCTATGGGGCACTAGGAGTAGGACACAACTGAGCAACTTCACTTTCACTTTTCACTTACATGCACTGGAGAAGGAAACGGCAACCCACTCCAGTATTCTTGCCTGGAGAATCCCAGAGACGGTGGAGCCCGGTGGACTGATGTCTATGGGGTCGCACAGAGTCAGACACGACTGAAGCGACTTAGCAGCAGCAGCAGCAGCGGCAGCAGCAGTCAAGACTATGGTTTTTCCAGTGGTCATGTATGGATGTGAGAGTTGAACTATAAAAAAGCTGAGCACAGAAAAATTGATGCTTTTGAACTGTGATGTTGGAGAAGACTCTTGAGAGACCCATGGACTGCAAGGAGATCCAACCAGTCCATCCTAAAGGAGATCAGTTCTGGGTGTTCATTGGAAGGACTGATATTGAAGCTGAAAATTCAATACTTTGGCCACTGATACAAAGAGCTGACTCATTGGAAAAGAAGCTGATGCTGGGAAAGAACGAGGGCTGGAGGAGAAGGGGATGACAGAGGGTAAGATAGGTGGATGGCATCATTGACTCAATGGACATGGATTTGGGTAGACTCCAAGAGTTGATGATGGACAGTGAGGCCTGGCCTGCTGCAATTCATGGGGTCACAGAGTCAGACATGAGTGAGCGACTGAACTGAATAATTTCTCAGAGTTTTTTTAGCAGGTACAGGTAGCACGGTTATTTACATATATTTTCCTCAGTCTTTACAGGTCAAGTCTATTCACTGTATCAAAATAAATGGAAAAAATAGAAACTACACCAAAGGAAAAAAAATCATTGCAGAAAGCATTAAACTTGTGATTGCACATTAGAATGTTCATGACTATAAAGTGCACAGAGCGCCATGCAAATGCTCAGAGAATGGAAACTCACATAAAATAACCACATCCTGGCACTGGTGGGACTGAAAATTAGTTAAGTACTTTGCAGATAAATTTGACCACACTTATTTAAATTGAATTTAAACATGCTCTACATTTCAGCAAGTCCACTCAGTCATGTACTTCAGAGAAACTAGCACATGGAGCACTCATTAGAATATATTTCAGCATTGCTCCTATCAGTGAAAAACTGGGGATAACCCAAATATCTGTCAAATAAGAATGATAAATTGAAATGTAGTAATACAAAAAAATACTAAAAAGCAGATAAATTAATGAACACAAATAAATATGGATAAATTGCAAAAGTATAGTGTTGATTGAGAAAAGCAGGCTGCATTATACATTTATTTTTTTTTCAATCAGTACTTTTTAAGTCTTTTCTGTGCATCACATACCCAAGATTGTTCTAAGTAGCAAGAATACTGGAATGGGTAGCCATTCCTTTCTCCAAGGGGATCTTTCCAACCCAGGGATCAAACCTGGGTCTCCTATATTTCAGGTAGGTTCTTTACCTCTGAGTCACCAGGGAAGCCCAAGCCTATAGTCTACACTGCATTAAAGATATCAATGTCACTTTTAAGCTAGACCTGGTCTAAAGGCCAACAAATCAAAACTTTAGTTCCAATTTGGGAAATCAGTGCTACTTCAGAGACAAAGTGTTTGAACTATGAAGAAAATGATAGTAAAAGAAAGTAATTTCTTATGGATGTAGAAAGATTAGCTCACCTATGAATAAAACAGTTAAACATGACATCATGAAAAACACAAGAGTCTAGTTTTAAAAGTGAAGTAAGCCAGAAGGAAAAGCAACAATACAGGATACTAACGCATATATATGGAATTTAAAAAGATGGTAACGAGAACCCTGCATGCGAGACAGCAAAAGGAACGCAGATGTATAGAACAGACCCTCCAAAAAGCAGGAATAGAAGGAACATACCTCAACATAATAAAAGCTATATATGACAAACCCACAGCAAACATTATCCTCAATGGTGAAAAACTGAATGCATTCCCCCTGAAGTCAGGAACAAGACAAGGGTGCCCACTCTCACCACTACTATTCAACATAATTTTGGAAGTCTTGGCCACAGCAATCAGAGCAGATAAAGAAATAAAAGGGATCCAGATTGGAAAAGAAGAAGTAAAACTCTCTCTGTTTGCAGATGACATGATCCTCTACATAGAAAACCCTAAAGACTCTACCAGAAAATTACTAGAGCTAATCAGTGAATATAGTAAAGTTTCAGGATACAAAATCAACACACAGAAATCCCTGGCATCCCTATATACTAACAATGAGAAAACAGAAAGAGAAATTAAGGAAACAATTCCATTCACCATCGAAACAAAAAGAATAAAATACTTAGGAGTATTTCTACCTAAAGAAACAAAAGACTTGTATATAGAAAACTATAAAACACTCAGCATTAAAAAAAAATCATTTGAATCAATTCTACTCAGATGGACTGAACTGGTGCCCATTATCCAGAGTGAAGTAAGCCAGAAGCAAAAACAACAATACAGTATATTAACACATATATATGGAATTTAGAAAGACAGTAACGAGAACCCAACATGCGAGACAGCAAAAGGAACGCAGATGTATAGAACAGACTCGTGGACTCTGTGAATGAGGGAAAGGGTGGGATGATATGGGAGAATGGCATTGAAACATGTTAATTATCATATGTCTAATCAATCGCCATCCCAGGATTGGTTCTCGGGGCTGGTGCAGCGAGATTTCCCGGCGGGGGGGGAGGGAGGAGGGAGGGGGGAGGGAGAGGTTTCTGGAGGGGGAGCATATGTAAACCCATGGTGATATCATGGCACTGTATGGCAAAAACAATAAAAAAGAGGGAAAAAAAAAAACACTGATCAAAGAAATCAAAGAGGACACAAATAGATGGAGAAATATACCGTGTTCGTGGATTGGAAGAATCAATATAGTGAAAATGAGAATACTACCCAAAGCAATCTATAGATTCAATGCAATTCCTATCAAGCTACCAGAGGTCTTTTTCAGAGAATTAGAACAAATAATTTCACAATTTGTATGGAAATACAAAAAGCCTCGTATAGCCAAAGCAATCTTGAGAAAGAAGAATGGAACTGGAGGAATCAACCTGCCTGACTTTAGGCTATACTACAAATCCACAGTCATTAAGACAGTATGGTATTGGCACAAAGACAGAAATATAGATCAATGGAACAAAATAGAAAGTCCAGAGATAAATCCATGCATCTATGGACACCTTATCTTTGACAAGGGAGGCAAGAATATACAATGGAGAAAAGACAACCTCTTTAACAAGTGGTGCTGGGAAAACTGGACAGCCACTTGTAAAAGAATGAAACTAGAACACTATCTAACACCATACACAAAAATAAACTCAAAATGGATCAAAGATCTAATCATAAGACCAGAAACTATAAAACTCCTAGAGGGTAACATAGGCAAAACACTCTCCGACATAAACCAAAGCGGGATCCTCTATGACCCACCTCCCAGATTATCGGAAATAAAAGCACGAATAAACAAATGGGACCTAATTAAAATTAAAAGCTTCTGCACAACAAAGGAAACTATAAGCAAGGTGAAAAGACAGAAATGGGAGAAAATAATAGCCAATGAAGCAACGGACAAACAATTAATCTCAAAAATATACAAGCAACTCCTGCAGCTCCATTCTAGAAAAATAAACGACCCAATCAAAAAGTGGGCCAAAGAACTTAACAGACATTTCTCCAAAGAAGATATAAAAATGGCTAACAAACACATGAAAAGATGCTCAACATCACTCATTATCAGAGAAATGCAAATCAAAACCACAATGAGGTACCACTTTATACCAGTCAGAATGGCTGCCATCCAAAAGTCTACAAGCAATAAATGCTGGAGAGGATGTGGAGAAAAGGGAACTCTCTTACACTGTTGGTGGGAATGCAAACTAGTACAGCCACTATGGAAAACAGTGTGGAGATTCCTTAAAAAACTGCAAATAGTCCTGCCATATGACCCAGCAATCCCACTGCTGGGCATACACACCGAGGAAACCAGAATTGAAAGAGCCACATGTACCCCAATGTTCATCGCCACATTGTTTACAATAGCCAGGACATGGAAGCAACCTAGATGCCCATCAACTGACTAATGGATAAGAAAGCTGTGGTACATATACACAATGGATTATTACTCATCATTAAAAAAAAATTCATTTGAAGCAGTTCTACTCAGGTGGACGGAACTGGAACCTATTATCCAGAGTGAAGTAAGCCAGAAGGAAAAACAACAATACAGTATACTAACACATATATATGGAATTTAGAAAGATGGTAATAAGAACCCTGCATGCGAGACAGCAAAAGGAACGCAGATGTATAGAACGGACACGTGGACTCTGTGGAAGAGGGCAAGGGAGGGATGATATGGGAGAATGACATTGAAACATGTTGATTACCATATCTGAAATCAATCGTCAGCCCAGGGTTGATGTTCAGGGCTGGTGCACCGGGATGTCCTAGGGGGAGGGAATCGGGAGGGAGGAGGGAGGGGGTTCTGGACGGGGAGCATATGTAAACCCATGGCGGTTTCATGTCATTGTATGGCAAAGCAACACAATAAAGTAAAGAAAATTTTAAAAATAAAAGAGTACTTGGAATATGTGATTTTTATATTCTTTCTATTTGTATCAATATTAGGCACAGTAGTCACAGAGAAAAGTGTAACTCTGCTATCTGTTATTAGGTTTAATAGCCTGAAGCTTAAAGATGTATATGTGACATGCGAGTGTCATTAGTCATTAGGAGAATACAAATTAAAATCTCAGTGAGATACCACTACACTGGGGTCAGCAAACTTTTGCTGTAAAGAGCTAGATTATAAATATTTTAGGCTTTACAAGCCAGATGATCTCTATCACAGCTATTCAGTTCTGTCACCATAAAGCAAAAGCAGCCATAGAAAAGAAATAAGCAAATGCACATCACTGTGTTCCAATAAAGCTTTATTTACAAAACCAGGTGATGGACTGGATGTTGCCTATGAAACATAGATGCAGACTTCACTTTCACTACAATCTTTAGAACAACTAAATTTAAAAGACTGACTGTACAAGTATTGGTGAGGTTGTGCAACAACTGGAATTCTTAGATATTCTGATGGGAAGGTAATGAGCAATCACTGGAGAATATAGTTGGGCAGTTTTTTAAAGACTAAACGTTTACCTATCCTATGAGCTAGCATTCCTCTCCTAGATATTTACACAATAAAAATAAAAGTGCAAAGTCTTACACATGACTTTCAGAGTAACTTTATGTACATAACTGAAACCTGCAAATTACTCAAATGTTCATGAACAGGTAAATGGATACACAAATTTTGATATAACTATACAATGGGCTAATTCTCAGAAATCAAAAAGAATAGACTATTAAAACACACACAATATGAGTGTATCTCAATTATGCAAAATGAAAGATACCAAGCAAATAAGTATACATACTATATGATTCAACTTAATATAAAATTCTAGAAACAGAAAATTAATCTATAATGACAAAGAACAAAGCAGTGGTTGTCTGAGTTTGAGGGTGGAAGCAGGAAAGGGTGGAAAATAAAGATTACAAGGAGTATGAAGAAACATTTGAGAATGATGAATACCTTCAATGATTTGATTTTAATCACAATTTCATGAGTGTACACAGACATCAAAACTTATCAAATTTTAACACTTTAAATGTGCACAAAAGCTATTGCCTGAGAGATAAAAGGTAATGATACAAAGAAATGATTTCCTTCAAAGGGCATTGTAGAAGAGGCTACATCTGATCCCTTCCAATATAGTCATGGCTTATGGTTGGGCATCTCCACTCAACCACAAAGGTATCTGTGTTCAGATTTAATTTTAAGTTATTAAGTTTATAAGCAAAAATGAACTAAATAAGATCTTAGTAACTAACTTCTTGTATGTACCCGCATATATGGAGATTTCAGCAAAGCTGATGAGCAAAATTTGTATTGTAACAAAATTTTTTATTTAATATCAACTTGGCTGCAATAATAGGCTGAATTCTTTGGGGGCTTTAACTAGTGGCAACAGTGACTCATATTTTAGGAGTGAAAGCCAAGATTGTAACTATACTGAGAGATTAAAGGGATCCATCATCATTAAGATGATCATAAAAATTCAGTCATGTAGACTTAAGAAAGGGGTTCCCTGTAGGCTCAGATGATAAAGAATTTGCCTGCAATGTGGGAGACCTGGATTCAGTCCCTGGGTTGGGAAGATCCCCTGGAGAAGAGAACAGCAATCCACTCCAGTATTCTTGCCAGGAGAATTCCACGGGTAGAGGAGCCTGGCAAGCCACAGTCCATGGGATCTCAAAGAGTCTGATACAACTGAGCGACTAACACACATATACACACAGTCTTAAGGAAACTTCAGAAACTTACTTGTTTTATTAGAAGTGTGACATTCTAGCCCAGCAGATTTTAGGGGTTTCCTGAATAAACAGAGGGTGCTCAATAAATGAAAATTGGTTCACTTAAGAACTGAACTAGTATACTAATACACTCTTAAGGCAGCTTTGAGAAAC
Source organism: Antilocapra americana (assembly GCA_007570785.1). Taxonomy (NCBI): domain Eukaryota; kingdom Metazoa; phylum Chordata; class Mammalia; order Artiodactyla; family Antilocapridae; genus Antilocapra; species Antilocapra americana. Next base: position 520,658 of record ML662497.1, read on the forward strand.
ATTAAACTTACTAAGAGCAATCCATAAGTGTATAATCTTTGAAAATCAATAGCATTGAAGCAAGTTTTAAGGCTAAAAGCAATAATAGTAATAAGATCACCATAGTAATAATAATACAAATAATGACAAGAAGAATATTAGATGCTTATTATATGCCAGGCATTGGCTAAATACGTTAGAGTTGTGATTTCTTTTACTTCTCATGACAACCATGTGAGATGGATATTACTGTTATCATCACTTTAGACTACACTGATCCATTAACTACATTTTTATGCAGGGAATGGACCACATCTTTCTTATGCTCCACTGCATATCCAGCACCAAGTTTACTTTCTAACACAACAGGTATTTGTGAGTACAAATTCTTGCAAATAGCAAAGTCAGGACTCAAACATAGGTCACCCAGAGTCCAAGTTCTATTTTGCTTATTGTTCTTTATTTATGTCAGTAAAATATCAAAACAAACTAAATGTTCAGTGATATAGAAATGGTTAAATGCCTTTTGCTACAGTGGCTCTATGGGGTAAAATACAGCCAGGAAAATGTTAATTTAAAAAACTAAATAGTAATATGAAAAAATACTCATAATTAATGGGAAAGGAGAAAACAAAATTATATCTCTACTTTGATTACAATTATGTAAAAATGATATATACATATTAATAAGAGCTGTAAAGGAGTAAAATATTAAGCAATCTATTTTATGGTGGCTGTAGATAATGTATTTAATTTCCATTATTGTTATTTAATATAGCCTTCTAAAAATTACATTAAAAAGTAAGAAAAACCATAGCATAGTATGTGCCTGTATTATGTGAAAATTGCATTTAACCAGCAAATTTACATTTAAACACTGCTTCAGTCATACACATTTCAAAATGAATGTGATACGTTGGTTCTGAACAAGTAATAATTAAGTTGAAATCCTGGTAGAGGGTTAATGTGTAGTATGGAGTAGGCGGGGGGTGGGGGGGTGGTTATAATAGGCCTAGTGAAGAAAAGGATGGCTCATAAGCTTCCCTTGTCTTCTTAAGAGGCCTGCGTGTGCTCAGTTGCTAAATCTTGTCAGATTCTTTGCGATCCCAGGGAATGTAGCCTGCCAGGCTCCTTGGTCCATGGAATTTCACAGGCAAGAATACTAGGAGTGGTGCCATTTAATCCTCCAGGGGCTCTTTTCCTAACCCAGGGAATGAGCCTGAGTCTCCTGTGTCTCCTACATTGGCAGGCAGATTCTTTACCACTGAGCCACCTCCCCATAAATGTTTTCTATGTCTACAGTTCACAGAATATTAGTTATGTTGACAAACCTTTGTGAGACAGGGAAATTCTAGTAACCCAGTTCCCCTCATGTCTCCATCTTCTGCAGCAAGTTTAACACCAAAATGATACTCCCTCCATTAATTATCTTCAGGTGAAGGCATTCAGGCTTTCCTGGAACCATATTGCTGTGTATCTCTGCATTTTTCTTCCTTCCCAATTTAAGAGCCTTCATTCCCACTTCAGTCACTGCAGGCTTAGATTACTGCAACCTCCACTAAGAGACATCGCTACTGATAGATACGTGATGAACAAGGTATTACAGCTGCTGCTTTAGAGCATTTGAGTCTCAGTTCTACCACTTACTGGCTTTAAATCATAATATAGACAAATAGCTCTTTAAAACTTCAGTGTTCTTGATTGGAAAATTGAACCATAATAGTAATCATCTCTTTGGATTCTAGAAAGAATAAGTTAAGAAAACTTAAACAAAGTGCCTAGCCTATAGAAAGTGCCCATTGGTGTAAAGTATTACTATAATACATACTCCTTAGTAGTACTAACTTTTCTTTTAAAGACCATCCAGCAACTCCTGGATACTCTGTATGGTTCTTCTGCTGACTTCTAAAGCTCTTCCATGTAAATTATCATATGTGAAATCAATCGCCAGCCCAGGTTTGATGCTAGATACAGGGTGCTCAAGGCTGGTGCACCGGGATGACCCAGAGAGACGGAATCGGGAGGGAGGTGGGAGGGGGGTTCTGGAAGGGGAAAATATGTATACCCATGGCAGATTCATGTCACTGTATGGCAAAACCAACACGATAATGTAAAGAAAATAAATAAATAAATGAATAAATAAAAAGGAAAAAAAATAAAGCTCTTCCCTGTATCTTTACCATGTTTTCATTTACTTAATCTTTGTTTATATCTTCTATATATTTTCAGTTTGGCTCACTGCTTTCTCTCATCTAAGCGTTACCCACGCTGCGTGCAGCCTAAGCTGTTTCAGTCATGTCTGACTCTTTGTGACCCCATGGACTGTAGGCCGCCAGGCTTCTCTGTCCACAGAACTCTCCAGGCAAGAATACTGGAGTGGGTTGCCACGCTCTCCTCCAGGGGCTCTTCCTGACACAGGGATCGAACCCATGTCTTTTATGTCTCCTGCACTGGCAGGGTTCTTTACTACTAGCGCCACCTGGGAAGCCCAATCATTATCCATACACTTACCAAGATTTAATAGGTATTTAAAATGATTTGTTTAATGAATGAATAAATTTAACATTTTTGTTCAGTCTCTAATTGTAATTTAATATTTAAGAATTTTCCACAAAAATACATCCTCTCTGAGTATTTGACATCCAGTTGAAGCTGACACCCAGTTGAAGTAGTGAACCTCCCTCAAAAATATGATCTGTTGTTGGGGAGAATGGATTATTGCCACAACCAGACTTCAGGGATGCAGGAGTGGTGATCTCCATTTTTTCCCCCTATTTAGTTCATTAGTCTGTCTTGTGCAAAAAACAAGTAGATCCTGGTGGATGACAGTGGACTAACATAGACATAACCAGTATCAGTTCAGGTACAGCTGCTGTTATCAGATCTCATATTGTTAGTAGAGCGTATTATTACAGGTGTGTTATATGTGCCTTTTGATTTAGTGAACATGTTCTATCTAATAGCCATCAGGAAAAGAGATCAGAAATACTTTGCATCCACTAAATTTGGACAAGAAATATTCACTGTCTTGCTGCAGGGCTATACTAACTCTATTGCCCTGTATCACAATCTGAAGGGACTTGAACCATCTGAACACTCTGCAGCATACCACATTAATATATTATTGATGATATCATGTCAGTTAGATCTAATGACTAAGACATGGCAAGTACTCTATATGCCTCAACATGGCCCAAAGGGAGGGAAATAAACCACACAAAGATACTGGAGCCTGCTGCATCTACGGAGTTCTTTGTATTTCACTGATTTAAGGCCTGCCAGGATGTCTTCTTCAAAATAAAAGACATATTATTATATGACACATCAATTATCACTAGGAAATTCAATGCATGGAAAGCCTCTAAATATTTTGGAAGCAGCAAATTCCACATTTGGCAATACCAATCAATGCATTTATTAAGTGATACAGAAACTATAATATTTATTGCAGTGTGATGACAGAGACTACGTAACCATACTGCTGTCTTTCAAAAGGCAGTAGAATATAGGGGCTAAAAACACAGACCTTAACCATATTCAGAATCCAGCTCTACAACTGTGTAGCTGTGTGACCTTGAATGAGTCACTTTGACTCTCTGATCTTCAACTTTCTTGCCTGTAAACTGAGGATAATAATAACCTCATAGAGTGCTGGAGGGACAATTATGAATTAACTTGTCTGGCACAAAGTTAGCCATTATTTTTATTACATTGAAAATGCCTCCAATATAATGAGCTGGGTGTTTTGAGAAATAGGAGAGAAGGAGAAGACCAGAAGAGGGTTATAAACATTTACATTCATGAGCTCTTTTCATAGAATGGGATGAAAAGGTTAAAGACTAGTTTGATAAAAGAAAAAGTGAATGGGTTAGTTCTTAAATTTAATGTCAAAGGTTAGTTCTTAAAGTTTAATAGAGAAGTAAGGTCAGCGTGTAGAGGGGAAAGAAAGAGATATCTGAAAATGAGGAAGGAATCCCACATGGAGAAGAGGTGCAAGTGACTGGAAGAGATAGGATGAGTAATCACAGAGGACAGACAGAAGGAAACTAGAAAGACCTTCAAGTTGGACTTTAAGAAGGCTTGAGAATGCCAGAAATATATTTCAGATTGCAGAGACTCTGTTTCAGTAAAGAAAAAAACATCAGGGCCTTTATAAGTTAACAGGGACAAAGATAATCCCCATTTTGGGAGAATTACAATTTAGAAGAGCAGTCAGGGCATTCTGTTCCTAGAGCAATCTGGTAAGATCATGTGAATTGTAGAAGATTAACAAAGAGGAGAGGTAACCAGCGTCACTGAGGAAGTAATTGCAAAAAATAGCAGGCAAAAGTATGTCCAAATAAATAAGAAATTGCTGGGAACCCATAAAACCAGACATGAATGCCCTAAGCACACCAAGGCAACAAATGTTATCCTCCTCATGTCATTTATTTCATGATTTCTGTTGGTATGGATGTCAGCCAGGAAATGCACGGATGATTTATGTAAACCAGAGAATTGTATCAAGACATGAGCCCATCATGATTGAATATATACCACCATTTAATAGGCCCTGGAATAATGTGTGTGCCACTTCAGGCCTTTCAAGGCTCAGTTCTCTCATCTGTAGCATTAAAATGATAAGGGTACCTATTTCATAACATGGTTATAAAAATTATATGATTAAATATATTAAAGTGCTTAAACGAGTGCCAGGTGCAGAGTAAATGTACAACAGTGTCCACTGGTGTAATCTTCATAGGGGATGCCATCTTCCTTTCAAACTCACTGATTAGAGCCATTCTATTAACTCGTAGTTTTGACATAATGTATCTAAAGGCAGAAGGTTTAAATTATATCAAAGTATTCTTTTTCTTAGTAACTAATTCTGTTTGTTTATAAAAATGGATTTAAAATGAGAGAGGTAGAGGCAGGGTACTGAGCCATCAAATTGTTCGCAGTAATACCTGGGTGTGGTCATCACTTCTAAGTCATCAAATAAAAGTATTTCAACACACACAATCACATACGCCATACTCCCCATTCACATCAGTTGTTGTTGTTGTTTGGTCATCAAGTCATCGACTCTTTGCGACACCATGGACTGGCAGCCCCCTAGGCTCCTCTGTGCATGGGATTCTCCAGGCAAGAATACTGGAGTGGGTTACCATTTTCTTCTCCAGGGGATCTTCTGGACCAGGGATGAAACCTGTGTCTCCTGCATTGGCAGGTAGATTCTTTACCACTGAACCACCAGGGAAGCCTCATTCATGTCAGTTATAAAGAACTTAAATCTCTTACATAGAAATCTTAGATTTGTATTGGCCTTACACATTAACTGCATCTCTGAGTTTTATTTTTAATTTGGATGAAATGAATTCTGGGAAGAGAAAGCCTTGAAAAGCTGCACTTTTGTTTCCAGTGAAGTTCCAAACAATAATCTAAGGCATCATATCAGATTCATCCCTTAGCGCAGTAGCGATTCCCAGGTGTATTTTTTCTAAAGTAATAGGGACTGCACAAACAGAATATTTTCTCCCAGGTGGTAGAGATAGAGGTTCTTACAGTGTCTGCTCACTTGGGAAAAGCCTCCAGCCAAACCATCTCTCCTGATACACACACCTCAGAGACATAGCCCTGTGCTATGTGTAGCCAAGTGGAGGCTATGCCTAGGGATCCCTGATAGTTTAGTAAAAGAAGTTTTCCATCAACAAACACTCTTCAATCCTAATGGTCATAAAGCCGTTATCTCTGAACAAGTTAGAAACTGCCATTCCAAGCATAGAAAATACTGAAGCAAAGTTTTCCAAAATTTTTCATTTATAACATCAAAAATATAGTGATAAATGTGCCTGTTAGATTAAGTCAGTGGCCATTTCATTGCATCCTCTTTAAATTTGTGTACATGCATGCTAACTTGCTTCAATCATGTTCGACTCTTTGAGACCCTATTGTTTTATTGGCCTAAGGCAATTTCAATTTTTCTTTCTCTAACAGAGAAATTATCATCTTAGAATATTTCTATTAGTTGCACCATCATTAAATAATTAGTAAAGATCATTAAGTAATTAATCAAGATCTAGCCTTAGAGAAAAAATATATCTAAACAGATGATTTCCTAAGGACTCAAAATCAATCTATATACAGACCATGACAAAACCAGATCTAGATGAGACAGGCATCAGAGTGTTGGCTGACTACAGAGTATCTGCAGTAATTTTATAATTGTTAGGGAGACTTTCCTGTTTCCCTACCAGCAAGACTATTTATCGGGGTGTGCAGGATATAGCAATAGCCATGCTTGTTAGATTAGTATCGGTGTTCATTCTACTGAATCCTCTTCAAGTTTGTGTGCACATGCCAAGTCACTTCAGTCATGTCTGACTCTTTGTGACCGTATGGACTGTAGCCCACCATGCCTCTATCTATGGGATTCTCCACGCAAGAATACTAGAGTAGGCTGCCATGCCCTCCTCTGGGGATCTTCCCAACCCAGGGATTGAACCTTCAGCTTCTGCACTGCAGGCAGATTCTTACCTCTGAGCCACTGGGACAGCCCTCTTAAAATTTAATAAGCCTCGAAAGTATGAGCCATCCCATGTAAAAGCCACAGCATGAGTCTGCTCACCAACCCCCACACAGCAGCTCCACTTTCCTTATTCCACCACTTCCCTGACCCTCTGGCTCCCGGTTTGCCTCCATACGATGGGCTGATTCCCGCATTAAGCCCCGCGGATTGATGCCCCAATCTCTGACCCTCAGAGGCCCACCAGGACACTACTTCCCATCTCTGGGCTCCAGCTTCCCACATTGTATACCCAGCCATGTGGCACCTGCCCGGCTTTAGTCTGATCAAATCTGACCCCCTCTGACCAGGAGGGTGAGATGGGAGTTGCAAACAAATGCTGGGATTTCAGCGGGTGAGATACAATCTAGGGATGAAGCAATAGACTCATATTCAGCCAGACTGCAGTGAGATTTTTTGTAACCATCCAGGCTCCAAGGGACGTTGACTTTCAAGCTGCAGTTCATGAGCGATAAAGGTAGTGTTAGTCTTTGTGCAGAGTGTCCTAAGCTAGGGTCTAGGGCAAGATTTAATGTTTTTCTTTTTTTTCTGGTAGTAGTTTTTTGAAGAAGGAACTACCTAGAAGAGCACATGCTTCAGTCCTAGGTTGGGGGGAAATAAGAGACAAGAAGTTATAATCAGATAACTGAGCCATTGGGGTTGGCGCTCTAATCCCATTATAAGAATTGGGGCACACAGATCTGGGATCATTTGGTGTTTGAAAATGTCAGTGACCATAATCCGTTACTACATTAAGAAAGAGCAATCTGGTTGCAAAAGATGTTTCTCTTCCAGCCCCATCCTGTTTCCTCCCACTCCTGATTCGAATGGTAATGTCTAAAGGAAAGAAATACACTCAGAGCTGCCGTCAAACTCCCACCCAAGCGTAGGTTGCTGGTAGGCAGATAGGCTCAGCACTTCAGCAGTTCCCATGAAAAGAGAAGCCTTTGTTTTATTGTTTGGCTTAGTCAGACACACAGGAATCTCAGATGATGCTGATATGAGTAATGAAGTAATTTATAAACTTGCCAGCAAATTGATCTTCCTGTAATTTTTCTCATTGCATACCCAGGCATGCTCTAAGCCAGGAGTCCCCGACCTGTGGCATCTAATCCCTGATGATCTGAGGTGGAGCTGATGTAATAATAATAGAAATAAAGAGCACAGCAAATGTAATGCATTTGAATCATCCTGAAATCACCTCCCCATCCAGTCTGTGGAAAAATTTCTTCCATGAAACTGGTCCCTGGTGCCAAAACGTTTGGGTACTACTGCTCTAAGCAGAGGGCAAAGTTTTTCAACTTTTATTATATTTTTTACTTTTTTAAAATAAATGTTTGAAATTCTCTGTGATGATGATCAACACTTTCTTGTCTGAGGTCTTCTTGGTGTGAGCACTGAAGGTCCCACATCCCTGGAGAGCTCCCAGTCCCTTGAAAACCAGGTTGGTCTGTCACCTTGTGGGAATTTAGAAACTTGGATCAGATCCTTCCTGTGGCACAGATTATATGTATGGTTTGGGGCACATCAGTTGACATAGCTTATCTTCTGATATAATCTAAGACAATACTAAGGCCTGCACAAAGCATTTCATTCTGTTGATATTTTTATTCTAATAAAGGTTCTCCACCAAGGAATAGGCATCAGTATAAAAAAAAAAAAAATGGGCTTCCCTGGTGGCTCAGATGGTAAAGAATCCACCTGCAATGCAGAAGACCTGAGTTCCATCCCTGGGTTGGGAAGATCCCCTGCAGGAGGGAATGGAAACCCACTCCCAGTATTTTTGCCTGGAGAATCCCCATGGACAGAGGAGCCTACAGTCCATGGGGTCGCAAAGAGTCAGATACAACTGAGTGACTAAGCACACACATCAAGCAAAACAAATGCAGAGTAATGTCAAAATTCCTCTTCTCCTCTTCCCTTTGTTAAGAGTCACAGAGAAGTTGAGAAACAAGTGCCAGCAACAATTGTGTAGCTTCAAATATTTCAATTTTTATTAGGAAATTTATTCACCTTTAGTTTGAATTTAATATATATTCAAACATAAATATTAATAATCATTTTATTAGCAAATATATTTGTTATGGGCAAGGTGTTGCTCCTACTCCAGCTCCCTCTGGCATTCCTGTCTTACCAAAAGGGGTAAAAAAATCTGAGAAAAACCTATTAAGGTCATAGGCCAGGAACATAGGCCCACTAAAAGATGGAGATTGAGTAAAAAATAACAGGCATTTCCTCTAAGATCAAGAACAAGACAAGGATGTCCACTCTCATTGCTATTATTCAACATAGTTTTGGAAGTCCTAGACATTGCAATCAGAGAAAAAAAAAGTAAAAGAAATCTAAATTGGAAAACAAGATGTAAAGCTGTCACTCTTTAAAGCTGTGATACTATACACAGAAAATTCTAAAGATGCTACCAGAAAACTTCTACAGCTCGTTAATAAATTTAGTAAAGCTACAGGATACAAAATCAATAAACAGAAATCTCTTGCATTTCTATACACTAACAACAAAAGATCAGAAAGAGAAATCAAGGAGTCAATTCCATTTACTATCACATAAAAAAGAATAAAATACCTAGGAATAAACCTACCTAAGGAAGGAAAAGATTTTTTACTCAGAAAAGTACAAAATATTGATGAAAGAAATCAAAGATTACATAAACAGATGAAGAGATAAACTATATCCTTGGATTGGAAAAATCAATATTGTAAAAGTGAACATACTACCCAAAGCAATCTACAGATTGAATGTAATCCCTATCAAATTAGCAACAGCATTTTTCACAGAATTAGAACAAAAAAAATTTACAACTTATATGGAAACACAAAAGAGCATGAATAGCCAAAGCAACCTTAAAAAAGAAAAACAGATGGAGGGATCAATTTCCCTAACTTCAGACTATTCTATACAAAGCTTCAGTCATCAAAACAGTATGGTACTGTCACAAAAACAGAAATAAAGGATATAAAGCCCAGAGATACACCCACACACCTATGGTCACCTAATATATGATGAAGGAGTCCAGAATATACAATGAAGCAGATAGTCCCTTCAATAAGTGGTGCTGGGAAAACTGGATAGCTACATGTAAAAGAGTGAAATTAGAAACCTCTCTAACATCATACACAAAGCTAAACTCAAAATGGATTAAAGATCTAAACCTAAAGCTGGATACTATAAAACTCTTAGAGGAAAACATAAGCAGAACAGTTTCTGACATAAATCACAGCAAGATATTTTTTTTGCCTACCTCCTAGAATAATGAAAACAAAAATAAAAATGAACAGATGGAACTAAACTTAAAAACTCTTGCACAGCAAAGGAAATAATAAGTAAAATGAAAAGACAACGCTCAGAATGGGAGAAAATATTGCAAATGAAGCAACCAACAAAGGATTAATCTCCAAAATATACAAACAGCTCATGCAGGTCAGTATCAACAAAACAAATGACCCAATCAAAAAATAGAAAGGAGATCTAAATACACAGTTCTCTAAACAAGACATATAATTGGCTAAAAAGCACAAGAAAAGGTGCTCAGCATCACTAATAATCAAAGAAATGCAGATCAAAATCACAAGGAGGTGTCACCTCACACTGGTCAGAGGGGTCACCATCAAAAAATCTACAAACGGTAAACGCTGGAGAGGGTGTGGAGAAAAGGGAGCCCTCCTGTGCTACTGGGGGGAATGTAAATTGGTACAGCCACTGTGCAGAACAGTATAGAGGTTCCTTAAAAAACTAAAAATAGAGCTACCATAGACCCAGCAATCCCACTTCTGGTCATATATCTGAAGAAAATCATAATTCAAAAGCATGAATACACCCCAATAATACACCCCAATGATCACTGCAACACGGTTTACAATAGCTAAGACGTGGAAGCAACCTAAATGTCAATCCTCAGAGGAATGGAAAAGGAAGACGTGGTACATATATACAATGAAACATTACTCAGCCTTAAAAATGAACAAGATACTGCCAGTTGCAGCAACATGGATGTACCTAGAGACTGTCAGACTAAGTGAAGTAAGTCAGAGAAAGACGAATAGTGTATGATATTGCTTATACATGGAATATTTTAAAAAGGGTACAAATGAACTTATTTACACAACAGAAAAAAGAAGAGGGAAAAAAAAACCAGAATACTTCACATCCCCATGCCTTGTGGAAGGTTAATTTTATGTGTCAACATGGCTGGGCTAAGGACCCAGACAGCTGGTAAAATTATTTCTGTGAGGGAATCTCTGAAAGGAGTTAGCATTTGAACCAACAAACTGGATACCCTATAAAGACTGTCCTCCCCAATGTAGGTGGGCATCAACTGATCTGTTGAGGGTCTCAATATAACACAAAGGTAGAGGAAGGATGAGTTACTCTCCCTGCTGGAGATGAGACATGCCTCTTCTCCTGCCCTGGAATATTGGCACTCTTGCTTCTGGGCTTCCAGACTTGGATGAGGACTTAACACCATCACTTCCTTCCCACTTAAATACATTCTACAAAGACACTAATTCCCAGTAATACCACATTCAGAGGTACCAGGGATTAGGAGTTGAACTTATCTTTTAGAAGGACACACTAAATCTGCAACAGACTCTGTAAGAAAAAATATGGTTCCAAACCAAGAACTGAAGTTTTCAATAGAAACCTAATCCTAGATTACACAATGCCTTCCCTTTCTCCCCTTCTCTCTTTTCTCACTCAGGGTTGGCATTAATAGGAGAATTTCCTTTGATGTGAAAGTAGTTGTTCAGAGAAAGAATAAATGATCCTTGTTGAGAATGGCCAAGTTTTAGGGACATATAGATCTGGAGGTAGCCCTAAAAACTAGCCTAATGGCTGAAAAATGCCTGTATTTTTCACTAAAAGGTTTTTTAGATTTTCTGAGTTAGCACTAGAGTAAATTTTTTATTACCATCTTCTTTGCACCATCATTTTAAAATATTGGTTCCAAAATATTTTCCTATGCAAAGCGCTCATTTAAAAACACAAATGGGGACAGCTTTACTGTCTTATTCCCCATTTGGATGTGGCTCACATACAAAGACTTGAGATAAATGAAAATCATCATATCTCATAAAAAACAAGCAAAGGCTTTTAGAAAAAAGAAATCTGCCTCATAAAAAGAGGTGTAGGTGTGTTATTGTTATAATAATAACAATTCTGGGAGTAATTTAAGGGAAAAAAACTATTTCTTTGGACTTCCTGTCTTCTGTTTTCTTTCTCTCTTTTTTATTTTTTTGACATGTTCAAATGGTGAAGGTTGTTTATAGAAAAAAGTCCCAACTGTCTTTGTTTGTACAAACTTATTTTGATCTGTCTAATATGAAAACTGTGGGGGCTTCCCTGATAGCTTAGTTGGTAAAGAATTCACCTGCAATGCAGGAGACTCTGGTTCAATCCCTGAGTTGGGAAGAGCCACTGTAGAAGGGATAGGCTCCCCACTCCAGTATTCTTGGGCTTCCTTTGCGTCTCAGCTGGTAAAGAATCTGCCTGCAATGCAGGAGATCTGGGTTTGACCCCTGGGTTGGGAAGATATCCTAGAGAATGGAAAGGCTACTCACTCCAGTATTCTGGCCTGGAGAATTCCATGACTGTAGTCCATGGGGTCACAAAGAGTCGGACACGACTGACCAACTTTCACTTCACTTCAGTATGAAAACTGTATAAACGTTACTGTATAATATGAAATAATGAGTGACTGTGTATTTTGTCACTAAAATTTTTATTCATGTTATAACCAATAACTAATAAAAAGTGTTACCTAAATATTCATACATTGATAGAAATCATTCAAATACTAAAGCTACTGTGTGTCTTCAAGGTAAATGGTTAAATAGTTTAGTGTAAATAGCTTATATGCTGTGATCTTATATGCTATGATTCATGATCTGACCTAGTTACCTTAAATTCACCATTTCCAAAGCAGTGCTCCTGATATTTCCCCTCAACAGTGTCCTTCTGAAATGCCCTCATTTAGTTAAGTCCTCTTCACTCTTTCAGTTGCTCAATCCAAGATCTTGACTGGATCAAGTCATCACTGACTAATCTCTTCCTCTCCTTTTTCTTATTCAGTCCATCCCATCAACTCTTCTAACTGCATCCAGAATTTGACCACTTGTCATCACTCTCACTCTCTCCACCCTAGTACAAACCACCATTACTCATCTGGATTCTGACTAGCTACCCCATCCATGACACTGGGCTTCAGCCACTACTGATCATTAATCAAGATAAGGACTGAGAAATGGGATGATCATGGAGTTTAGCCTAAAGAGGTTACTGACGATCAAGATAAGTGCAGCATTTTGCTTGTATTAGAGCTTTGTTTGCAACTTAATTCAGTGTCTTTCAAGGACGCTGAAAAAGTGATCGGTTTTGAGCTTGCTACAGTGATGTCAGGTAGCAGTATTATGTATGACCCCCTATTGACAAGTGAGCTCAAGATCACATAGGCTAAACCAGACTCATCACTCTATGAGTCATGAGGGTCTCACCGCTCTCCCATCCATACACTTTGCAGACATTATATATTCGAGTATTCCCCAGGTTGCCCTCTGTCCTTCAAAAAGTGACTATTTATCTCACAACAATAAATTTATCTAAGCCTCTCCCCATTACTAAATTGGCTTATAAGACCCCCGAGATAGCAAATTCTATTAAGTCATTGTTCACTTTGCTCAGAGATGTGTGCCCTTACCGCTGTTTCCCAGTGGAGAGGCATGCCTCTGCTACGGACTGCCAGGATTGTTCAACAAGTCTCTACTGGAATTACACAGTCATATGTTCTTATTAACTCTAATGATCGTCTCACTTAACCATCTCCTCTTTGCAGACAGCTTTTATCCTTTCTTTTGACTCTCCCTTAAGGAAGGTGTTTTCTTGTGTTTCAAAACATGCATTTCTTTCTTTAAGTGCCACACTCAGACGATAGCGCTCTCTTCTGGTGGAGATGCACAATTATTTTTACATGCCTCAGATCATGTTCTCTGTGTTGTTTCTTTCTTCATGATGCACAACACTTTGGGGCTTCTTGTGACTGCAATACAAGAAAAATTTTAAATAATAACCCAGATTATTTTGCCCTAAATGCACTAAAGGATTAATGCAACATATGGACCATCTAAAAAAAAAAGTTTGCAAGTAAAAAATGAAAAAAGAAATTCTACCCAACTTTAGATCTTGCCTCCCCACTCCACAGTTGATCTCTACCCTTGGAGGTATTAATCAAAACCCTGTCAGTCAGTTGAAAGTATCAGTTTCAAATCTGATATAGCAAAACATAGTTTCTTGACTCATTTGATGAAAAATACAGGGCACATTGGGTTTAGTTTGAGCATGCTGGGTTGAAGAGCTGAAGTAAAATCATTGAAACCGGACCTTGCTCTCCTTTTTTCCACTGACTTCATGGTCAGGCCCACCAGGGAAGAGAGATGCTTTGGGGCTGATATCATCCTACTTGCCTGCAGCTCTGGTTGAAAGAGCAAATCAGGTTATCTGGACCCAACACCGTAACCAGAGGAACTATGTATGTGGTGCTCTTAAGCCTTGATCCGTGGCACCTGATAACAATAGATAAAGGGTCACTTTCTCAAGGGAAATTATAGGAACTGGAAGAGTAAGATAAAAAGTCGCAGAATGCTGTTACTAAAAAAAGAGACAAGTGGGGGAATAGGGGTCAATTTCATTTGGGTACCACATCAAAAGACACCTTTGCATTAGACTAGTGATTGTTTTTTGGTAAAGGATGATATGTTTAGCTAACTAATGGGAAGGGGAGACAGGAGTTAGCAAGGGTAGGCATCTTATTTAATTTTTACAACTGTTAGCTGATTCTGTCCTTGTTCTTTAAATGAGAAAACTGAGGTATGGAAATGTACAGTAACTTGCCGTCAGTACCACAACTAACGAGAGACAAAGGCAGCCCTGGTACCCAGAGCTTCAGACTCTGAAGTTCATGTCAATCTCCATCACTATGAGGTTCAGGAAGATGGTAATTGAATGTGAACAACATTGGATGCAGTTGACACAGAACACAGGCAACGTGGGGGAAGTGGAAAGGTGTTATTGAGAAGGGGGGCAGCTGTATTGTCTGTCCTTAATGTGCGTCACACACTAAACCTCGTCTGCAGGACCAGGATGCTGTCCTAAAAGATAAAAAACATTCCTTTACACTGAATAGAAGGGAAGTCCTTGGTAATCCAAGAAATTCATTAAAAAGTGGTATTATATTAGGGTATTTTTTTGTATCACATAATTTCCCTTTGATATCTGAAAAAATGTATTTCTGTCCTTATCAACTCATTTTAGAAACCTGTATGTAAAGGATATAAAATGGGATGAAAATTTAATATTGAAAGAATAACTAAGTTGTCTTCTGTCCTCAGTCAACTTCCTGGAAGTTTTTCTAAGAAGAGCAAATGCAGATGTACATGTTACACAATATGTTTTATTCAAAGATGAGACTCTTTTTGCTTTGCTTCCCTGCTTAGGTTATCTGAAAACACGCAGTCTCCATTGGTACTTTTAACTCCCTCTCGGCCTTAAACAATTTCCATGGAAACTGGGGCTAAAGAGAGTATCTCAAAACTCATTACATATTATGCCACTTAAACAAGATTTTTAATTTACCTTGTTCTCCCTTTTGTTACATAGTCAATAACTACCAACACATATTTCTTAATGATGCAACTTCTGGACAAGTCTGGAAAAAGGTGTCTGATTAACCCACAATGATTCCTACTTATAGAGAATACAACATCTGTTTTTAAAAAGATGCCTTGCATCTCAGAAAACGCACCTAAATAATTCCAGTGTAGCTTAGCCTTTTAGCCACAGAAGGAAAATCCTATGCTGAGATTCCAGAATTGTTCTTTGTCTTGGTAATCTTCCAGCATGTGTTTTTACGCTTCCAAATGCCACATCTGAGTCACAGATGGCAGCATGATTTGAGCAGGTTTGAGCTTCTCTGTTTTTTTAATCCAAATCCTAAATTAGATGGAAGTCAATATTCACCTCCCAGCCTCCCCCATCCCTGTCCTCCCCTTCCTGCTTCTTATTGTTTTCATCTCACTGAGCTTTCAATTTTTGAACTCTTAGTAATTTTTTACCAGCACAATTAAAACACCAGAGTCACAGTAATGTGAATACCATTTCCCAGCACCCTTCTTGTTTGCAAATTGAGGTTATCAGGTGAATGCTGGATGCTAGTTTGGCCCACTTAAAAAGGTAGCTATAATGTTGATAATAGGTTTGGACTTGGAGTTTAAAAATGAAAAGACTACATTTTAGGTTGTTTCTACATAGCATAAAATATACCTCAAATATCCAAACTTTTGGCTTAGGATTTTTTTTTCCATTTTTCACTTTTATCTAGATGCTTGATATTATTTAGATGTGACTTTAAGTCTTAAAACTACAAACTGCATATACATTTCATGTATATTCAAAGATTATATACATACATTTCATGCATATTCAAAGATGTTAATATACCAAATTTCACTGATATGTAAATATTAACTTATAACCAGCAATATGAAAATCGTGTATGATCTTAAACTGTTAATTTCTTTTAGAATTCAATAAAAATGTATTGACTGTCTCCACATGAAGTGCATTGGTCTGAGAATCTGAGGGATACATTGATAAGTATAAAGGGATCTGCCTTCAACCTAACATGTGTAACACTGTTTAACTGGTTGATCCAAACATATTGTTACAGGACACATTGCTGTAAAAAGATCTCTGCTTACAGTTGCCATTGATTTTTCTTCTGTTTTGCTACCAGTTTCCATACATTTATGTGCTGTAATATGTGATTCTGAGCTTGCTTTAATGAACCAACTCATTCAACAAATACACAAACACCTACTATGTTCTAGACTTTGAACATGGCACTGAGGACAGAGAGAAAGTCATCTCCCTACTCAGAAGACACATACAGTCTAATAGACAAGTCTTCCAAATAAATCCACCAGTAACAATGAAGTATGGATGAGCCCTGGAGGCATGTACATGCTGTTCTCAGAGCACTTTACTTATATTTTTGTGTTCCTTTCTACTTAGTTTCCAGATCTCATTCCTTCTCCCTGCTAACTTCTCTCCCTCTAACCCTCTGGGTTGTTTTTTTTTTAATGTCTTCTGAAAAAACAGACCCTGGAAGAGCCCAAATCAAATAGATCTTGAAATCTGGCCCCACCATTGACAAATGGTGTGTTCTTGGTTAAATTGTTTTAACTTCTCTGAGTCGGACTTTCTCCTTCTGTGAGATGAGATGTTATAATACTTTGCATATATTTTATGCGAAAGTAAATGGAAGGGACCCACGTCAGGTGCCTAGCAAAGTGCCCTGAGCAGCACAGATGTGAGTATTGTTCCCCACGTGCTACAGTTTAAATGACCTCATGGGTCACATCTCATATCCGGCCTTTTTAACCAACTTGACAAATAATGATGACAGCCAACAGTAACAAAGCATGTGCAATAAGCCAAGCATCCTTGATGTGTCATCTCACTTCAGTCTCACAATCACTCATTGAGAAGATACAGCCCAGTCAAGCAACCTAACTCTCTGGTTCCCATTATGACCAGCACATTGTTCTTCCCGTGCTTTCCTAGTGCTACTATATCTATGAGCAGCCCAGCCTCCTAATCACTTTCTAGCTTATTTGCAGCCTGAGAGATCCACACTCCCTTCTCTGACTGCACTCCACTACCCATCATTCCAATCTGAGTCCTCTTGGGAAGGAAGAATTTCTAGGCACAAGGCCACAAGGAAGACCTTGTTGCTAAGGCTTCCTTCTCCATAGTCTTTTTCTGTTTCTTTTTCAAAATTCCCTGAGCCAAATGCTCCCCAACTGTTGCAACCAGCCTTGTAATCAAATTCTGCCAAAATGCTACTTGGATGAGTTAGGCACATTGAAATCCTTTAACCCTTTCCTGTCTGCTCCTTGCAGTTTATTCTTATCTGGAAAGAAGAAAATTTACCATTTAACTATATACTACAGGGTAAAGCAAAATCAATGTCATTAACAAAAGTATGTGCTTCAGTCATGTCAGACTCTGGGTGATCCTATGGACTGTAGCCTGCCAGGCTCCTCTGATCATCAGATTTCCCAGGCGAGAATACTGGAATGGGTTGACATTTCCTTCTCCAGGGGCTCTTCCCGACCCAGGGATTAAACTCTCCTCTCTTAGATCTCCTGCATTGCAGGCAAGTTCTTTACCACTCGCGCCACCTGGGAAGTCCAAGAACAGTACAAGGTGCTTCAATAAGACAGACCTCACAGAATCTCAAGGTACCCATGCCTGGCTTCTCACAATGTCCTTCATTAACTAAATGACAAGGAATCTAAGTAAGGAGATCCCTAATAGCCTGCCAACAATCTCTTATTGGTTACCCACTTGTTTTGCTTCCTGAAGCATTTATTCTATTTCCATTTCCCTTTCCTTTGAGGAAAAGCTACAAATCTGTGAACACACAGTGAGTCCCTGCATTCAGGAAAGGAAAGACTTGCTAGAAACTACCTGGATTCTTCAATCTGTGACAAGTTTTATCATAAACTTGTGCCAGAAACCACATGGCTAGTTCTGTAATGAAAGCTCTTAGCAGGTAGAGGGTAGAGAAGTGGCAAGCTTAGCAAGCAATCAATATCATTACAATTCAAAGGTGTAAAGACCTTTCTGACTAAAAACCACACATGTATCCATTCAGTTCATGGTTCTTGGAGGAGATCACATGGGGAGTCGATACCTGTAAAGGTGTACAAACAGAGCTCTTTTCATGGTAGCTTGATAGAATGTCCATTGTTTATACTAATAATTTGTAAGTCCAATACATTTGAAATTAATATATTCTCAGTCCTTCTGTGTTTCAGGGTGTTGTGTTAGTCAGTTCATAACCTTTCTTTCATCAGCTTCTTTCTGTCATCTGAAAATCTGAAGAAATTTTATTTGTACCACAGTCTATCTTTGACAAGTTTCTTACAAGGTTCTTAACTTTGTCAATAAAAGATCACACCCATTTCAATTTGTTTTATAAATTCATTTTTAATGTATTAATGAAATAAAATCATCTACTTTTAATTTAGTATTAGTACAGTACTCATTATACTCACCTTTCATCTAATAATGAATTAAGTTCAATAATAGAGTTGCTATGCATATAAAAGCTAAGAATTCACCAAAGCAGATCAAACTCAGTAAAAAAATTTGAAATATTTTCTTCAGCTGATCTTTCTTAATTCCATAAGTTCACCTCCTCTGTTTTGTTGCTCAAGACAAAAACATAGGAAACTCTCTCTCTCTTTCCCCCTCCAGTTCATGCCCCCTACTTCATCAAGGTCTGTTGATTGTATCTCTTAAAAATCTGTTTTTATCAACTTCTCACCATCCTTCTTGCTACAAGCTAGTATAACACAAGACTTATAATCACAAGACCTATTAATTGGTCATCCAAATCCTCTTTGTCACTTTGCTTAATTTACTTTCCAAACTGCAGCCAAAGTTAATCTAAGAAAATTTCAGTTTTTTATGGCATTCCTCTTCTTAGAACCCTTCAGTGGCTTTCCATGTCTCTCATGTGTGTTAGTCACTCAGTCGTGTCCAACTCTTTGTGACCCCATAGACTATAGCCCCCACCAGGCTCCTCTGTCCATGGAATTCTCCAGGCAAGAATACTGGAGTGGGTTGCCATGTCTCTCATGATCACTGTTTAATATGGTCTAGTTGCCCCACGTAACCTGGAGACTGACTTTACTTGCTCCTCCGCCCCAGCCATTCTTTCCCTTATGTTCCTATTTTAGCCACACTGGCTGATCCAATCGCTTTTCTACCTCAGAATATTTCCACATATGTTTCACTGCCTGGAACACTCCCCCATCCTCCCTCCTATGTCCTCTTAACCAAGCTAACTTGTATTTATCCTGCATATAACAGCTAAAAAAAAAAAATCATTCAAGGAATAAATTACTCCTCACTCTACCTCACCCACACACACATTCCCAACTAGGCCCCCAGTTCTGTATTCAAGTTACCCTGAATTCTTCCATTATAAATTGGTCAATTTATTAATGCAACAATCACTTGTTTAAAATGTATTTTCTCTGTGAGAGTGATAATAAGTAAGAATATTAAGCAACAAATCCAGATGTATAAATTCCACCCTGCTTAACTGACTTACATCTAAATTCCACCAATCTGAAAGAATTTTTATCCCAATAATTAATTCTGGGATTTGTTCTTCTTTCCCTAATGCTATATAAAAATCCAAGTGGGGTGTCTTATTTTGTCCCAAGGCACTGCAGAGGCCTATCCAGCCTTTGGTTCACATTGGCTATTGCAGAAAAGCCCATTTTTTTTCTTCCTACATTGTGTCACATGACCTTCATCTGTTCCGTACTACACATGAGAACTTGGGAATTTTCTACTAGGACTGGTGAGAATGCCATGGCCCAGGGCCAGCCTCTCTGGATACCAAGGAATAAGGGCAGGACAGTTTTGCTGGTAGACCTGGCAGCCTCTGTTCCCACCACAGTCTGAGATATCTCTGTCCTTGAGAAAGGTCTTCCTCTCTCCTCACTTCTCCATTCTTTGTGAGATCAGTCTTTTAGAAAAGAAAAAGGAGAATTTCCAACTTTCTGCTTTGCCAAAAAAACAAAAGAAAAGAGAAAAACCTTGAGTCAAGAAACACTAGTTATCTGCTTAAAATAAGAATAAAGAGGATAAAATACAGGAGGAAAGACCACAAAAAAATAACGTTCAGAGACAATTCATTAAGTCAGTCCTTGATCATAGAATGTGCTCAACATACTTATCTATTGAAAGAACAAATGGATTTGAACCATTAACTCTCAGTCTTCATATGTATTTTGTATGTATTCGAGCATATTGAGAGACTTGCTTGTATGCTTTGGGTTGGCCAAAAGTTTGTTTGGGTTTTTCCATAAAGTGTTGCACAAAAATCTGAACCAAATTTTGGCCACCCAATATATGAAGAGAGAAATGTGAGCTGACTTTCATAGGCAACAAGGAGGCAATCTTTCTAGTCTGTGTACTATGCATCACAATACAATATTCAACTCCAGCTCCAGGGCCAACTGTGCACTTGGAAAAAGAAGAGAAAAATGATTATGTGTTATGAGAGAGTTGTCTATAATACATAAAGCTCAGGACATGTTTTCCATAGGTTAACAACAAACTATCTTGCCCTCCACAGGGCTTCCCTGCTGGTTCATTTATAAAGAATCTGCCTGTAATGCAGGAGATGTGGGTTTGATCCCTGGATCAGGAAGATCCCCTGGAGAAGGAAATGGCAATCCACTGCAGTATTCTTGCCTGGGAAATCCCATGGGCATAGGAGCCTGGCAGACTACATTCCATGGGGTCCCAAGAGAGGCAGACACAGTTTAGTGACTAAGCCAGCCAGCCAGCCAGCTTCCCCTACAAAGGTAGAATGAACTGCAGAAGACCCTTTAGCACGTGTAAAGCATAACAGAGTACTTTAGGTATAGCCTGAGTTTAAATCAGGCAGACAGTAACAAATTACATACTGTGGTACTTAGATAACCTTACGCTCGAATGGGTAAAATATTTCACTTCCCTCTCCCAAAGCTGAGATAAGTTTTGGAAAAGAAGATGTATCATTATCCTTTATAAAGGTCTCAGAGAGAGAGAGAGAGAGAGAGAGATTGCTTCTGAAATACTTCTTCAGTTGGATTTCTTCTTATTTTTCCAGGAGAAATTCAGCAATTGGGCTATGTTTGCAAAAATTTCATTCAACTTTTCTAAGGCAACATACCATCTAATATATGACTGATGCTTAAGAATATCAAAATAAAGAACAATTCCTGGGAACTGAGCTCTCCCTTAGCAATGAATATTTGAATTTTGCAAAATGTGTTTGTTCCTGCAGCATTGAAGCCAATCTGGACTTTGGCAAGGCACCTGTCTTACAGGACTGGCTCTTCCTGAAACAAACCCCCAAGCTCCAGGAAGCACATTTGCTCAAATGTAAGTGGGCTGCAATTCAAGTAATTTGCTCCCTTGCCAATCTGTGACAATCTTGTTCTGTTTCTGCACTTCTTCTACAGCTCTCCTTCCCCTCTGGAACTAAAGATTGATTCCATCACTTCATCTGCACTTTCAGAAATCCAGTTTCCTTTTCATATCCTGTCTTTGGCTCACATGCTGCCTCCTATCGCATTATCTCCACAGAGTGAGAATCTCATAAAGAGTCTTCTCTCTTGTATCAGATCCATATTTGGACCTCAAAGATATCCCTAACCATTCACAGCCCAGCTCCATGAGCCCCAGTCCCATTTAAAACAGGTTAGGTCATATTACCCTGTCTCAGAATTTGAATCTTTATTAAAATTACTAATATTGGTTTATGTCAGAGAGTGTTTTGCCTATGTTATCCTCTAGGAGTTTTATAGTTTCTGGTCTTATGCTTAGATCTTTGATCCATTTTGAGTTTATCTTTGTGTATGGTGTTAGGAAGTGTTCTAGTTTCATTCTTTTACAAGTGGCTGTCCAGTTTTCCCAGCACCACTTCTTAAAGAGGTTGTCTTTTCTCCATTGTATATTCTTGCCTCCTTTGTCAAAGATAAGGTGTCCATAGATGCGTGGATTTATCTCTGGGCTTTCTATTCTGTTCCATTGATCTATGTTTCTGTCTTTGTGCCAGTACCATACTGTCTTAATGACTGTGGATTTGTAGTATAGCCTAAAGTCAGGTAGGTTGATTCCGCCAGTTCCATTCTTCTTTCTCAAGATTGCTTTGGCTATACGAGGCTTTTTGTATTTCCATACAAATTGTGAAATTATTTGTTCTAATTCTCTGAAAAAGACCCCTGGTAGCTTGATAGGAATTGCATTGAATCTATAGATTGCTTTGGGTAGTATACTCATTTTCACTATATTGATTCTTCCAATCCACGAACACGGCACATTTCTCCATCTGTTTGTGTCCTCTTTGATTTCTTTCATCAGTGTTTTATAGTTTTCTATATACAAGTCTTTTGTTTCTTTAGGGAGAAATACTCCTAAGTATTTTATTCTTTTTGTTTCGATGGTGAATGGAATTGTTTCCTTAATTTCTCTTTCTGTTTTCTCATTGTTAGTGTATAGGAATGCCAGGGATTTCTGTGTGTTGATTTTGTATCCTGAAACTTTGCTATATTCACTGATTAGCTCTACCAAAGCGGGATCCTCCACGACCCACCTCCCAGAATACTGGAAATAAAAGCACGAATAAACAAATGGGACCTAATTAAAATTAAAAGCTTCTGCACAACAAAGGAAACTATAAGCAAGGTGAAAAGACAGCCTTCAGAATGGGAGAAAATAATAGCCAATGAAGCAACGGACAATTAATCTCAAAAATATACAAGCAACTCCTGTAGCTCCATTCTAGAAAAATAAACGACCCAATCAAAAAGTGGGCCAAAGAACTTAACAGACATTTCTCCAAAGGAGACATAAAAATGGCTAACAAACACATGAAAAGATGCTCAACATCACTTGTTATCAGAGAAATGCAAATCAAAACCATAATGAGGTATCACTTTACATCAGTCAGAATGGCTGCCATCCAAAAGTCTACAATCAATAAATGCTGGAGAGGATGTGGAGAAAAGGGAACTCTCTTACACTGTTGGTGGGAATGCAAACTAGTACAGCCACTATGGAA
>ML662497.1:544282-561119 GCA_007570785.1 Antilocapra americana
TAAACCCATGGCGATATCATGTCATTGTATGGCAAAACTAATAAAAATAAATAACTAATATTGGATTTGTAGTTTTTAAAAAATCTCAGGATTGAAAGATATAGAGCCAATTTGATACAGATAGGTATCAGGTTATTGTGTGTGCATGCTCAGTTGCTCAGTCTTGTCCAGTTCTTTGCGACTCCATGGACTGTAGCCTGCTAGGCTCCTCCGTCCATTGGATTCTAGAGCAAGAATACTGGAGAACGTTGCATTTCCTTTTCCAGGGTACCTTCCCAACCCAGGAATCAAACCCGGGTCTCCTGCATTGCAAGCAGATTCTTCACCACCTGAGCCACCAGGAAAGATATGCAGGTCATTATTTATATGTAATTCATTTCAGTCATTGAAAGAGCCAGTTCTTCAACCAATATATTTAGCCTCTTTAAATAAACTCCTTCATTGAATATTCAACCTAGTGCCCAAGCAAGCTATTGTGGCACAACTCTAAGGACCAGCCAGGAAAATACTGCTATTCTTCCATTCTAAGAATACAGGATACATGTCCACAAGGCAATTCAGGTTCTTAACAAAATGTATATACCCAGAGTCATTGGATCTTATGACACAGTCAACAAGTAGGGGCGCGTCTCTGTCCTCCTCACTGTAAGGGAGCACACTTTCTGGAGTTACAGAAGCTGTTTCTCTACACAATTGTAACAGAGAAACGCCAAGACTCACACTTACCAGATGAACGCTGTCACATTGCATAAACCATATGATGAATGAGAATAAAATCAGGTCACAGAGCATTATTGCAGAGAAAAATAACGTCAACGTATCCAACCATAAAATTACAGCCAAGGATGCTGTCATAAGTCAGCATCTCCAGTGGCAAGAGCAATTCTATTTTGTTGCCCATGTACACAGTATTCTATGAGACTGACACTCACCCAGAAGCGCTCTCTATGGTGAGGCTCTATCCCTAGCCTCACCATCCTTCTTCTATCCTACCCAGACCACCTGACCTACCTTCAGCTTCAAACCTGTTCCATCATCAGAAACCAGTCCCAGCTTTAGAGACAGGGAATTAAAGAAGTTCTAGTTGAATATTTGGCTTGACACTCATCCATTCCAGCCCTGACCACCCCTCATAGACACACATTCACAACTGCATCTTGGGAGCAGGTGGCTCAGTGGGTAAATAAACTGCCTGCAATGCAGGAGACGCTGGAGATAAGGGTTCGATTCCTGGGTTGGGAAAATCCCATGGAGAAGGACATAGCAACCCACTCCAGTATTCTTACCTGGAGAATTCCATGGACAGAGGAGCCTGGTGGGCTACAATCCATAGGTCGCAAAGAGTCGGACACAACTGAAGCGACTGAGCAGCAGCCCATACTCAAATTTCACAAAAGCAGGGTTTTTGAAATCAGACAAGGATAAGTTCTAATTCTATTTCCATGGGGAAATTTTCACATGACTTCTTGTCTGTAAAATGAAAATTAAGCCTGTACTTACAAAATTGTTATAAGTGTTGCCTGAGATGGCAAATGTGAAATTGCCTAGCAGAGTCTAGCACATGGGAGATGTTTAACTTGTTACTTCTTAAAATTTCCATACTACAACTCTGAAGTTTTTCACAAGTTTTAGTTTGAGATCTTGTTTGTCAAAATGTTCAATATTTCACTTCAAAAATTTCAGCATTCTAATTAGGCATCTATTCTTCTAGGCCTACACTATCCAAATATGGTACTGCATATTTAAATATGGTCATTTATATATAAATTATATTCACTTATTTTAAAGAAAATTATTTAGTTCCTCAGTTGCTGTCACCATATTTTAAGTATCCAATGACCACATATAACTAGTGGCTACTGAATGATACAAGTAGAGAACATTGCCATCATGGCAAAAACTTCTATTAGACAGTACTGGCATAGACAATATCTAAGGAACTTATTATTATATTTAACTACTTAGCTCTGAAGCATTTCATAACCTTTTCCTTAACATTTCCTATCAAAAAAATGATAGATAAAAGCTTTTGCACAACAAAGGAAACTATAAGCAAGGTGAAAAGACAGCCTTCAGAATGGGAGAAAATAATAGCCAATGAAGCAACAGACAAACAATTAATCTCAAAAATTTACAAACAACTCCTGCAGCTCCATGCTAGAAAAATAAACGACCCAATCAAAAAGTGGGCCAAAGAACTTAACAGACATTTCTCCAAAGAAGATATAAAAATGGCTAACAAACACATGAAAAGATGCTCAACATCACTCATTATCAGAGAAATGCAAATCAAAACTACAATGAGGTACCACTTTACACCAGTCAGAATGGCTGCCATCCAAAAGTCTACAAGCAATAAATGCTGGAGAGGATGTGGAGAAAAGGGAACCCTCTTACACTGTTGGTGGGAATGCAAACTAGTACAGCCACTATGGAAAACAGTGTGGAGGTTCCTTAAAAAGCTGCAAATAGACCCGCCATATGACCCGGCAATCCCACTGCTGGGCATATACACCAAGGAAACCAGAATTGAAAGAGCCACGTGCACCCCAATGTTCATCGCTGCATTGTTTACAATAGCTAAGACATGGAAACAACCTAGATGCCCATCAACTGATGAATGGATAAGAAAGCTGTGGTATATATACACAATGGAATATTACTCAGCATTAAAAAAAAATTCATTTGAAGCAATTCTACTCAGATGGACGAAACTGGAGCCCATTATCCAGAGTGAAGTAAGCCAGAAGCAAAAACAACAATACAGTATATTAACACATATATATGGAATTTAGAAAGACAGTAATGAGAACCCAACATGGGAGACAACAAAAGGAACGCAGATGTATAGAATAGACTTGTGGACTTTGTGGATGAGGGTAAGGGTGGGATGATATGGGAGAAGGGCATTGAAGCATGTTGTCATGTGTCTAATCAATCGCCAGCCCAGGATTGATGCTCGGGACTGGTGCAGCGAGATTTCCCGGGGGGGAGGGAGGAGGGAGGGAGGTTCCGGAGGGGAAGCATATGTAAACCCATGGTGATATCATGACAATGTATGGCAAAAACAATAAAAAAAAAAATTAAAAAAAAAAAAACAAAAAAATGATAGATGCTTATTGTGGTCATGTTAGTAATAAAATTTTCAGTTTTGTGCTTTCTAAGTCTTAGGCTAAGAAACCAGTGCATAAAAGGAATTAACCTCAAACTTAACTGACCTTGGGAAATACAAATCACATTAAATATCCTTGAAAGATTTTTGAAATATTTCCCCCAAAAAATCTGAGTTGAACTAAATATATTCAAAGATTGGATCTCAGAGGAGTTCAGTATCTAATATTTTATGCCCAAGTTAATAGTATCCAAATATTGACTCATGAGAAATCATTTATTTCAAGGTCTTTATACAATATGATTCTTTGATGATTTGAAGTGAAACAGACTACACAAGGAATTGCCAGGTTTCCCATCTTTTACTGCTGGTATCTTCTTCTTGCTAGTTTCCAAGAGGCCACAGACTACCCTTCAAGAAAATACTCTCTTTTACTTTAGTAGGAACTCCTTATTCAGAGTAGTCCACCAGCTTTGAGTGAAGAATGACTTCATTTAACGGGGAAAATCACGTGGTATAAAATCCTATTCACTCTTTCAATCAGCAAGTATTATTGAGTCCTTGCTTTATGCCAGATGTTGGCTAGATGCTAGAGATATAGTGATGAACAAAGAAACATGTCCCTTTTTAGTGTTTATGGATGAATATTCTAATTTGACCTGACTCAAATTAATAAAATTATAAGTATTTTTAGTTGCTTTAATTTCTCACCCTGAGATTATATGGTTTATTCTTCCATTGCCAAGTGTATGGAAAAAGGGACATTCTGTTCCACAAACATCTTCATGATCAAGTCGAAATTATATTCTTCAAAGCCATCCAATCCTGGCCTGACTTAACCAACCACCAACTCAACCTACGTCACCAGGATGGCAAATATGTTGCACCTCATAAACCAACTGCAGTTAACCGATACTGGTATCTGAGATATTCTGAGAAGCTGTAATGGGAAAGACACAGAGGTGAGATTTAGTGAAGTGGGAGGAGCGTTGTGATCTATTAGTAGTATCTTCTATGGGTTTAAGGAACTAGCATATAACAAATATGACCAGTTACTTGTAATACCTGCGGTGGAGGGAGAAATGACAGGGGTGGTGGGAGGAAGAGCAGAGCAGGCAAGGGCAGACATAGAAGTCGACAAAAGCATCAAGGTTAGATGACTTGTCTTCGAACAGCCACGCTTCCTTGGTGGCCACCAATATGAATTAAAGTCTTATTCTTTCTGCTATTAGCCACTCTAAAAAAACTCCCTTTCTCTTCTAAAATTTTTCTTAACCAAGACATTTATGCACATATAAATCATTTTATTATCATTACCACTAAACTTGACAGTCTTAAAATTCAACTCTAAATTTCATGGGTTCTTCATTTTATTGCTGTTTTGCCACTAAGTTGTGTCCGACTCTTTTGTAACCCTATGGAGTGTAGCCTACTAGGCTCCTCTGTAGATGGGATTTCCCAGGTAAGAATATAGGAGTGGGTTGTCATTTCCTTCTCCAGGGGATCGTCCCGAACCAGGGATCAAACCCACATCTCCTGCACTGGCAGGTGGATTCTTTACCACTAAGCCACCAGGGAAACCACTCTTCATTTATAGAAAACTAAATTTCATAATGAACAATAAAATGAAAGAGAGGGGAAAAAAGAAATAGAGGAAAACAATTAAATGTGAAAGACTAGAGATCTCTTCAAGAAAATTAGAGATACCAAGGAAACATTTTCTGGGCACAATAAAGGACAGAAACAGTGTGGACCTAACAGAAACAGCAGATATTAAGACAAGGTGGAAGGAATATGCAGAAGAACTATACAGAAAAGATCTTCAGTTTAGTTCAGGTCAGTCGCAGACTCATGTCCGACTCTTTGTGACTCCCTGAATCACAGCACTCAAGGCCTCCCTGTCCATCACCAACTCCCAGAGTCCACCCAAACCCATGTTCATTGAGTCAATGATGCCATCCAACCATCTCATCCTCTGTTGGCCCTTCTCCTCCTGCCCTCAATCTTTCCCAGCATCAGGGTCTTTTCCAATGAGTCAGTTCTTCTCATCAGGTGGCCAAAGTATTGGAGTTTCAGCTTCAATATCAGTCCTTCCAATGAACACCCAGAACTGATCTCCTTTAGGATGGACTGGTTGGATCTCCTTGAAGCCCAAGGAATGTTCAAGAGTCTTCTGTAATGCCACAGTTCAAAAGCATCAGTTCTTCTGCACTCAGCTTTCTTTATAGTCCAACTCTCACATCCATACATGAAAACTGAAAAAGCATAGCCTTGACTAGATGGACCTGTGTTGACAAAGTAATGTCTCTGCTTTTTAATATACTATCTAGGTTGGTCATAACTCTCCTTCCAAGGAGTAAGCATCTTTTAATATCATGGCTGCAATCACCATCTGCAGTGATTTTGGAGCCCAGAAAAATCAGCCACTGTTTCCCCATCTATTTGCCATGAAGTGATGGTACCGGGTGCCATGACTTTAGTGTTCTGAATGTTGAGCTTTAAGCCAACTTTTTCACTCTCTCACTTTCATCAAGAGTTTCTTTAATTCTTCTTCACTTTCTGCCATAAGGGTGGTGTCATCTGCATATCTGAGGTTATTGATATTTCTCCTGGCAATCTTGATTCCAGCTTCTGTTTCATCCAGCCCAGTGTTTCTCATGATGTACTCTGCATGTAACTTAAATAAACAGGGTAACAACATACAGCCTTGACATACTATTTTTCCTATTTGGAACCAGTCTGTTGTTCCATGTCCAGTTCTATTATTGCTTCCTACTTGTACACAGATTAATCAAGAGGCAGGTCAAGTGGTCTGGTATTCCCATCTCTTTCAGAATTTTCCACAGTTATTGTGATCCACACAGTCAAAGGCTTTGGCATAGTAATAAAGCAGAAATAGATGTTTTCTAGAGCTATCTTGCTTTTTTGATGATCCAGCAGATGTTGGCAATTTGATCTCTGTTTCCTCTGCCTTTTCTAAAACCAGCTTCAGCATCTGGAAGTTCATGGTTCACGTATTGCTGAAGCCTGACTTTGAGAACTTTAAGCATTACTTTACTAGCGTGTGAGATGAGTGCAGTTGTGCAGTAGTTTGAGCATTCTTTGGCATTGCCTTTCTTTGGGATTGGAATGAAAACTGACCGTTTCCAGTCCTGTGGCCATTGCTGAGTTTTCCAAATTTGCTGGCAGTTAATCACAATGATGTGATCACTTACTTAGAGTCAGATATCCTGGAATATGAAGTCAAGTGGGCCTTAGGAAGCATCACTAGGAACAAAGCTAGTGAAGGTGATGGAATTCCAGCTGAGCTACTTCAAATCCTAAAAGATGATGCTGTGAAAGTGCTGCACTCAATATGCCAGCAAATTTGGGAAACTCAGCAGTGGCCACAGGAGTGGAAAAGGTTAGTTTTCATTCCAATCCCAAAGAAAGGCAATGCCAAAGAATGCTCAAACTACTGCATAATTGCATTCATCTCACACGCTAGTAACGTAATGCTTGAAATTCTCCAAGTCAGGCTTCAAAAGTACATGAACTGTGGACTTCCAGATGTTGAAGCTGGATTTAGAAAAGGCAGCTTTCTGCCCGTGGACGCCGCCGAGAAATCATCGCTGAAGTCTTCCCCACCTCCACTGCCGTCATGTCTAAATCAGAGTCTCCCAAAGAGCCTGAACAGCTGCGGAAGCTCTTCATCGGAGGATTGAGCTTTGAAACAACCGATGAGAGTCTGAGGAGCCATTTTGAGCAATGGGGAACGCTCACAGACTGTGTGGTTATGAGGGATCCAAACACCAAGCGCTCCAGAGGCTTCGGGTTTGTCACATATGCCACGGTGGAGGAGGTGGATGCGGTCATGAATGCAAGACCACACAAAGTGGACGGAAGAGTTGTGGAACCAAAGAGGGCTGTCTCAAGAGAAGATTCTCAAAGACCTGGTGCCCACCTAACTGTGAAAAAGATTTTTGTTGGTGGCATTAAAGAAGACACTGAAGAACATCACCTGAGAGATTATTTTGAACAGTATGGGAAAATTGAAGTGATTGAAATCATGACTGACCGGGGCAGTGGCAAAAACAGAGGCTTTGCTTTTGTAACCTTTGATGACCATGACTCCGTAGACAAGATTGACGTTCAGAAATACCGCACTGTGAATGGCCACAACTGTGAGGTGAGAAAAGCCCTGTCTAAGCAAGAGATGGCTAGTGCTTCATCCAGCCGGAGAGGTTGAAGTGGTTCTGGAAACTTTGGTGGCGGTCGTGGAGGTGGTTTCGGTGGGAATGACAACTTTGGTCGTGGAGGAAACTTCAGTGGTCGAGGTGGCTTTGGCGGCAGCCGTGGTGGTGGCGGATATGGCGGCAGTGGGGATGGTTCTAATGGATTTGGTAATGACGGAAGCAATTTTGGAGGTGGCGGAAGCTACAATGATTTTGGCAATTACAACAATCAGTCTTCAAATTTTGGACCCATGAAAGGAGGAAACTTTGGAGGCAGAAGTTCTGGCCCCTATGGTGGTGGAGGCCAATACTTTGCCAAACCACGAAACCAAGGTGGCTATGGTGGTTCCAGCAGCAGCAGTAGCTGTGGCGGTGGCAGAAGATTTTAATTACTGCCAGGAAACAAAGCTCAGCAGGAGAGGAGAGCCAGAGAAGTGACAGGGAAGCTACAGGTTACAACAGATCTGTGAACTCAGCCAAGCACAGTGGTGGCAGGGCCTAGCTGCTACAAAGAAGACATGTTTTAGACAATACTCATGTGTATGGGCAAAAAACTCGAGGACTGTACTTGTGACTAATTGTATAACAGGTTATTTTAGTTTCTGTTCTGTGGAAAGTGTAAAGCATTCCAACAAAGGGTTTTAATGTAGAATTTTTTTTGCACCCATGCTGTTGATTGCTAAATGTAATAGTCTGATCATGACGCTGAATAAATGTCTTTTTTTTTTTTTTTTAAATGTGCTGTGTAAAGTTAGTCTACTCTGAAGCCAGTTTGGTAAACTACCCCAACAGTGTGAAGTTAGAATTCCTTCAGGGTGATGCCAGGTTCCATTTGAAATTTATTTACAACATGCTTGGTGGAGAAGCTGTTCTCTTCAGAACCTTGTTGTAGTTGAACTGACAGTTACTGTGTTGTGACCTGGAGTTCACCATTAAAAGGGTCACCCATGCAAAGTCATGGAGGGTTTTTTTTGGTTATTGATGATTGTTGGCACATCCTATGCAATATATCTAAATTGAATTATGGTACCAGATAAAGTTATAGATGGGAATGAAGCTTGTGTATCATCCATTATCATGTGTAATCAATAAAAGATTTAATATCCTCTTGAAAAAAAAAAAAAAAGAAAAGAAAAAGCAGAGGAACCAGAGATCAAATAGCCAACATCCGATGGATCATCAAAAAGGCAAGAGAGTTCCAGAAAAACATCTACTACTGCTTTATTAACTATGTCAAAGCTTTTGACTGTGTGGATCACAACAAACTGTGGAAAATTCTTAAAGAGTTGAGTATACCAGACCACTTGACCTGCCTCCTAAGAAACTGGTATGCAGGTCAGGAAGCAACAGTTAGAACTGGACATGGAACAACAAACTGGTTCCAAATAGGGAAAGGAGTGTGTCAAGTCTGTATGTTGTCACCTTGTTTATTCATCTTATAGGCAGAGTACACCATGCAAAATGCCGGGGTGGATGAAGAGAAAAGTGGAATCAAGATTGCCAGGAGAAATATCAATAACCTCAGATATGCAGATGACAATACCCTTATGGTAGAAAGTGAAGAAGAACTAAAGAGCCTCTTGATGAAAGTGAAAGAGGAGAGTGAAAAAGTTGGCTTAAAACTCAGCATTCAGAAAACTAGGGTCATAACATCTGGTCCTACCATTTCATGGCAAATAGATGGGGGGCTCCAAAATACCTGCAGATGATTACTGCAGCCATGAACTTAAAAGACACTTGCTCCTCAGAAGAAAAGCTATGACCAACCTAGACAGTGTATTAAAAAGCAGAGGCATTACTTTGCCAACAAAGGTCCATCTAGTCAAAACTAAGGTTTTTCCAGTAGTCATGTATGGATGTGAGAGTTTGAGTACACAGAAAGCTGAGCACCTAAGAATGGATGCTTTTGAGCTGTGGTGTTGGAAAGACTCTTGAGTGTCCCTTGGGCTACAAGGAGATCCGACCAGTCCATCCTAAAGGAAATCAGTCTTGAATATTCATTGGAAGGACTGATGCTGAAGCTGAAACACCAATACTTTGGCGACCTGATGAGAAGAACTGACTCATTTGAAAAGACTCGATGCTGGGAAATATTGAAGGCAGGAGGAGAAGGGAATGACAGAGGATAAGATGATTGGATGGCATCACCGACTCAATGACATGAGTTTGAGTAAACTCCAGGATTTGGTGACGGACAGGGAGGCCTGGCATGCTGCAGTCCATGGATTCACAAAGAGTTGGACATGACTGAGTAACTGAACTGAACTGAGCTGAACTGATTCATGTAATCTAGATAGCTAGCATAAAGTCCCACCCAAACTCGTCAGGAGAATTCTGTCAAGAAAGCCACATATATCTCACGATATGTTTTTATCAATTAAAGTGAACAAGAGTGCATTTGTGTTTAGTGCAAAAAACATAGAGTAATAAAGCAAACTATAATGTGAAATCTTCTTCTTCCCCTTAGATGTATAATTTCTCATTTCTACACCATATGTACTTAAGTACTTCCTAAAAGGATTTTTCCCAAGAAAGCATGGAATCTCTTTTCCCCTCCATCAACATACATGTGTGCATGTGTATGTGTAGGCTAATAATAAAACAGAAGAATGGAAGCTAACTATAAAATTACCGATGAATGATTTACTGAAATGCCTGGCAAATCATCCTTATAATTCTGTAAAATTACTTAATGTAGTGATGAGATGAGTTATCATGCCTATAATTTGAATGCTACTGTATGGAAAGGGTAAAGGTAGTTATATGTTTTAGATGGCTAATGGGGGGAAAAAATGAAGCTCATTCAATAAATAAATAAATAAATAATGGCCCAGATTTACTGTCAACAAATAATCTCATGATACCGAATTCTGAATCAAAAGAACTGAATATTGTCTACCTCTGCCCCCTTGTGGTGATATGTGCCCCTCTGGTAAAATGAACAAAATTTTAGAGGAGGGAAAACACTTCAGGTTTGAAAATAGACCAGAAAAAAATAAAAGTAATGGGTTGGCCTAAAAGTTTGTTTGGATTTTCGGGTTTTTCCCAATAGAGAAGAATTATTGTACTTAATACATAATAGAATAATTTCCATCAACATGTATATACTTAATGCAACATCTGTGGTTAATTTTCAAGAGTTACTGTACAAGAACAAGTTATAAATGCAGAATCTAAATTAGTCTGAGACAAAAACAAATAGCAAAATTAGAGTTAATTTTTTATTTAAGGTTTTCAAAGTCCTGAAATGGTAATTATATAGAGCTATGTTTTACCCAGAGACTATGTAGGATTAAATGATTTAAATGATATATAACACTCAGTCACAATGATGAACACTTATTGAAGACATTCTTATTGTATTCCAGGTTCTGGGTTAGATCTTGGGGACTAAATGATGAGCAATTATAAACACACTGTTTGCCCTTATGGGGTTTATGTTTTGTGCAGAGAAGACAAGCAACAAATAATCCTACTGAAAAAAAAAAAAAAAAAGGCAACCTTCAAGAAGTATTTGAAGAAGAGAATATGGTTCTCTGAGAACCAGTAACAAAATGCACCTAGCAGGGGGCAGGCAGTGCATGTGGAAGGGTTAAGAACTCTCTGTATTTTCCATTCAATTCTACACTTTTACACACTTTCCCACTCAGTGTTAGAAGCCTAAAAATTCTCTAAAAAGTAAAACTTACTAAAAAAAAGGATAAGAAGGAACAGGAGTTTCATAGCAAAGGGCACTGGGGTGGGTAGGAAGAGGTGTTCACAGTAAAGTACACATAAAAAGGGTCGGGGCTGGACAGTGGCATCGCCACCCCAGCATCTGAAACAGTCAATGCCTGAAGCCCAGAGCATGAGCAAGCTCCCCAAGAAACATGACCAGGTATTCAGGAGCTAAGATGTGCATGGTCATGTGGCCATGTTGTGAATGAATTTAGGTCTTCAGAAGTAATGTGAAGCTGTTGAAGCATCTTAAAGAGAACAATGACATAATCTGGTTTGTATTTTAGAACTATAACGAGTATTTTAAAATGAATCTTATGAAAAGAGTAGATGAGGGAGACAAAATAGCATACTACTTTCATTATTGGGTTGGCCAAAAAATTCATTCAGGTTTTTTCATAACAATGAATGAAATTTTTTAGCCAACCCAGGAAGTTGCTGTGCATTTAGTGGATGTTTATTAGGTTCCAGACACTGTTCTAAGATTTTAGGTGTAAAAACTTAGTTCACACAATCCCATAAGGTGAATAGACTATGAAAGTAGTTTCAACAAGAGGTGATGGAAGCTTAGATTAATATGGTCGCAGTGGGAAAGAATGATGAAAATACATTTGAAAAATACATGAGAGAATCAATGATGAGTTGAATTTTAATACTGAAGAAGAGGAAGTAACATGAATTAGTCCTTGGTCTCTGGTTTATGCCATTGAAAGGAAAGTTGGTGCCATATCCTAAAATATGAAACTCCAAGGAAGATCACATTTGGAGCATTAGGGTGGTGGAGGAGAAGAGACCTAGACCTCTGGTCTAGGAAACATGGAGTTTGAAGAGTTTCTGAGATAACCACGTGTGCATGGGATATGCCCATTGAGATCTGGGTAATGTCTTGAGACACTAACTGGGAAATTGTTTTCTCAATGATAGTAACTAAAGCTATGGCAAAGATGAAATTGCCGGGAAAAAGAAGATGAACCTGAAAAAGAGTAACCAAACAAACCTCTGACCAAGAAAGCTTAAAGTATCTTAATTATAATAGAGTTAGCAGACATCCCTTAAACGGGATGGCAGGAGGAAGACAGGTTTCAATGAACATAATAAAGTCATAGAAATTGAGAAAGGCTGAGAGTATAAGGTAAGTTTGCTGGTGGCAAATGAGCAGACAAAGTCACTAAAAATCATTTCAACAAATGGCTGATTCACTTGATGGCCAACCCAATAAACATACTGACTTGACAAAAGAGAATCTAATAGATTTTAAGAATCATATTTGATTTGATGACTAAATATGAAATATTTCATATGTAGTAAGCAAAATCTTAGTTTTCATATGGGAATTCTCAACTTATACTGATTTTTATTCCTCTTTAAAACAGAAAGAGTAAGAGACTTTATATTCTTAGGCTCCAAAATCACTATGGATGGTGACTGCAGCCATGAAATTAAAAGACGCTTGCTCCTTGGAAGAAAAGCTATGACGAACCTAAGCAGTGTATTAATAAGCAGAGATATTACTTTGCCAACAAAGGTCTGTATGGTTTTTCCAGTGGTCATGAATAGATGTGAGAGTTGAACCATAAAGAAGGCTGAGCACCAGAGAATTGACGCTTTCGAACTGTGGTGCTAGAGAAGACTCTTGAGAGTCTCTTGGACAGCAAGGAGATCAAACCAGCCAATTCTAAAGGAAATCAACTCTGAATATTCTTTGGAAGGACTGATGCTGTAGTAGAATACTTTGGCCACCTAAGGCAAAGAGCTGACTCACTGAAAAGATTCTAATTCTGGCAAAGACTGAGGGCAAGAGCAGAAGGGGGCAACAGCAGATAAGATGGTTGGATGGCATCACCAACTCCATGGACATGAGTTTGAGCAAACTACAGGAGATAGTGAAGGACAGTAAAGCCTGGCACGCTGTAGTCCATGGGGTCACAAAGAGTCAGACACAGCTGAGTGACTGAACTGAACTGAAAATGTCATTTTATACTGAACCAATTTTTTAGCATCTATCTGTTATCATTTATAGTATTTTTTACCTTTCATTAACACCTTTTTATTTGGTCCATTGTCATTTCTTTTCATTGCTTTTTGTGTTTTCAACAATAATTTTGCAAATTGCTACCAACCAAGACAAGATACTCTAATTATTCCTTAACAGAAGTTGCATTTTTAGTTTTATGGAAATGTGATGTCTTTAACTAATTCTGATTCTTTTAGAGAAATTTAAGTTCAATTCTAATTTAGCTAAAACATTTCATTTAATTAAAATTTAATTTAAAATTCTGATTTATTTTAGTGCCTGTGAGTGTAAATTTAAAGTTTAATCTTAATTAAAGTTTAATTTAACCTTAAACTTTAAATGCTAGAGATATAAAAGGAAAGCTGGTATGCCATTTGAGGAAATGGCAAACAAAATAGGAGAATGCTCAAAGTTTATTAAAATAGAAAATTACATTCAAAGATAACTGAAAATATTTCAAAGGTAGACAAGTGGTCCCATTATGTATGTGTGTATACATGCTAAGTCACTTCAGTCATGTCCAACTCATTGTGACCCCATGGACCACAGCCCACCAGGCTTCTCTGTCCATGGGATTCTCCAGGCAAGAATACTGGAGTGGGTTGCCATTTTCTTCTCCACCCATTACATATAAAATAGGGCAAAAAAGAGGGAGGTTGGAGGACAGCTTTTCCTTTGAGAATTTTTTTCACTAATACTATTTCTGTTTTCTAAACTTGAGCACTTAAAGAATTTTTTTGAAAAAGTTCTCAGATAATAAACCAACATTAAAAAGTTAATATGTAGGAAATCATATTTCATCACTGGGAACCAAACTTAAACAGCCAAGTTGCTTTAACTACTAAAACCTTTGGGAATGTAAACTGATGAATTTGGTAACTTCAGCCATTACTTGGCAAATGACTTTTCAGTGAACTAGACTTTTAGCAAACATGTTTTCAAATTAGGATGTTTCCAGTTGACTGTAACAAAGACAAACTTCTTTTTTTCAAAACTCTCACAATCTGGAAGGAGAGATGAATCCCCAAATAGTTGCAAACCTTAGGACAAATATTTTTTATAGAAAAATAGAGGATATAAAATAATGTAGCTTCAGCTTTTAATGCTCAGGAAGAATGGATAATGGTGAATCATAGGTAACCATGAATGAATAAAACCCTATTCAGCTGAATTATCTTTTTAAGAAATGTAATTTCTTATTAATTAATAAGACTTAGAATTTGATTAGGTATAGGGGATGACTGAAAGAGCAGATCCAAAGATAATATGCCTTTCCCAACTTGGATGAAGGGATAAATTGCTGAAACAGGGAAATTTCAAGGGAGAACTGCTAGAAGGAAAGATAGAGGAAAAGAGATTACATCTTCAGTTTTAGTAGTGTTAGCTTGAGATGCTTGTGCAACATCTAAATTGTGAATGTCAAATAAAACTTGACTGCATGTGTGCTCAGTCCCGTCTGACTCTTTGTGACCTCATAGACTATAGCCCATCAAGGTCCTCTGTCCATGGGATTATCCAGGCAAGAATAGTAGAGTGGGTTGCCATTTCCTCCTCCAGGGGACCTTCCCGATGGAGGGATTGGACCTGTGTCTCCTGAACCTGCTACTTTGGTAGGCAGATTCTTTACCACTGAGCCTCCTAGGAATCCCAGAACTTGATTAAGTGGTTATAGAAATCAAAAACAATGAGTATTCTAGATAAAAGAAGGAATACGTGGCATATATTTTGTAATTGAAATCACAAGAGTGAATGACATTAACAGCAGGATATTTAGAGTTAAAAAAAATAGTTTCAGGGGTAAGAACACTAAGAAGCCCCAACATTTGAAAAACAGTCAGAGGAAAATAAACCCCAAAATTAGGCTGAGAAAGAGTGGCTAGACAAGCAATGTGGAGTGGAAAAGGTGCTAAAGAACAGAGAGCATGTAGATAGTAGTCAGCGAACTAAATATTTCACAAAGATTGATATCAGAGGTAGGCAGTCTCCATTGGATAAGTTACTGGAAAATAGGAGGCAAATCATTTGAATGGTGAAGACAGGCTTCTTAAAAGGTAAAAATAAGGAAATAGACACAGGTAACAAAGGTAATGAAAGAGGGAACAATAGTTTCAGGGAATGACTTTTTTCAAAACTGTGGGGATATAAGGATGCAAACAGAAAGTGAAAAGAGTGAGAGAGTTTAAAGATACGTGGAGGTTCTACCATGCTTGCTTTTTGAACCAACTGCTTAATTTTTCTGCCCTTAATTCTTTCACATGCAATACAGAAATGAAATAGTGCCTATTTCATGAGCTCTAATGATATACTTCATGCAAAGCTTCACATATTGCCTGCCACACACTAATCAATAAATACTGGCTAATACTCAATAGCAGGACTATGACTGGAGCAGGAGGAAAGGAGAGGAATGGGTTTTGAAGCCACATTTCTGTGTAGATTTGGCAATAGGAAATTAACAAGGTTTCAGTCTCATAAGTACAGTTTTCTCTGCCAGGTAGAGAATGGAGAAAAAAGTGGTAGGGGAATCAAAGGCTTAAAAAGCAAGAAAGGAGATTGTTTTCTTCACATCTAAGGGAGAATGGGTTGGGCTTCCCTTCCAGCTCAGATGGTAAAGAATCCTCCTGCAATGCAAGAGACCCAGTTCGATCCCTGAGTTGGAAAGATCCATGGGAGAAAGGAATGGCTGCTCACTGTAGTACAGAGTGGAGAATCCATGAACAGAGGAGCCTGCTGGGGTCCATGGATCCCAAAGAGTTGGATATGACTGAATGACTAAGCACAAAGGAGAATGGAAGGAAGAAACAAGCTAAAATTTATCAGGTATCTTCCATAGACATATACTAAAATAAATACTTTGTTTACATTATTTCATTTAGTTCTCAAAGTAGTTATTTTTCCCTTTTCAAAGATAAACAAACTGAGGTTTCTAAACAATTCAGGAAGGTGATAGGGGTCTTTCTCTATATTTATTTAAGAACTCAGACTGATAAAAACTCCCATTTTCAACACTATGGCTTCCAAGTCTGGCATAGTCATCTGCAGTCAAGAAAAAGCTTAGAAGTTTTATTTAGATCTATTGTTATTCCTATTGTATCTTTGCTTGTTTATTTGTTGTGAGCCAGGAAGATGGTATGGACCAGACTTAGAAGGGATACCCACAGCTTGAATTCCTATGACATTGACTAGAATGCAGTCACACACTGAGTAGAAGTCAGCCAGCAGTCTCTGCCACTGTATGTTAATTTGTTTGAGGAGTAACATAGGCAAAACACTCTCTGACATAAACCAAAGCGGGATCCTCCATGACCCACCTCCCAGAATATTGGAAATAAAAGCACAAATAAACAAATGGGACCTAAT
This sequence comes from Antilocapra americana, assembly GCA_007570785.1. Taxonomy (NCBI): domain Eukaryota; kingdom Metazoa; phylum Chordata; class Mammalia; order Artiodactyla; family Antilocapridae; genus Antilocapra; species Antilocapra americana. Next base: position 560,700 of record ML662497.1, read on the forward strand.
TAAAATTAAAAGCTTCTGCACAACAAAGGAAACTATAAGCAAGGTGAAAAGACAGCCTTCAGAATGGGAAAAAATAATAGCCAATGAAGCAACGGACAAACAATTAATCTCAAAAATATACAAGCAACTCCTGCAGCTCCATTCTAGAAAAATAAACGACCCAATTAAAAAGTGGGCCAAAGAACTTAACAGACATTTCTCCAAAGAAGATATAAAAATGGCTAACAAACACATGAAAAGATGCTCAACGTCACTCATCAGAGAAATGCAAATCAAAACCACAATGAGGTATCACTTTACACCAGTCAGAATGGCTGCCATCCAAAAATCTACAAGCAATAAATGCTGGAGAGGATGTGGAGAAAAGGGAACCCTCTTACACTGTTGGTGGGAATGCAAACTAGTACAGCCACTATGGAA
>ML662497.1:561519-877585 GCA_007570785.1 Antilocapra americana
CTCTTACACTGTTGGTGGGAATGCAAACTAGTACAGCCACTATGGAAAACAGTGTGGAGGTTCCTTAAAAAACTGCAAATAGTCCTGCCATATGACCCAGCAATCCCACTGCTGGGCATATACACCGAGGAAACCAGAATTGAAAGAGCCACGTGTACCCCAATGTTCATTGCTGCTTTGTTTACAATAGCCAGGACATGGAAGCAACCTAGATGCCCATCAACTGACGAATGGATAAGAAAGCTGTGGTACATATACACAATGGAATATTACTCAGCATTAAAAAACAATTCATTTGAATCAGTTCTACTCAGGTGGACGAAACTGGAGCCCATTATCCAGAGTGAAGTAAGCCAGAAGGAAAAACAACAATACAGTATACTAATGCATATATATGGAATTTAGAAAGATGGCAGTGAGAACCCAGCATGCGAGACAGCAAAAGGAATGCAGACGTATAGAACAGACTCATGGACTCTGTGGATGAGGGAAAGGGTGGGATGATATGGGAGAATGGCATTGAAACATGTTAATTATCATATGTGTAATCAATCGCCAGCCCAGGATTGATGCTCGGGGCTGGTGCATCGAGATTTCCCGGGGGGAGCGAGGAGGGAGGGAGGAGGGAGGGGGATTCTGGAGGGGGAGCATATGTAAACCCATGTAATTGTATGGCAAAACTAATAAAAAAAAAAAGAAGTCAGCCAGCAGTCTCTGCCACTGTATGTTTATTTGTTTGAGGAGTACTGAGACAGGCAAGAAGACCATGATTTTATTTTAGAAACATTGCATTTAAGAGTAGTTTATGTATATTCAGATGTAATTTCACATGTAGAAGTAGAGCTTAAGAGAGAATCTTAATGTAGTTTTGAGTAGAATTCTGAAGCATAAAATAAACAAGACCACCAGTTTTGAAATAAGACTGCCCAAAAGAAATATTAGAATAGTCATAATATTTTCTTAGATAAAATAGCACTGAAAGAATCCCTACCTACTGATTTAAAAATTAGTAAGGATAAAATGGAAAAAAAGGTCCCAAATGGCTAGGCAAATACATAGAATTATGATCCTATAAATACAGTAAAGAACAAAAGAAGTAGAATAGGTGACAATGTATAATACTGCGGTTCTCTGTTCTGCCTTCTTTTTTTTGTTGTTAGTAAAATATTTCCTATGTAAATAAAAGCCATGTAACAAAGGAGACAATACCAATTAAACACATGTGGACTATTTAGAACCAGAAATAGTTATTGATGTTTCCTAGAAACCAGCTGACAGTCTATACTTAGTTTTTTCTGTTGTATTTTGAATCAATTTTATGACATAGTTTATGCCATATACCTGGTAACTGTGTAAGCAAAAATTTAAAGCAAGCAATAAAATAAACAAACTTACAATCTTAATAGAGCTAATGCTCAGCCACACAAAATCATATACTTCTTCCAGGACAAATTCCTCCATGAACAGCAAGTGTAGTAAAAAGAACAATAGACTTATATTTTTGTTCTAGTTCTATCAATATCTGCTTGAGTAATTTGGAGAAAGTTACTTTCCTCTGGGGAACTCTGCTTTTCCATCTGTAAAATGAGTCAAGTTTTAGCTAGATTAGATTCACTTTATGAAACATTTATTGGATGTTTATTGCCAAATTCTGTGCCAAGTACTAGGGATATAAAGATGATTGTTACATAATTCCAGTGCTAAACTCTTCGTGGAAGTTCTCCTTTCTTTCCTGGGTACATGGAAGACTAATATTCCCAATTCCACTCTCATTAGACAAAACCCTGTGATTAGTTATGGCCAGTGAAATATGAACAGTAAAGACCTGTGCTAGTCTGGTATGAAGTTTCTAAGCTCTCGCTTCTGCCATGGAAGTCATAGAAAGCCATCATATTGGGAAGGTGAAGGCTTAGATTTGAGTGTTGGGAAAATTGGAAAGCTACAGGTAAAAGAATCAAATGGAGGACTTCCTCATACTACATACAAAAATATACTCAAAGTAGATTATACCTAAATATAAGACTTGAAACCATAAAACTCTTAGAAAAAAAGTATCAGTAGGCTCTTTGACATTGACCTTGGCAATAGTTTTTTAGGATAGAGCTCCTCAGACAAGGGAAACAAAAATAGAAACAAACAAATGGACATACATCAAACCAAAAAGCCTTTACACAATGAAGGAAGCTATCAACATAACAAAAAGGCAGCCTAAGAATGGTAGAAGATATTTGCAGATGAAATATCTGATAAGGGTCTAATACACAAATTTTGTTAATCAAAACACACAAAAGAACTCAAACAACTCAACATCAAAAATACAAACAACCAGACTGAAAAATGGGCAGAAGACCTGAATGAACATTTTTCCAAAGAAGGAATACAGATGGCCAATAGATGCATGAAAGATGTTGAACATCACTAATCCTCAGAGAAATGCAAATCAAAACCACAATAAGCTACCACCTCACACGTGTCAGAATAGCAATTATCAAAAAGACAACAAACAACAAATGTTGGCAAAGATGTGAAAAAAGGGAACCTTTGTGTGCTGTTGGTGGAAATGTCAATTGGTGCAATCACTATGGACAATTGTATGGAGGTTCATCAAAAATTTAAAGTAAAATTATAATATAATCCAGCAATGTTGATTCTGTGACTTTCTGGAAGAATCAGTTCAGTTCAGTCGCTCAGTCATGTCTGACTCTTTGTGACCCCATGAATTGCAGCATGTCAGGCCTCCCTGTCCATCACCAACTCCTGGAGTTTACCCAAACTTATGTCCATTGAGTCAGTGATGCCATCCAACCACCTCATTCTCTGCTGCCCCCTTCTCCTCCTGCCCCCAATCCTTCCAAGTGTCAGAGTCTTTTCCAATGAGTCAACTCTTCCATGAGGTGGCCAAAATATTGGAGTTTCATCTTCAACATCAGTCCCTCCAATGAACACCCAGGACTGATCTCCTTTAGGATGGACTTGTAGGATCTCCTGGCAGTCCAAGGGACTCTCAAGAGTCTTCTCCAACACCACAGCTCAAAAGCATCAATTCTTCGGTGCTCAGCTTTCTTCACAGTCCAACTCTCACATCCATATATGACTACTGGAAAAACCATAGCCTTGACTAGATGGACCTTTGTTGGCAAAGTAATGTCTCTGCTTTTCAATATGCTATCTAAATTGGTCATAACTTTCCTTCCAAGGAGTAAGTGTCTTTTGATTTCATGGCTGCGATCACCATCTGCAGTGATTTTGGAGCCCAGAAAAATGAAGTCTGACACTGTTTCCACTGTTTCCCCATCTATTTGCCAAGAAGTGATGGGACCAGATGCCATGATCTTAGTTTTCTGAACGTTGAGCTTTAAGCTAACTTTTTCACTCTCCTCTTTCACTTTCATCAATACAAAACACTATTTTGAAAAAATATATGCACCTATATGGGATTCCCATGTGGTGATAGCATAAAGAACCTGCTTGTCAATGCAGGAGACATAAGAGATGTGGGTTCAGTCCCTGGGTCAGAAAGATCCCCTGGAGGAGGGCAGAGCAACCCACTCCAATATTCTTGCCTAGAGAATCCCAAAAGACAGACAAGCCTGGCAAGCTACAGTCCATAGGGTCAGAAAAAGTTGGACATGACTGAAGTGACTTAGCAAGCACAAATGCACTCACCTTATATTAATTGCAGCACTATTCACAAGAGCCAAGATATGGAAACAATCTAAGCATCCATCAATAGATGAATGGGCAAAGAATATGTGATACATATGTGTGTGTGTATATATATATATATAATGTTACTCAGTTATAAAAATAATGAAATATTGCCATTTGTGATAACATGGATGAATCTACAGGATATTATGCAAAGTGAAAAAAGTCACACAGAGAAAGACAAATATCGTGTGATAGCACTTATATATGTAGACTATAAAACACCAAAAAAATGAACAAACAGAACAGAAACAGTCATAGATATAAAGAACAAATACTGTACATAGTTGCTAGAAGGTAGGAGATATGGGGAGTAAAGAAATAGGTGAGAGAGATGAAGAGGTACAAGCTTTTAGTTACGAAGCAAATGAGTCACAGGAATGACATATAAAGCATGGGAATATAGTCAATTCTATTTTAATAACTGTGTATGGTAACAGATGGTAACTACACTCATTGTGGTGATCATGTTGTAATATATAGAAATACCAAATCACTATGTTGTGTACCTGGAACTAACACATGGTGTAGGTCAATTATACCTCAATTTTTAAATAGAAAGGGAAGAGTTGTAAGGTAAGGGTGAGTGTGGAAGTCTAAATGAAGCAACCGGAAATACATCACTGAGACACAAGACAGTTAAGGATGGAACCTTGGGAAGCACTAATACTGAATAATTGGACCAAAACAGGTTAATAAAGAAAACTGAGAAGACAGCGAAGAAAGAAAATTGGAAGGAAATGGTGAATTGGAAATCCAGAAATGAGAATTTTTCAAGAGTCAGAAATTATCTGTAAAGTCACTGGGAAGTCATGAGATAAGAGGCCTTTGGATTTGAAATTATAGAAGTCTTAACTCCAGATTTTACTCATCTGAGAAGTGAAAAGGTGGTAAAATATTCATTTATCAAAGGAAGTCTTATGAAACACTTGCTGCACAAAATGCTCTCCCAAAGAGGGAAGGTCCATGGCTAAATACATTTATGGCGTGCTGCATACTCTATACTTAAAAGGAAATTTCTTGAACATTTATTTTTGACTTTCTTACATTGAAATTTGAGAAAATTTTAAAAAAAGATATTATTTACTTACAAACTGACAATTCCAAAGCAAGAAAGCAAAAATAACAAGTATTTGCTAATAATGTTTAGCTTTTACTGTCACTAAATTGTGTGTCACTAAGCAAACTGAAACACTTGACTAGGGAATAATTAGGATAAATTTTTTATTGAATATGTTTTGAAAATAAAAGAACCAATAAAATATATTTCAATTCTGATGTAAGAATTTGTAGAGAAGTCAGATTGCCAACTTAATCACAATTATGAGATGTGTGACTGGCCAGTTTTCATAATTTCCCTTTCTCTGATCTATAAAATGAAAATAAGAATAAGATCTATTCTGTAGAATTTTTAGGAATTAATGAGATAAAACATGGAAATACTTAGAATATTGCCCAGCACATAGATAAGGCTTAATTAATATTAACTATTAGCAAAGTTTCCTTTGCTATGAAACTTTTTATATCTCATTCGACATCAAGTTGTAATACAGCAGAAAACTCAAATAGTCTGGACTCCCTGATAAAGTGATGTTACTGACTGTGAGAGGTCCATTTAGCACTAAAGCACAATTGTCACACTAATAAGAGTTGCAAAAGTGTTAGTGACTCAGTCATGTCCGACTCTTTGTGACCCATGGACAGTAGCCCACCGGGTGCCTCTGTCCATGGAATTCTCCAGTCAAGAATACTGGAGAGGGCAGCCATTCCCTTCTCCAGAGGATCTCCCTAACCTGAGGATTAAACCTGGGTCTCCCTCACTGCAGGAAGATTCTTTACCATCTGAGCCCCGTGGGAAGCCCAATCAAGAGTTGACAGAGGAACTATTATGTTTGGCTACTTCAGTTTCAGTTAGGGAAATCTGTCCTTGAGAATGAACTCTCAATATAGCCTGGACCCTCACATGAGAACTCTACTTTTGGGATCTGCTCATTTCATCCACCTGATTTCATGAAAACAGGATAATTTAATGCCTATTCCTAACTGCGGTTCACACCTAAACACACACAAGTTCCTGGCTGAGTGGTTAAGGAACCCGTACTTTCCTGTCATTTTTCTAATCATTGGGTTAAATCATTCCTCTAGGTATCTGTTTGCAAAAAGGATACTATAGAAAAAAGCTTCAATATTTTCATAATTAAAGAGCAATTCTTTAAATCTTAATATGAATTAAAAACTTATACATAAAATCGTCTGCTCTGCAGAAAATGTGATTATAAATGTTGCTACTGCCAAACAACTCCCTCCCTGAGAATTTACACCATGTGATCCTGGGGGCTGTGAACATCCCGAGAGCTTCCCTCTCAAATCTCCCAGGCTGAGCATTGCCTCCCACATAGCTTTTTTTTTTTTTTTTGAAACATGGGATTTTAACTCATTTTTACTTTTAATGTCAGACTTACTATGAGGCCCAGGGTTGATGCTCGGGGCTGGTGCACCAAGATGTCCCAGGGGGAGGGAATCGGGAGGGAGGAGGGAGGGGGGTTCTGGAGGGGGAGCATATGTAAACCCATGGCGGTTTCATGTCATTGTATGGCAAAACCAACACAATAAAAAAAAAAAGAAAGAAAGAAAATACTGAAGCTGAAAAAAAAAAAAGCATCATTAAACAGAAAAAGTTGTCTCCTCATATGAAATCATCAGCCACATGATTGTGATAAATGCGTTTGTCTATATGTAAAATCCTTGCTCTAGAACTGCACTGAATTCCCCTCAAATGTCTTTGGAGATGGATTTCTTTTTTGATATTTGCTATCTGAGTTTTTTTATATCTGGCAACCTTAGAAGGCATTTTACGCCTTTTCCTGTCTGCCAGGGAGAGCTCCCCATTAGCTCGTAATGATGCACTTCACTGAGGACAGCGCTCTAAAGCCTCTGGGTGCTGTGTTCTACCTCCGCGGGATCCACTGGCTCTTCCTTCCTTCCTCTGACACCTTCAAAGCCTAAAAGAAGGCAATCTATTCACAGACACCTGTATAATTCTACCACATACCTCTGCTTTGTAGGGTGGAGAGAAGTGTTTTAGAAGAAAACACACCAGTCTAGTACCCTATTGTTATTTCATGATGTTTCCAATTTCCATTTCATTCCCTCTAATCAGCCACAACAGAGACAGTCAACTAGCTAAGTTTCTTTTGTACCTAACATGGAAGCTATGAATCCCTTTAAATACAAAGAAATAGTAGGATCAGTCATATAAATCCTGACTCTGCCACTACCTTCACCTGGCCAATTTCTATTTACTCAAGTCTCCTTATGTGCAACTCATGGAGGGACACTTCCGGTTAGCCATCCTTCCTCTCCCAACATACATACCTGTTAAAATGTGTCCTTCTATACAATATTATGAGAAACAATATAATTTTTCTTCATGGCATTTAATTTAATTGTAATTATGGTGTGATGTGTAATTGTATTTTAGTATTTCTCTCTCCCACCAGAGAGTTTACCTGCCCATGGTTACCGTTCAATGTGTGTTCGTTGAATGGATGAATAATTGAGGTTCGCAGCTTCCTTTATTAAGGAAGCATGACTGATGAGATTATGGTGCTACCCAAATTTCAGTTATTAATCTGAGGCATGATGAAAGTGAAACAGGAATGATCCATTGCATCACTTTGGCATTTAAGAAAACATATAATCTAATCATAATTCATTTCATGAGCCTGGTCCTTTAACTTTTAAATGCAGAACTAAAAACACACATTGAAATCATCATATACTTGGGAATGCTATTTCTTTCCTGTTATTGTTCCCTATAACTGACCAGAACATTAAAATGTGATGTCCGCTTTTGTGGCCAATCATTTAGAGTACAAAGTACCAATGCAAAATAGTTCATAAAAGAAAATAAAAATTTACTGTCATCCTCTATTTGTTTCCCTAATCAACTGCCTCTAATGGCTACTCTGTGATATCCCCCCTGTGTTCTCTGCTGCTAAAGTCTTTTCTACCACCTCTTTCTCTGCTTGGCATCCTCTCTGTACTTGTGCATTTTTTCACAGGCATATGAACCACTGGAAGGATTGTTCTGCATGGATTTTCCATTGTGTGGAAGACTCAGAGCACATCATTAACCCCAGCCTGACCTACTGACATTTACAGACCTGCTCATCAGTGCTCCCCTCCCCTCATCAGCTGGCGTTTGTTCAGAAAATGAGAGGAGTTACAGTACTGTCCTGAGGCAAATATAATTAAACAACCAAATCCTGGGAGAATGAAAATGTCCAGAATAACGCTTGCCAAAGCCAAATATAAATGATTTATTAAAAATCGCCCATATTCATTTGTCAGGCTGATTTCCAAACTTTAAAATCTCATTTAACACATTCATGCTTCTATGATGGCACTTAAAATGCTATTTGAAATGTTCATAATCACAAATTCTCAAAGTCTTACAGAAATCAAAATATCAAGGACTAATCTATGAAAAGGTAACAACACGGTTGCAAATGTTCTTCCTTTAAATAAGTTGTCAATTTTTTTCCTGCTGAATAAAATCAACCATAGTAAGCAGGTTCTGCCACAAAACATTAAGAAACCTTCAAGGAAATTAAGTACATGAATACTTATCAGATGCCTGATACATTTCTAGCATTGGTTAAATGCAAAAATGAATAGATTATTAATTTCTCTACTCCTCAGTAAATTTATCTTCAAAATATGGTCCACTGGAGAAGGGAATGGCAAACCACTTTAGTATTTGTGCCTTGAGAACCCATGAACAGTATGAAAAGGCAAAGAGATAGGACAACGAAAGATAAACTCCCCAGGTCGGTATGTGCCCAATATGCTACTGGATATCAGTAGAGAAGTAACTCCAGAAAGAATGAAGAGATAGAGTCAAAGCAAAAACAACACCCAATTGTGGATGTGACCGGTGATGGAAGCAAAGTCCGATGGTATAAAGAGCAATATTGCATAGGAACCTGGAATGTTAGGCCCATGAATCAAGGCAAATTGGAAGTGGTCAAACAGGAGATGGCAAGAGTGAATGTCAACATGTTAGGAATCAGCGAAACAAAATGGACTGAGTCAGTCAGTTCAGCCACTCAGTCATGTTCCACTCTTTGCAACCCCATGAATTGCAGCATGCCAGGCTTCCCTGTCCATCACCAGCTCCCAGAGTCCACCCAAACCCATGTCCATAGAGTCAGTGATGCCATCCAGCCATCGACTCCTCTGTCATCCCCTTCTCCACCTGCCCCCAGTCCTTCCCAGCATTACTAGAATGAGTGAATTTAACTCAGATGACCATTATATCTACTACTGTGAACAAGAATTCCTAAGAAGACATGGAGAAGCCCTCATAGTCAACAAAAGAGTCCAAAATGCAGTACTTGGATGCAGTCTCAGAAACAACAGTATGATCTCTGTTCATTTCCAAGGCAAACCATTCAATATCATGGTAATCCAAGTCCATGCCCTGACCAGTAATTCTGAAGAAGCTGAAGTTAAATGGTTCTATGAAGATCTGAAAGACCTTCTAGAACTAACACCCCAAAAAGATGTCCTTTTCATTATAGGAAACTGGGATACAAAAGTAGGAAGTCAAGAATCACCTGGAGTAACAGGCAAATTTGGCCTTGGAGAACAGAATGAAGCAGGGCAAAGGCTAGTAGAGTTCTGCCAAGAGAACACACTGGTCATAGCAAACACCCTCTTCCAACAACACAAAAGAAGAAGAGTCACACATGGACATCACCAGATGGCCAACACTGAAATCAGATTGATTATATTCTTTGCAGCCAAAGAAGCTCTATACAGTCAGCAAAAACAAGACCAGGAGCTGACCATGCTTCAGAACATGAACTGCTGCTGCTGCTGCTAAGTCACATCAGTTGTGTCCAACTCTGTGAGATTCCATAGACAGCCCAACAGGCTCCTCTGTCATTGGGATTCTCCAGGCAAGAATCCTGGAGTAGGTTGCCATTTCCTTCTCCAATACATGAAAGTGAAAAGTGAAAGTGAAGTCACTCAGTTGTGTCTGACTCTTAGTGACCCCACAGACTGTAGCCCCTAGGTCCATGGGATTTTCCAGGCAAGAGTAATGGAGTGGATTGCCAGTTCCTTCTCCGAGAACATGAACTCCTTGTGGCCAAATTCAAACTTAAATTGAGGAAAGTAGGGAAAACCACTAGACAATTCAGGTATGACCTAAATCAAACCCCTAACAATTATACAGTGGAAGTGAGAAATAGACTTAAGGGATTTGATCTGATAGACAGAGTGCCTGATGAACTATGGATGGAGGTTCATGAAATTGTACTGGAGACAGGGATCAAGATCATCCCCAAGAAAACAAAATGCAAAAAAGCAAAATGGCTGTCTGAGGAGGCCTTACAAATACCTGTGAAAAGAAGAGAAGTGAAAAGCAAAGGAGAAAAAGAAAGATACTCCCATCTGAATGCAAAGTTCCAAAGAATAGCAAGGAGAGATAAGAAAGCCTTCCTCAGTGATCAATGCAAAGAAATAGAGGAAAATAGAATGGGAAAGACTAGAGATAGCTTTAAGAAAATTAGAGATACCAAGGGAATATTTCATGCAAAGATGGTCTCAACAAAGGATAGAAATGGTATAGACCTAACAGAAGCAGAAAAAATTAAGAAGAGGTGGCAAGAATATACAGAAGAACTGTACAAAAAATGATCTTCAAGAACCAGATAATCACGATGGTGTGATCACTCACCTAGAGCCAGACATCCTCAAATGTGAAGTCAAGTGGGCCTTAGGAAGCATCACTAGGAACAAAGCTAGTGGAAGTAACCAAATTCCAGTTGAGCTATTCAAATCCTAAAACATGATGCTGTGAAAGTGATGCACTTAATATGCCAGCAAATTTGGAAAACTCAGCAGTGGCCACAGGACTGGAAAAGGTCAGTTTTCATTCCAATCCCGAAGGAAGGCAATGCCAAGAAATACTCAAACCACCACATAATTGCACTCATCTCACACACTAGTAAAGTAATACTCAAAATTCTCCAAGCCAGGCTTCAACAATATGTGAACTGAGAACTTCCAGATGTTCAAGCTGGATTTAGAAAAGTCAGAGGAACCAGAGATCAAATTGCCAACATCTGATGTATCATTGAAAAAGCAAGAGAGCTCCAGAAAAACATCTATTTCTGGTTTATTGACTATGCCAAAGCCTTTGACTGTGTGGATCACAAAAAACTGTGGAAAATTCTAAAAGAGATGGGAATACTAGACCACCTGACATGCCTCTTAAGAAATCTGTATGCAGGTCAGGAAGCAACAGTTAGAACTGGACATGGAATAACAGACTGGTTCCAAAAAGGAAAAGGAGTACGACAAGGCTATATATTTTCACCCTGTTTATTTAACTTATATGCAGGATACATCATGAGAAATGCTGGGCTGGATGAAGCACAAGCTGGAATCAAGACTGCTGGGAGAAATATCAATAACCTCAGATATGCAGATGACACCACCCTTATGGCAGAAAGTGAAGAAGAACTAAAGAGCCTCTTGATGAAAGGGAAAGAGGAGAGTGAAAAAGTTGGCTTAAAGCTCAATATTAAGAAGACAAAGATCATGGTATCTGGTGCCATCACTTCATGGCAAATAGATGGGGAAACAGCAGAAACAGTGGCTGACTTTATTTTTCTGGGCTCCAAAATCACTGCAGATGGTGATTGCAGCCATGAAAGTAAAGGACGCTTACTCCTTGGAAGGAAAGTTATGACCAACCTAAACAGCATATTAAAAAAGCAGAGACATTACTTTGTCAACAGAGGTCCATCTAGTCAAGGCTACAGTTTTTCCAGTGGTCATGTATGGATGTGAGAGTTGGACTATAAAGAAAGCTGAGTGCTGAAGAATTGATGTTTTTGAACTGTGGTGTTGGAGAAGACTCTTGAGACTCCCTTGAACTCCAAGGAGATCCAATCATTCCATCCTAAAGGAAATCAGTCCTGAATATTCATTGGAAGGACTGATGCTGAAACTAAAACTCCAATACTTTGGCTACCTGATGCGAACAGCTGACTCATTTGAAAAGACCCTGATGCTGGGAAAGACTGAAGGTGGGAGGAAGGGAATGACAGAGGATGAGATGGTTGGATGTCATCACCGACTCAATGGACATGGGTTTGGGTGGGCTCCAGGAGTTGGTGATGGACAAGGAGGCCTGGCGTGCTGCAGTCCATGGGGTCACAAAGAGTCAGATACGACTGAGAGACTGAACTGAACTAAGTAGGTTCTGCTAGAAAACATTAAAAAACCTACAAGGAAATTAAGCAAATAAATACTTATCAGATGCCTGATACATATCTATCATTTATTAAGTGCAAAAGTAAATAGATTATTAATTTCTCTATTCCCCAGTACATTTACCTTCAAAATGATGATCATAAGAATACCTAACTCAAATGTTGATCATCAGTATCACATGAGTTAGTACCTGTTGAGCCTGTCGGACAAGGCCTGGTGGTGGTTGGTTGTTCAGTCATTAAGTTGCATCTGATTCTTTTGACCCCATGGACTGTAACCTACCAGGCTCCTCTGTCCATGGGATTCTCCAGGCAAGAATACTGGAGTAGGCTGCCATTTCCTTCTCCAGGAGATCTTCCCAACCTAGGAATGAAACCCAGGTCTCCTCTATTGAAAGCAGATTCTTTATCAACTGAGCAGCGAGGGAAACCCCTAGGCACAGGGGAGGTGGTAGGGTGCAGGACAGGGCCTGGCATCTAGTAAATGCTCAGCAATGATAGTTATGACTTCTTTTATTTAGAATAATGAAGAGATCCTCGTTTTGGGAGGTCAGAGGCCAAGACCACAGAGTGAGAGCAAAGACCACCCCCTTGAGAGGTCAGGCCAAGACCTTAGTATCAAAGCAGGGTCCACCCCCTTGTGAAGGGCAGAGACAAGAACTCCAGGTAAGAGCAAGGACCACCCCTTTGTGGGCAGGAGGTCAGGAGCCTTCTCCCCAGTTTGCCCCCAGATCCCATCTCTTCTCCCTGCCAAACTCTCTTAAGGCCAGTTGTGATCCAGGAGGCAGCTGCCTGACAACTGTGGGCTCGAGCAAGGCTGGGAAGGGACACTATGCAATTTCTGGAGGACGAGCCAGGATCAACGCCATGCCCTGGGCTAGAGCTGGGGCGGCAGGTCAGGGAGCTCAGGCTCAGCCCTGTGCTTGGTGAAATGGTTTATCCTGGACACTACCTGACCTGCCAGAAGGAGCAGAGTCTAGCAGCCCTTGTCCGCCCATGTCCAGGCACATACAAGGTGTGGCCTCTCCCAACTCCACTCTGTCTTCCTGAGCCAGCATCCTCACTATGGCTGCTCAGCCCTGAGCGGTATCTGCCAGGGGATGACGGGGGCCACTTCCTGAGCTGCCGGGTCTTACCGCCCAGCAACCCCCAGGGAGGGGGTGGCCCTCTGCGTGACACCTCGCTTCCCGCAGGGCTTGCATGGATGGGGTTGGGTATGGAGGGGTGGTGTTTTACACCTGGAGAAGAACCAGAAGTACTAGATTCCACTTTGGGCCCCATTTATATTCTGCTTTTACTCTGAGCTGTGTCTTTTTAGCCCTGTATATATGGCCATTCAACATAGAGACTATTTTATCAATTGTCAGTATCATCAGGCTGATTTTCCATGGATGTTTCCAGACTCAGGCTCTGATAGACCAAATAAAAATGTTTTGTTTCGTAGAAGAAAAGAAAAGAAAAATTAAGGGGATTAGCTTAGTGGGGAAGACTCAAAGGTAAATATATAAATATGAACCTCACTGTGTTTGTTTCAGCTGTCCCGTGTTGTTTCAAACCTCATTTGTCTTGACAACACAATTATATGAGAAACAAATCTAGTACACCTCTGACCCAGCATTGGACACCCCTGACACTTTAGGCCAGTAAAATAAGGTTTTGGTCAGACCTCTTTCTCCCCTCTACTCATTTCCAAAGAAAATTTGGAAATACTTCTTTCTGAAAGAGAAAAATTTTCAGCTCTCTCTATCCTAAATCACTTTTTGACTGTCCTAAAGTGAACAGTAAGTGCTTCCCCGGTGGCTCAGTGGTAAAGAAAGCACCTGCTAATGCAGGAGATGTGGGTTTGATCCCATGGGTTGGGAAGATCCCCTGCAGAAGGAAATGGCAACCCACTGCAGTATTCTTGCCTGGGAAATCCCAGGGACAGAGCAACCTGTGGGCTACAGTTCATGGGGCATAAAGAGTCGGACACCACTCGATGACTAGCACTATCACTAGTGTCCATCTGGACAATTTAAACAATATGTCTGATATTTAACTTAATATGTCTGGAAGCAGGAAATGAGTCTGTGTGCATACATGTGTGTTTGCCCTAAGATTCTGAATTCTTTATCTTTAAAATATTTTTTTCTTGAATTTGTCTTGCACATATTTAAATCTTTAAAACTAAATCAGAACACGCATCCATCTCAGAAGACCCCTGGCAAAAGGGCTAAGCGAGTATAAAGGAGTAATGGCCCTCTATATCTACGACACAAATGTTGATAATAATTCTAACTAGATATGACCCAGGGGGAGGGAATCGGGAGGGAGGTGGGAGGGGGGTTCTGGAGGGGGAACATATGTATACCCATGGCAGATTCAAGTCAATGTATGGCAAAACCAACACAATAAAGTAAAGAAAATTTAAAAAAAAAAAAAGAACTCAGATATTCTCCCATTTTTCTGCTTAGTTCATGAACTGTTGTTGAAGCTATTTTGTAAAAGGCATTTGAATGTATTCCTGAGCAAATATTTTTGTTAGGCACTTTTAATTTGTTTTAAAATCTGTGGGTTGGTCAACATATTCACTTGCCTGATCATGAAATAAGACAGGAGCATCTTCTTCTGATTCATGAAGTTTCTGGGGGTGGCCTCAGAGCCTTCATGCATTTTAGGCGCTGCATAATGTCACAGATTACCATTTCCTCCACTGGATGTTCATTTCTTATTGTTCTGTTTCAGTTGTCCTTGATGCTGCTTTGTTTTATGACTTTAGCTTGTCTTCTCTTAATGTAAAAATAAATAAATAAAATTCACAGTTAAACCTCTTTTATATGCCTTCTGGGTATCTTCCTGCCACTTAGCATTGTTTTAAAAACAGAGTGATCTTCTGTTACAAATTTTAAGTAGATATCTGGCTAGAATGCCCTCTTGTCTTCTCCCTCTGGTAAGATCTTAACTGTCTTCCAAGCCCACATCAAAATCTTCTCATCTGCAAACATTCTAGACAGAATTAATTGCTCCCCCGTCTGTAATATTGCCATTTCACTCAGCTCGTATTATGATTTTGCCCTCATCTATCACCTCCCTCAACTGTGAGTTTAATCAGAACAAGGACTCTTGCTCAGCTTTATATTTCTCCCTTGAGCCTACTGCAAGGTCTGAAATATATGAATTCAAAAAATATGTGATGAATGAATACCACTTTATCTTGAATGAAGTTATTTCAAAAATATTCTATTAGCTGCATAGTAAGAACAAATTGGAATCAAGATTGCTAGGGGAAATATCAATAACCTCAGATATGCAGATGACACCACCCTTATGGCAGAAAGTAAAGAAGAACTAAAGAGCCTCTTGATGAAAGGGAGAGGAGAGTGAAAATTTGGCTTAAAGCTCAACATTCAGAAAACTAAGATCATGGCATCTTGTCCCATCACTTCATGGCAAATAGATGGGGAAACAGTGGCTGACTTTATTTTTCTGGGCTCCAAAATCACTGCAGATGGTGACTGCAGCCATGAAATTAAAAGATGCTTACTCCTTGGAAGGAAAGTTATGACCAACCTAGACAGCATATTGAAAAGTAGAGACATTACTTTGTCTACAGAGGTCCATCTAGTCCAGGCTATGGTTTTTCCAGTGGTCATGTATGGATGTGAGATTTGGACTATAAGGAAAGCTGAGTGCCGAAGAACTGATGCTTTTGAACTGTGGTGTTGGAGAAGACTCTTGAGACTCCCTTGGACTCCAAGGAGATCCAATGAGTCCATTTTAAAGAAAATAAGTCTTGAATATTCATTGGAAGGACTGATGCTGAAGCTGAAACTCCAATACTTTGGCCACCTGATGTGAAGAACTGACTTATTTGAAAAGACCCTGATGCTGGGAAAGATTGAGGGCAGGAGGAGAAGGTGATGACAGAGGATGAGACGGCTGGATGGCATCACCAACTCAATGGACATTGGTTTGGGTGGACTCCAGAAGTTGGTGATGGACAGGGAGGCCTGGTGTGCTGCAATTCATGGGGTTACAAAGAGTTGGACATGACTGAGAGACTGAACTGAACTGAACTTAATCTTATATAGTATAAGATTATGAATGTCTCCATTTCACTGATAGGAAAGCTGAGAACTCCTGGAAGGTAAAGCATATGGGGAGAGGCTGAAAACCACTTTATAGGTTTCCAACTAAATAGTTTTCTATAAATTATATGTGATTTAATTTTATGGCAACAAAGATAATTTTGATTTTTTAAAAACTATTTGATCTGACAATTTTCTCTAGCATCCAGAGAAGACTTCTGAAAATGTTTTTGGTTTTTTTTGTTTATGGTAACAGAGTTATCAGATCTACTGTGAGCTTCAATGTGGCAGCTTCACCTGACACAAAATTCGCAGGTCACAGGCTAAACTTCTGAAATTATGTAAGTCAAGGAACACAAAGGCCTTGGAACTTTATTTCCCAAGTGGTTTCCATTACTTTTTTGAATGGCCTCCAGAGTTGAATGACCTCTAGAGAGCAGACCTTGGTCAATCTTCATGATACTGACCTACCTGGAAAATGTCCAGGCCACAAGAGACCATAGCTTAGGTAACATGGGTAAGACTGCTCTCAGATGACTGAAATTATCTAAGCTCCCTTTGGAGGGGTCCAATCCTTTTCACCTTAAATCACTCTTAAATTTTTCTCTTCAAAGAGGTTGGGATACAAGCAAAATACATTGAAATAAAATGTCATTTGCACTTGACTGCATAAGAAACAGTGTGAATTTTCTAAATTATTAAATTTAATTACTAAATTTATTAGATACATGCAGTTGATTTTTGAACAACACAGGTAAAAGATGCTGACCCTTCATGCAGTCCAAAATATGTGTAACTTATAGTCAGCCCTCCATACATACATAGTTCCTTCACATTCACAGATTCAGTTCAGTTCAGTCACTCAGTCGTGTCCAACTCTTTGCAACCCCATGAACTGCAGCACACCAGGCTTCCCTGTCCATCACCAACTCCCGGAGTCCACCCAAACCCATGTTCATCGAGTCGGGGATGCCATCCAGCCATCTCATCCTCTGTCATCCCCTTCTCCTCCTGCCCTCAATCCTTCCCAGTATCAGAGTCTTTTCTAATGAGTCGACTCTTCGCATGAGGTGGCCAAAGTATTGGAGTCTCAGCTTCAACATCAGTCCTTCCAACGAACACCCAGAACTGATCTCCTTTAGGATGGACGAGTTGGATCTCCTTGCAGTCCAAGGGACTCTCAGGAGTCTTCTCCAACACCACAGTTCAAAAGCATCAATTCTTCGGCGCTCAGCCTTCTTCACAGTCCAACTCTCACATCCATACATGGCTACTGGAAAAACTATAGCCTTGACTATACGGACATTTGTTGGCAAAGTAATGTCTCTGCTTTTCAATATGCTATCTAGGTTGGTCATAACTTTCCTTCCAAGAAGTAAGCGTCTTTTAATTTCATGGCTGCAATCACCATCTGCAGTGATTTTGGAGCCCAGAAAAATAAAGTCAGCCACTGTTTCCCCATCTATTTGCCATGAAGTGATGGGACCAGATGCCATGATCTTAGTTTTCTGAATGTTGAGCTTTAAGCCAACTTTTTCACTTTCCTATTTCACTTTCATCAAGAAGCTCTTTAGTTCTTCTTCACTTTCTGCCATAAGGGTGGTATCATCTGCATATCTGAGGTTATTGATATTTCTCCCGGCAAGCTTGATTCCAGCTTGTGCTTCTTCCAGCCCAACGTTTCTCATGATGTACTCTGCATATAAGTTAAATAAGCAGGGTGACAGTATACAGCCTTTCCTATTATTCAACCAAACACAAATAATGCAGTACTACTCCTTTTGAAAAAAAAATCAATGTATAAGTGGACCTATACTGTTCAAAGTTTTGTAGTTCAACAAGGCCAAATGCAATAAATATATACTATTGTTCTATATGTATTGTAAGTGTGCTTAGTCACTCACTTGTGTCTGACTCTGCAACCTCAAGGACTGTAGCCTGCAAGGCTCCTCTGTCCGTGGGGATTCTTCAGGAAAGAATATTGAGTGGGTTGCCATGCAATCCAGGGGATCTTTCCAGCTCAGAAGTTGAACCCAGGTCTCCCACATTGCAGGTGGATTCTTTACCATCTGAGCCATGAGGGAAGCCCAAGAATATGGGAGTGGGTAGCCTAATCCCTTCTCCAGGGGATCTTCCAAACCTAGGAATTGAACCAGGGTCTCCTGCATTGCAGATGGATTCTTTCCCAGTTGAGCTACCAGGGAAGCCCATATGTATTATATATATAAATATAAAATATAGATTTGCCTTCCCCCTGTATTACTAAAATCATTTTTAGAACATGAACACAAGTAAATTAAGTTTATAAGCAAAAGAAGCAGGATCAGCAAATTAAGTCTATTTCATTGTGCCATAGGAATAAGAGGTCTGAAATCAGACAAGACAATCAGACAATCAGGGGTGTTTTGTTGTTTCAGTCAATGTTTACTGACCACCTGTTATGTACTAGGCACTGTGTTATATGTTAGAGATTCAGTACTAGGTAAAATGACATGGTCCCAGACCTCACAAGGCTTACACTCTCACTTTCACAGGAAAATCAGACTCTGAACACATAATTACAGTAAGGCATGAGTGTTAATATCCAAAGAAGGTAAAGGAGGCCTGAAGACAGGATTTTTAAGCTCAGATTCATGGATATATACGTTAGTTCAACAAAGAAGGGAAAGGGAGAGAAATGCAAAAAAGCATTTTAGATAGGGAGAGAAAGAGAGACCAACGTGAGCATACTGGGAGACTAAATCTGGCTATTTGAGTAACCGAGAGAAATTAAGAGTATAATAGGGAGAGAGCCAAAGCATGAAGAGGTAGAATACAAATCCTAGTGTACCTTGTAAGTATTTAAGACTCTAGACTTTAGAACATTCAGAACCATAGTATGCCAGTAAAGTTTTAAGCAGAATATAGCCTGATAGACCAATCACTGCTGTGCTGGAGATCATAGGAATCCCTAAGACTTCCCTGTAGCTCGAATGGTAAAGAAACTGCCTGCAATGCAGGAGACCAGGGTTCAATCTCTGGGTTGGGAAGTTCCTCTGGAGAAGGGAATGGCAATCCACTCCAATATTCTTGCCTGTAGAATTCCATGGACAGAAGCCTGGTGGGCTACAGTCCATGGGGTCACAAAGAGTCGTCACAACTGGGCGACTAACAGACATAATGTAGTAATGTAGTAAGGAATATGTTAAGAGGCTATTATAAAGTCCCAGGGTAAAAGTTTACAAAACTGGATATGAAATATTCCTCTCTCTCTACCTTAGGTAATGCCTTGCCACAGTGATGTAGAGGCTCTGGATGGCATTAACTAATATAATGTAAACCGAGGCTTGAAAAATACTTATATTCTGGGGTTTGTTCTCTCTTACTGCACTTGGAATCCTGACACCACCACGTGGATGAGCCCAAGCTACTAAAGAATGAGAGGACACAGGGAAAAGAGCCTCAGCATTCTAGCTAACCAGCTGACAGCTCACCCACCAATAGCTATGTAAGTGATGCTCTGGTGTATCATTAAGCCGCCAGCCAACTCATCAGCAGATCACATACACAAGAGAAAGCCCAAAAGAGATTAGCCAAACTTGTCCAGACTCAAAGTACTGCCTGGGGGACCCACGTAATTGTACGTTAAGTACAATGATTTCTATTTTAAACTACTAGGTTGTAGGGAAATTTGTGTTATGCGGCAGGCACTAACTAATACACCTGGCAAGAGATGATGCTGGACTGAACTATCAGGTTAGCAATAAGGACTAGCAGGACAAAGGATCAGGAGAGATTTAATGGCTCCAATAAAAAGAACTCCATGATTTTTGGCTTGGACAAACAGGTAGATGGTAGAGTTTACTGACTTAACACCAGGATAGAAAAGGAGAAACAGATAAGGAGATGAAGACAGAAAGTACAATTGAGAATATGTAGAACTTGCAAAGATTGGAAAGCTTCTAAGTAAGGATGTCAAAGAGGTCATGGCTGGAGAACACCCAAGAGAGATCCAGGCTGCAGACACAGATCTGAGGTTTGTTGTAGACATTGGAATGGAAGTCAGAGTAGATAAACTTGCACAAGTACAATGGGGAAAATGAAAAACTTAAAGGGGCCTTGATAACTTCTATATATATCATTTTGGACAAGATACTCAACAGCTTTGAGCCTGTTTTTCCCCCTGCAAAATGATGTAATGTTAACAGACTCTGCTATATTAAAGATTAAATAAAATTTGTTTGAATCATCTGACACAATTTAGGACCCTGAGGGATGGGATGGGGAGAGAGGTGGGAGGGGGGTTCAGGATGGGGAACACATGCACAACCATGGCTGATTCATGTCAATGATTGGCAAAAAACCACTACAATATTATAAAGTAATTAGCCTACAATTAAAATTTTAAAAAATGTTAACTACCTTCCCATAACTTACAATCAAATTACACAATAAGTATTAGAGTTTATTTTCCTCTCTGTTTTTTATTCTTGAACATTTGTGGATTAGTGATGATTTATAATCCCAATAAGAATATTAGATGCTTTATTCTCCTTCAGAAATCTTAATGCTGTTACTTAAATTATTTGCATCAGAATTACCTGTGATGATCATTTCAAATGCAAATTCCTTGCCTCCACACTCAACCTTCTGAACCAGAAAGTCTGGAGGATGCAAACAGGACTTTGCATTTTTAATAAGCTCCCAAGGTGATACTATACATACACTCCAAAAGTACATCACCCAAACCCTTCCCTGTGGCTCCTTGATAATAATATGAAAACAAGAAACAAGGAGAAGTTGGTGAAATGTATTTAATATCCTATGATATTAAATACAATCCATTTATAATATATTATATTTATAATATATATTATAAATATAAAATATTTATTATTATAAAGTATAAATATTTTATATAAATAAAATGTTTATATATTTTATAAAATATATATAAAACATAATATATTTATAATAGTGATATTAATATCCTATGATGTGCTCAGTCACTTCAGTCGTGTCCAACTCTTTGCAACCCTATGGATTGAAGCCCACCAGTCTCCTTTGTCCATGGGATTCTCCAGACAAGAATACTGGAGTGGATTGCCTTTTTATCCTCCAAGGGAGTTTCCTAACCCTAGGATCAAACTCGCATCTCCTGCATCTTCTGCATTGCAGGAGAATTCTTTATAACTGAGCCACTGGGGAAGCTGATGTCTTATGTTAGTCACACACAAATGTTACTTCCTAACCAAACCTCCCACAACTCTTTTGTTGCACTAATTCTTAACCCTCTGCCCCACAACCACCACTATCACTAGATAAAACTCTACAAGTATTTCTTCTGCCTGTGAGTTTGACTGGCCTTCCTGGAAATGGAAAGCCTTGGCCTCTTCCTAAGCCATTTTATCATATTCTTAGAATAGAGTCTGAGCTATTCCATGATCCCAAAGCTCCTCTTTCTCAGAGAACACTTGATCTCCTCCTGTTGAAGCTCTGCTCCATAACACAGGCAGCTTTTCATGGTTTAGTACACAGTCACATACATTGCATGGCATCAGACTCATGAAATTAATTGCTGATAAGAATAAATATTGTCTCACAGCTGTTAGAAAGGTTCAAACATTTTAAATTGAAAGAAGTTAGGTCCAATCTGTTCTGTTCTGCAAAATGTCAATAGAGATTCTTAACCAGGCATGTCTGATACTTCTCTTTTGCATGAATTACTGGGTAGACTAGAAACCAGGATGTCATGAATAGAAAGGCATATTTCAGGGGGAAAAAAAGTCAGTGGCAAATCAATGAGCTGAATCTGAGCAGGGAGCTACTTGTCATGGACTTCCGAAGCTCAGATAAAGACAGAAGGCTTTCCTCCCCTTTGCAGAGATGGAGCTCTCTAATTACTGGGGCACTCTTCTAGATAGATGGCTTTGCAACCTTACTCCCTCTTAGTGTGCATGCATGATAAGTCACTTCAGTTTTGTCTGATCCTTTGTGATCCTATGGACCATAGCCACAAGCTGGAATCAAGATTGCCAGGAGAAATACCAATAACCTCAGATATGCAAATGACACCACCCTTATGGCATAAAACAAAGAGAAACTGAAGAGCTTCTTGATGAAAGTGAAAGAGGAGAGTGAAAAAGCTGGCTTAAAACTCAACATTCAAAAAATGAAGATCATAGCATCTGGTCCCATCACTTCATGGCAAATAGATGGAAACAGTGAGAGACTTTTTATTTTCTTGGGCTCCAAAATCACTTCAGATGGTGACTGCAGACATGAAATTAAGACACTTGCTCATTGGAAGAAAAGCTATGATCAACCTAGACAGCATTTTAAAAAACAGAGACTGTACTTTGCCGACAAAGGTCCATCTAGTCAAAGCTATGGTTTTTTCCAGTAGCTATGTGTGGATGTGAGAGTTGGACCATAAAGAAGGCTGAGCACCAAAGACTTGATGCTTTTGAACTGTGGTATTGGAGAAGATTCTTAAGAGTCCCTTGGACTGCAAGGAGATCCAACCAGTCCATCCTCAAGGAAATCAGTCCTGAATATTCATTGGAGGGACTGGTGCTGAAGCTGAAGCTCCAATACTTTGGCCACCTGATGCAAAGAACTGACTCATTGGGAAAGATTCTGATGCTGGGAAAGATTGAAGGTGGGAGGAGAAGGGGACGACAGAGGATGAGATGGTTTGATGGCACACCACTCAATGGACATGAATTTGAGCAGGCTCAAAGAGTTGGTGATGGACAGGGAAGCCTGGCATGCCACAGTCCATGGGGTTGCAAAGAATCAGACATGACTGGGTGATTGAACTGAACTGAACTGATGGACCATAGCCAGCCAGGCTCCTCTGTCCATGGGATTCTTCAGGCAAGAGTACTGGAGTGGGTTGCCATGCCTTTCTCCAGGGGATCTTCCCAATCCAGAGATCGAACCCACATCTCTTATGTCTCCTGCATTGACTGGCTCTTTACCACTGAGTCACCAGGCAGTGTATTTAAGAACCCTGCATTTTTTTATTCTTAGCACCTGTGATCAAAAATGCAAGGTCTTTAAATATCCAATGGGCTTCCTTGGTGGCTCAGATGGTAAAGAATTCATCTACAATGAAGGAGACCTGGGTTCAATCCCTGGAGAAGACCCCCTGAAGGAGGAAATGGCAACCCACCCCAGTATTCTAGCCTGGAGAATCCCATGGACAGAGAAGCCTGACAGGCTACAGTCCATGAGGTTGCAGAGTTGGACACACTGAGCCACTAACACTTTCACTTTAAATACACTGTGTTATTTTGCCTGTTTTTCAGCAGCTGGAGCAAAAGGGAGGAGACATGCTAGAAAGCAACACATATGTTCTAAAATAGCATTAAAGGCCTGTGATTAAAATACCTTTAAATCTGTTCAATAACACCACATGCCAGCTCAACGTGCCTCTCCCTCCTAACTCTCTTTCTCTGTTTCAACCCCCAGAACCTGCATGTTTGCTGAATTCACTGCAGTTTGGAACAAAGAGAAAATAACCCTTCTCTAAATAAATTCATTGAGAGAGTGAAAAAGCCCAATCTCTATGCTCCTATTGTGAGATTGAGTTTTATATTTCTGCAGGTGCATTGTGAAATACATATTTTCAAATAACATGTTACCAGCAGGTTGGCGATATATTCCCGTGTGAGAACTGCAAACCCCAGACACCCAAGCTAAAACACATCCTGTGTCCTTAACAGACTTCAGCCCAAGTAACAATCACGGATGAAAGCTGGTGCTCTCCCAAGAGACTGTGCACCATGCCAATTTCCACGCTGTCAGTAGAAAACTCTTTGGTCTTTAAGGAAAAATTTTTTCTACAAGGAACAGCAGGCAGGCATATTTTTCTCATTCAGAGAGGGAGCTGCTTAAAGAGAAAAGATACCATGTGCCTCTCTTTGCCGGCGGCTTGCTTTGACTCCACCAGCGCTGATGTCATTGTCACTAGTAGCAAGTCTTCCTGTGCACAGTGCCCGGCTGGGCAACTGGAGAAATCTACTGAAGGCCACCGTTTCAATCTCAAGAGAACTGTTACAGATCAGGTGAAACAAGAGAGATTGCTTATATCATTCCTTCTTTTGATAATTCTGTCCTTTCTCATGCCTGACTAAGTCTAATTAAAATGTAGGTTTCAGCAGTCTCTGATAGCTAAAGATCTCAAAATCTGAGGGTTAAAATAAAATCATTCCCTAATCACTATAAATTAAACTTATTCATATGTAACTCAATTAACCCCTTCTCAAGACACTGCTTGATGAATGATTCAAATACAGTGTATTTTGCAAGTTTTTTTCCCACAGAGGTTTACTAATAATTGATTGACAGCAAAGTAAAATTATTAACCCCATTTTAAATACCGTAAGAAATCTGAGGCTTAGAAAATTTAAGTAAACACATAAAATCAGAAAGTTAGTAATACAAAATAATTCAGAGTCTGCTATTCTTATTACTGTAAATACATCATGTTGCAGGAAAGACTAGCTCTTTGGCAATGTCTTAGTCTGTTTGGGCTGCCATAACCAAATGCCATAAACTGTCCATTTATAAACAACAGAAATTTATTTCTCACAATTCTGGAGACTGGAAAGTCCAAGATTAAGGCGTTAGCAGATTCAATGGCTGATATTAACCCAATTTCTGATTCATTTCTGGTTCTTAGCACTTGCTAACTATAACCTCTCATAGGAAGGAGGAGTGAGGGATCTCTCTAGGTCTCTTTGATAGGGACATTAATCTCATGCATTTAGTCTCTGCTCTTATAACCTAATCCTATCCTAAAGTCCCCCATTGAGGAGGGGAGGGTAGAATCTCAACATACGAATTTTAGGGGGACACAAACATTCAGTCCATTGCAGGCAATATCTGTAAATTAAATTAGATGGTTGATGCTAAACTAAAGGTGAAAGTTCATCTGATTCTTATGAAGTGGTGAGTACACTTAGAAATAAGCTAAGGAGAAAAATCACTAAGCCTTTGAATAATCTCAATCTCTATTTTCAACCACAAGTTAAAGCTGTACTATTTTTCGTCATCTAAACTACAATAATTTTAGTACAAAATTACATTTATTATGGTTAATGTGTTTTTTTTTCTTTTCTTTTGACCTTCTTAGTCTCTAGGCCTGGCTAGTTATGTGTCCTCTCAAGGGAAGACTCTTGAGAGTCTCTTGGACTGCAAAGAGATCAAAACAGTCAATCCTAAAGAAAATCAATCCTGAATATTCATTGGAAGGACTGATGCTGAAGCTAAAGCTCCAATACTTTGGTCACCTGATAGAAGAGCCGACTCGCTGGAAAAGCCCCTGAAGTAGGAAGGATTGAGGACAGGAGAAGGGGGTGACAGAGAATAAGAGGGTTGGATGGCATCACTGACTCAACGGACTTGAGTTTGAACAAATTCCAGGAGATAGTGAAAGACAAGGAAGCCTGGCGTACTGCAGCCCATGGGGACACAGAGAGTCAGACGCAACTTAGCAGTGGCGCAAGCTAGCAACTACAAACGCCATGAATGACAATGTGTTCGCTGACACATCTCACTGGAGTTTTCATTCTGAAGCACATTAAAAAATAGTTCCCTTTCCCTGATTTCCCCATTTCCTCACCACCTCCCCAACATGTCTCCACATTCCTGAAGTAAGCTGCAAAAGCAGCATAATGAGAACAGTGCAAATGAATAAGGTGCAGTCTGATAGAAAGGCCCTTCCTCTCTCCCCAGATAGCAGCAGGGATTTATTTACTCAAAAGATAAGGCAACAAGAAGTTAGGTTAGATCTACCCATTTCATCAGAGTATCATTCAGACAGTTTCTGAAATTAGGTCTCTTGGTCTCTATAAGTACCCTATTTTTATATCTACAACCATGGTGCCTTTTAAATATGTACAAAGTGTCATAGCAATAAGTAAAAATCCAGCTGCTCCTAGCTCCCATTTCTGCCTAAGGAACATGGTTGTACATAGGTAATGAGACTCTGGCTGACAGGCTGTCAAAGGATCATTTATTTTCATTCTCTGCACATTAAAGAAAGAGCTTACGAACCTATGAAACATGCCAATATGTGCATTGAACTAAAATCTTCCCCATTAGAAGTCTGACTTTCAAAGCAGTATAAAGGTCATATTTCAAAATTAAGCAGGTGCAGAGAATCTCAAGACATCAGCAATTCAACTCTAGAAACTTGAAATGGTTCAATAAAAGAAATATCCAGATTTTATTCACCAAGTGAAAAATATTTTTGACTCACCACAGAAAATGAATGATTGACAAGCCAGCTAACAAGGTAAGCCTGAGACTTGAAGAAGCTAGTCAAATTACCTTGTGTTATAAGTGATATGGAATGAAAAGCCACAATTAATCTCAAGAAACAGATGAGGGGAAATTTTAGCCAATTTCTCGATGTAGTGGAAACATCTTTTTGGTGATGCATAAGGAACAGAGTGAGGAAATCTGTGCAGACTTTAGTTAAAAACTGGGTACATTTTCTTTGGTCTGCTAAAATGTGATAGGGTGATTTTTTTTAATTATACTAATCTCATATCAAAGTAATGAAAGATGATTCTTCTCACACCTCCTCCCACTAAAAAGTCCAGCAGACCTTTCTGTTCACTGCTAAGGAGCTAGTTAAACATTTTTATTGCCGTTAGAGGCCAAAAATGTTGGTAGAACATGACTGATAGTAGAACTACTTTGATGAAAATTCCCACTAAGAACTTTATGTGGAAAGATCTGGTCCATTGATCTTATTCAAATGTTTATAAAAGTCAGGTCAGTAATAATAAAGCATAATGAATAATATAAAATAAAAAATACCTACAAAGCACTTACTATGTGCTAAGTATGGTTCTAAATGGCACACATACACTAATTCAGTTAATACTTACAACACCTTTAGGATATAGTGGTATTTTATTTGCCATTTAAAGGTAGGGGAACTAAAATAAAGAAAGGCTAAATAACTTGACCAAGCCATACAGCTAATGAGTGATGAAACTTGAATTTAAACTTGGACAGTCTGATTTTTGGAGCTGTGCAGTGAACTACAAATGTAGGAAAAGCAACAGTGAAAGAATGTTGACATAGATGCTCAGTTGTGTTGTTGAAAATCAAAAGGGAGTGATGGAAATGGTAGCAATTGGAGAAGAAACCATCTGTGAGTCAGATTCAATCCTTGGATCACTAGTTTGGAGCCTTAAGGCCTTAAGAAGATAAGGACTACATTGCCCAGTGTAGGATATGGTGAAAACTGTAGCCTATAGTCTGTTCCCAGATAGTCCTAGTTACAAAACATGCCTGCTAATGCAGGAGATATAAGAGACACATGTTCAATCCCTGGGTGGGGAAGATCCCCTGGAGAAGGAAATGTCAACCCACTCCAGTATTCTTGCTTGAAAAATCTCATGGACAGAGGAGCCTTGGGGACTACAGTCCATACGGTCACAAAGAGTCAGACACAACTGAAGCAACTTAGCATGCGTGTAGCCTTGAGAATTAAGCAGGGTGATAGTTCCAAGTCTCATGATAGCTTGACTCCCAGAGACTGAAGAGATGGATGAAGGTGGGTTTTGTGAGTGGCAAACATTGGCCTACTTATTCATAGTGAAATAGGAGGAGGCAGGGCACAACCTTCAAAAGAATGACACAGCCTATGTGCGTAGTCATTCAGTCGTGTTCAACTCTTTGTGACCCCATGGACTGCAGCCTGCCAGGTTCCTCTGTCCAGGGGGATTCTCCAGGCAAGAATACTGAAGTGGATTGTCATGCCCTCCTCCAGGGTATCTTCCCAACCAGGGACTGAACCCCGGTCTCGCACACTGCAGGCTGAGTCTTTACCGACTGAGCCACTGACACAGCCTGAGGACATGACATAACTGATCAGAATCAAAAAGGTATAAGACGGAGAAGGAGGAGGAGGAGAAATCAACTTCCAGTAGACCTTGAACCTCATTATACACTCATTGTAATACATCAGCAAGCTAAATGAGACACCCACCAGCACCATGACAATTCTGAGGCCAACCATAAAGGTCAAAAAGTGGCCCAATTCATGGAAATCCCCACCCCTTCCCCCAAAATAGTTGGACTACTCACACTCTGTCTATAACGTGTGTTTCTCTCTAAATAAATTTACTTCTTGCTGCTGTTGTTCAGTTGCTAAGTCATGTCTGACTCTGTGAGATTGTCATAGCATTTCTTCCAAGGAGTAAGTGTCTTTTAATTTCATGGCTGCAGTCACTGTCTAGAGTGATTTTGGAGCCCAGGAAAAGAAAATCTATAGCTGCTTCCATTTTTTTCCCCCTTGTATTTGCCATGAAGTGATGGGACTAGATGTCATGATCTTTATTTTTTGAATATTGAGTTTCAAGCCAACTTTTTCACTCTTGTCTTTCACCTCATCAAGAAGTTTTTTTTTAGTTATTCTTCATTTTCTGCCATTAGAGTGATAGATATCATCTGCATATCTAAAGTTGTTGCTATTTCTTCTGGATGAATTACAAGCTGGAATCAAGATTGCTTGGAGAAATATCAACAACTTCAAATTCATTTGTTACCTATCATTTTTTATCTCACTGAATTCCTCATAAAATGAGATGTCAAGAACCTGAGCTTCATTAGTTCTTAATACCAGGTATGTGATCTCAGTTAAAAGACCGTGTATTCAAGTCCCAATCTTGGTTTTGGCTGGGTTCAAGTCCCAATCTGAATTACACAGTTTCAGCAGTATCATAAAAAGGACAAGATCTAGGATATTGAATGAGTTCCTATGGAAATGGAGGCAAACAGAGCCTGGCCAAAGTTCCTAGAACAAAACTTGGCTCTGAAGAAAGGATGCTACCTGCAGAGTTGGACACTTTTCAAAAATATCTTATGATCAGACAAAAGGCAATGGCAGTTGTGATGGCCAAAAACAGAGTCAGGGATTGCTCTTATTTTTCCTGGACTGTGTAAATCTCAGGTATAGACTAACCCAAGACCTAGGGCAGGACCTGTGAAAAATGAATGATATTAGACTTCACCCTTGGAAAGCAAAAACTAAAAGGAAAAAAAAAAAAAAAAACCTCCAGTAGTAGGGCAAGACCTTGTCTGCCCTCTTTCATAAGAATACCCCAGAATTGAACACATGTCTGGTTATAATGGACATTAAATGATTATTTGTTGAATAAATAAGCTAGATTTATTTTTATCTAAAAAAAATGCTACATGATATTTCTTACTCTGAAGTTTTAGAGGAATTCTTACTCTACTCATTGCTGATTTATAAATTACTTTTAAGCTAACTTCCCTGGTGGCTCAGATGGTAAAGCATCTGCCTACAATGCTGGAGACCCGGGTTCAATCTCTGGGTCAGGAAGATCTCCTGGAGAAGGAAATGGCAACCCACTCCAGTACTCTTGCCTGGAAAATCCCATGGACTGCAGAACCTGGTAGGCTAAAGTCCATGAGGTCGCAAAGAGTAGGACACGACTGAGCGATTTCACTTTCACTTCACTTTAAGCTAAAAAGGACTTTTGCAACTGACCCTATATTTTATGGATGAAGAAATGGAATGACCTAAGAACTCAGCCAGTTAGCATGAGACTCAGGACTGAAAACCTACCCAGTTCTTTCTCACTCACAAAACCACTACATACTTCCCCTCTCAGACATTGTTAGGGGATCAAAAAAAGACTGTTGGCTGAGTCACAAAACATCAGACAATTACGGTCCTTTTGCATTGCATATCTCCTGTTCATGCATGTTACTGTGGTGTTGTAAAAGTAATTCCACTTTCTATACTTGTCCTTTGTGGTCTCACTTTCACACATTTACTTCTACTCAGAATGTTTTCCCACATTATTTCTTTGTAGGAAACAGTCCCTCTTGGAGCTCAAAAGTTTTTCACCAAGGAGTCTTCCTTAACTAACCTAATTACATTGAAAGTTTGTGGTGGTTTAGTCGCTCAATTAGTATCCGACTCCTGCAACCCCAAGGACTGTAACCTGCGAGGCTCCTCTGTCCATTGAATTCTCCAGACAAGAATACTGGAGTGGGTTGCAATTTCCTTCTCTGGGGGATTTTCGCAACACAGAAATCAAACTTGGGTCTCCAGCATTGCAGGCAGATTCTTTACCAACTGAGGCTATAAGGAAAGCCCCCATTGAAAGTTTACCTGTTTACAACCAAGGGCCACTAGCTGACCAAGGGGCTCTTCCCACATTCTAAAAGACAATTAGAGTAATATACTCTAAACTTAGTTAAGTGAAACAACTTTTCTGGAAGATAATCCATTCCATTGTTTTTATTTGCCCCTGACTCATTCAGGCAGACATTTCAAAACACAAATCTCTTACCAATAATTTCTGGTGAATCAGTGTTTTGTTTCTTTTTAACTCACTTTGGTGGGGCTAATTTTTTGTTTGTTTGCTTTATTGCAGTTTTAGCATTTTATCCTTTCCTTACTCAGAGGTATGATCCCTCCCCAGTTGGTTTTAAGGAAACTTCTGGAGACAAGAAGAAAGTCACAGAAGTGGGAGTGCTAAAATACAAAGTCACAGTTAGAAGTGACGTCAGCATCATGGCAGCATAAGACGTCCCTCATATTTTGCTCCCTGCCTCAACAACAAAATTTAGCAACCATTCTCAGACAAAAGTCTCTTTGAGGAAACTGTTGGATCCAGCATCATATACCAAGGTAACAGGAAGATTCTTGCTTACCTGGGCATCAGGTAATAGGCTGACAGACCTCAGTCTCCCCATGGGAACCCTGAAATGGCCCATGAACCTGCTCCAGCCTTTCTTGTCCTACAGTCCAGGAGCGCCTGGAGAACACTGACTTGAACAATCACTCATAGATAAGAGAAAATTTATGGAAGTATAGGTTTCGAGGGAGATATTCCAGCACTCTCTTGGGCCAAAAAATACCAATAACAAATAAACAAACAAAAATCAAGTTTGGACACATTGGAGGACATAAGTGGAACAGTCTGACAAAAGCTGTGTCACCATCTCCCAAGATGTTACAGTCTAGGGTCAAGAATGATCTTCCTCAATCCTGTAACTTATCCTGTAAAGGAGAAGGAGAACATGTGAGTAAGCACCGTGTGGGAAGCTACCAAAGGAGTTCACTTCTCTCTTGCTCCAGCTAGAGTGCTAAATCCAGGGCTCCATGGTGGGGAGGGGGGTGCTGGCGTTGGCAGGGGAGAGAAAAGGAGTCTGGGAGAGCAGCAGAGAGGCAGGTTTTGAGCAGAAAAATGACATGACCGCTAAGACGAAACTGATAGTGGGCAAGAGAACTGAAGAGAGAACAGTGAGGTGGCCACTGCAAGAATCTCCAGGCAACAGCTATTTGTGGCTTGCTTTATAATGGTAGCAGTGATGATGGTGAGAAACGGTCAGTTTCTGGATATTCTCTGAAGCTAATGCTAAGAGGTGATGGTAAACTACATGTAAGAGGTGATTACAGATGGCATGTAAAAGAAAGCAGCTTCAAGAGTTGCTCCAAGGCTATGGGCTGGAGCAACTGTCATGATGGAAATAGCATTAACTGAGGTCAAGAAGTCTGTGGAAGGAGTCTTCAGGCAAAAATCAAGTGCTCCACTTTGAACATGTAAAATGATTATTAGGTCTTTAAGTTGAAAAGCCAAATAAACAGTTAGAAATGAATATGGATTTAGGGGAACTACCCAGGTTAGAAATTGCTTGGTCATCAGTGTACAGATTGCTTTTAACATCATTAAACTTGTTAAGACTTTGAGCATAGAAAGAAAAGAAAATTCAGGTGTAAGCTCTAGAGCACTTCTATGTTAAGGGTTTGGCAAGATGGGGCAGAACCAGCAAAGGAAAGTGAAAATAAAGGGTCATTGAGCTAAGAGAAAAACTGGTGACCTAAAAGGCCAAGAGAAAAAAGAGCTTCAAGAAGAAGGAAATAATCAATTATGCCAATGCTGCAGAAACATTAATAAGATGAGTACGGAAAAGTGACCACTGAATTTAGAAACAATCACTGGCAGAGGCTGAGTGGAATGATGAAGGCAGAGGATTCAAGAGAGACTGGGAGGAGAGTGAAGACACAAAATATAGAATAATAGCTCAAAGAGTTTTTCTCCAAAGGAAAGTGGAGGAAGAGGGCAGTAATTTAAGAGTAAGTGAGGGTCAGGACAAAGTTTTTCACAATCTAAAGAATTAACTGCATAAATATTGGTAAGAGGGGATGCTTAAATTTACATATAAATTTATATTTTTCTTAATAATTGAGTTAATTTCAAGATAATTGATTCATCTTGAATAGCTGTTTCAAATTGGCGTGTATTTTCTTAACAAAAAGACAAACCTGTGGAATTGGTTCAATTTAAGGCTGCAGAATAGTGTTAATATAATTTTAATTGATAAAAATTCTCAATTAAGTATTTCTTTTAATATTTTAATTTGAATTTTAAAATTTCTTATTGATTCCTTTGGCTATTATAGATTATTGGATTTTTTTTTAACTCAGGCTGGAGTAGATATAAATACCACAGAATATAAAACTGGGACTCTAAGGATAGGCTAATAGGTGAATACAGCTAAAAATATTGTACTGAAAATGCTATAGAATTAACTGAGACATATTAATCAGTAACTTCCATTTTTTCATGTTAACTTTCACAAGGAAGCAAAGGCTTGTATAAAAAAATGATTATGAATTAATTTTAATTATAGTGAGTTATACATTGAGGTGTGAGAATAGAATTGCATTCAAAATTGCTATGGTGTGCAGGCTGCTCGAGCATATGAATGGCATGTAACTGAATTTATGAGTTATCTGAGTAGAATAAGTTATCTGAATCTGACTGATTTCTGTGATACATTTGTTAAAAATGTACATGTTGATGTGGTATGTGGCAGAAACCAATGACTGTTTGCCAAAGTCATCCTTACTTTTAATTTTATTGCCAGACTCCCTCAAATTTAGCTGATCACATAGCAGCTCAAAATGTAGACATTTCTCCTCTCTTCATGAACATAGGTGTGGCATGTGACTCAGAGCTGGACTATGGGAGAGTCATACAAAACCTCTTCCAGGAAGTGCCCTTAGGAGAGGGTGCTTGCCTTGATTTATCCCTTTCTTCATTCTGACTGCAATGTAGCCCCATTAGACCACCCAGTAAACTTAAATGATGACTACGCCCAAGAATGGTAGCAGGGCATAGAAGCCCAGACTTTTCTCTTACCCTATGGAATGCCATTCAGTCTTATACTGTCTCTTCTAAACTTCTCTAACGCAAGAGAGAAATAAATATCTACATTTTTCAAGTCACTGTTAGTTGATGCTTCTCTCTTGACCATGTTACATGGAATAATATATACAGGCCCAGAATTAATAGAGTTGAATGATGTGAAGTAAAAATAGGAGACAGAAGTCCCAGAAATAGTGACTGATTTTTTTAGAAAGAGAAATGATGACTATACATATTCATATGTAGGATAGTTGCCTGAAAGAATCTCTTTCTCACTTTATCTAAAATATTTATTTCTTAAATCAGTGACTAGAAAGTCACCTGTACTATCATAAGGCCCATTTATGACCACTCATTTTTTAAATTAGAACAACTGCTTTATGAATATCCTTGTACTCTGGAGGCAAAACATAACTTTGTCACTTACTAATGGAATTCAAGTGCCCAAACAGAAGTGAAATGATGGATTTGGAGGAGAAATAGAACAGTTGCCTCTACTGATAAGTGTCTTCAAAGAAATTTATTCACAGGATATTAAAGAATGTTATCAGACTACTCTAAAAAGAAAGAAGAATATAATAGCTCTTTCTAAGATAAGAGAAATATGATCAAAGAAGGAAATTGATGGTGAGGTTCAACAAAGAAAATCTACTCATCATACAATATTTTTTGAACCACATGAATAAAAAGAGACACTAAATCAAGGTTTTTGTATAATTTCCAAAGCCAATATTTCTTATCTTGTCTTCTTTTGTTGCTTTTATTCAGAAGTAAGGATGTTCCTCTTTTGGTAGCAAGCACCACAGGTGGGGTAGTGTTAATTCTGGCATCTTTGTGTGAACTTCAGAACATGAAAGGAAATAAAATAATGGTCCACATTTGACTCTGCTAGGCATTGACACTGAAAATCATGAAGAATGTGTTTCAGAGTTCCTGACCATCAAAATGCTTAGCTCTTAAGACTGGAAGAGGACATTTATATCTCTACCTACCTTATTAACTTCTGTTCTCAGAAATATATGAAATTTTAAAATATTAAGCCATCCACTATCATCACAAGGAAGATAGAATAAATAAATTCTTGAATAAAAGTTATCATATTTGGTCTTTGATAAATGAAGTGGTGTATAGGTCCTGAAAAGTAGTAATGACAATTTATTTTTAATGTTCTCACAATGAGGAGCAATCAGGTTGTAAATCAAGAGGGAAACAAAGACATTCATCTCCCCAGGTTGAAATGAAGAAGCCAAGAAGAAATCAACATGACTATTAACCAAAGAGAATGAGCATGTAGTAGAAGTGCCTGTGTTCTGCAGGAGGGGTGAATGCAGCAAGGGATGGAGATGGGGGTGGTGAGTGAGGTTATATAACTAAATTTCTGCTCCTGAATTTCAGGCATAAATCACAGAACTTGGTTTTTACTTCCATTAGTTATAAGAGAAATATACAAGTATATTGTATATATATATATATATACATATATGTATATATACACAGATATACAAATATATTGTATAGCAGAGACTAACACAAGCCCAGACCCACAAAATTGTTGTTTAGTTGCTAAATCCTGTCCAACTATTTGCAACCCCCCGGACAGCAGCACGCCAGACTCCACTGTCCTCCACTAGCTCCCAGAGTTTGCTCAAATTCATGTCCATTGAGTTGGTGATGCCATCTAACTATCTTATCCTCTGCCACTCCCTTCTCCTTTTGCCTTTCATCTGTCCCAGCACCAGGGTCTTTTCCAATGAGTTGGCTCTTGCCATCAGGTGGCCAAAGTATTGGAGCTTCAGCTTCAGCATAATACAGTTAAACATAATCTATTGTATTATTAAGAACTATTGGATGCAGTAGAATGAGCATACTACTGGAAGATGAGGCTGGTAGGAAGACCTTATAACAGGAATATTCAAGGGCACTAAAGAATATGTTCAGACAATAATTAATAGCAGCAAGACAGAAACCCAGCTCAGTCTCCAACTAGATGAATTCAATCCCTATGCAAAAGATTCAGCAAAGTAAGATTTGCAACAATTTCCAGGCTCCTACTCCCAAATTCCATTTACCTCAGTCTCTACATTCCTAAACAAGATCAATACCATGCATGTGAAGCCTGGAAGGTACATAAAGAAGCAATTAAATAAAAAAATCCACTGTCAAGAGTAATCAACAAAATCTCAGACACAGATATGACTGAGATGTCTAAGTATTAGACAGGGAATTAAAAACAACTACACTTAAAATGCAAAATGGGAAAGTTGTACAGCATACATGAACACATGGGAATTATAGCAAAAAGATAGAAACTATAAACAAAAATGAAAAGGAAATGCTATAATTAAAAAATACAGTGAAAGTGAAGTCGCTCAGTCGTGTCCAACTCCTTGCAACCCCATTGACTGTAATCTATGAGGCTTCTCCGAAAATGGGATTTTTCCAGGCAAGAGTACTGGAGTGGGTTGCCATTGCCTTCTCCAGAAGATCTTCCCGACCCAGGGATCGAACCCGGGTCTCCTGCATTGTAGACAGAAGCTTTACTGTCTGAGCCACTAGGGAAGTCAAAACACAGTAACAGATGAGAATTCTTTCAACAAGTTCATTGGTAGATTTAAGACAACTAAGGAAAGAAGTCAGTAGAA
The DNA here is from genome assembly GCA_007570785.1 of Antilocapra americana. Taxonomy (NCBI): domain Eukaryota; kingdom Metazoa; phylum Chordata; class Mammalia; order Artiodactyla; family Antilocapridae; genus Antilocapra; species Antilocapra americana. The sequence continues at coordinate 597,426 of ML662497.1, forward strand.
ACCAGCCAAACTGAAACAGAAATAGAACAGGTCGATTTGTTTTTAAAAATGGAATCACAAAGAAAATTAAGGAAGATTTTAAATTGAATGGAAATGAAAACACAGCTTATCAAACCTAATGGGATGACTGGAAAGTGGTGCTGAAGGCAAATTCATAGCACTAAACACATTAGAAAAGAAGAAAGTTTTCAAATCAATGATCCAAGATTCCAATCTAAGAAAACTAGGAAAAAGGGAGTAAAATAATCACAAACCAAGTATAAGGAAGGGAATAGTAAAAAGAGCAGAAATCAAAGGAATTGAAGACAACAAACATAATAAATGAAATCAAAAGCAACTGACAGCATTCAACAGCCAGCAACTTCCTCTGGCACCTCCCTTGGGTGGTTTTGTGGTAGAGTACCTCCAGTGAGACCCTTATTTACCAACAGCTTTCCCTGGGACCCTGGGTTCAGATTTCCAGCAAGTTCCATCCATGCAGTTTCACAGTGAGTTCTCAGTTATCTGCTGACCCATAACTATGTCCTTGCCACGAAAGTGTGTATCTCAGACCTACAGGTAGTGACCCTTTCTTATATTTGCTACTCATATTTTTTAGAGTTCTCCTTATTTCATACTTTCTAATCTCTCATTACTTGAATCCCCTATTATGGTCAACAGTTCTTTATATGTAATTTTTCCTTTTCAAATGACTAATTATTGTGTGTTTTTTGTTTCCTGATAGACACAGACTGATACAATCACAAATCCCTTCCTCTGACCTGGTGGTTTGACTATCATACAAAAAAGTATATACTGTCCTCCCTCTAAGGATCTTCAAACCACTTCACTGCAATGCCTAATCTTAACTCCTCTCTACAAAAGGAAGGGGCATCTATATTTTTTCCTGGTCTTACAGGAAATTGCCATATGGCACCTGCATGTAAAATGTAAGTCAGACACCCAGAAGGGTTTCAATTTTCTTTTTGCCTCATGAATAGAAGGCAGAATAGAAAGAACACTTGTGCCTCCCACCAATTCTTCACTGAATCCATCCTTTGGGACCACTCAGGTTGGGAAAAAGAATTCTTCAATATATGAACAAAGCTTTCCATTGATGGGAAAGCATAGGAGGAGAACCAAATTCCTAATCTCTCATTTCACATGCCACCTAAGGCTTAATTTCAAGACTGCATCTTTTACTAAGTTTTAAGGGGGAAAAAAAGTGAAATTCTGTGCATAGTCTTCCAAAATCTCATGTGATTTTTATATGTCTACTATTTTAACACCATATACTTTTCTACTTAGAGGTTATTCTTTCTATTTGCCTAACTGGTAGAAGTTAGAACACAAGACCAGAGTCTTCAATAATAACAAGAATAGGGAAGAGAGAGAGGAAAGATAGTTTGTTCTTCATATGTTGATTTTTTTGAATTTCACATGTCCAAAAAATTCTGACTGGTTAATCAAAGAGATTTGGAAAAAGAAGTGGCAGAATCATAAAACTATAGACTATGGACTAAAAAGAGCTTTATAATTTGTTTATTCACATCAATCCCTAACATGAACACCTTGTAGAATTCCCTCTTACTTGACTATCTCCCCATCATGGAAACTCAGTGTCAACATTATAGTCCATTCTATCCAAGGACAACTGACTGTTAGAAAGTTCTGCTATTTATTTTGAACTGAAGTCTATTAACATTATTCCTAGTCTTATTCCTTGGGTTTATATAAACAGTAAATCTTAGTTCATTTTCATATAGCAATCTTTCAAATCACTGTTAGTCACTTAGTCATGTCTGACTCTGTGACCCCATGAACTGTAGCCTGCCAGGCTCCTCTGTCCATGGAATTTCCCTAGCAAGAATACTGGATCAGGTAGCCATTCCCTTCTCCGGAGATCTTCCCCCACCCAAGGATTGAACCTGGGTCTTCTGCCTTGCAGGCAAATTCCTTACTGTCTGCTAAAGACATCTGCTATTTTCTCCCTTACCACATTGTCTATGTACCTTTGGTAATGATGAACTTTTGTTCACTCCCAGAATAAGGCTCCTGAAACAACTAAGATAGCAATTCTAATCAATGATGAGATGAAACAGAGTTCCCCTCACCTTACTCCCACAAGCAATGAGAGATGGAACAGTCAGGTCCAACTTCACTAGAGTCTGATGGGAATGAAACCAAATCATATTTCCAAAATCCCTCCTGAGCTGGAGCCACCTCACCCCAGAAAATGCTTCCTTCTATAGAGAGCACCTCTTAGAGCCCAGAACCCCAAAGATCTCTGTACTTCTGGAAACTGAGCCGCTGATCCCAGGATCTGGCTGAGATTTACACAAAGAACCTCACAATATACAACTAATTTGTTGAATATGAGGATGTGAAGAAAGAGTTTTTATTCTGCCATTTTCCTTTTTCTCTAATGATCTCAATTCATTTTAAATAGTTTGTTATCTGATGCGTTCTCCTAAAAATGTATTTCTCTATTGGAACATCAAAGTGAGTGTTGATAGTATACCATTTGCCGAAGTTGGTTAGAATATAGATGCAAGGTTAAGGGTTAAGTGCAAAGGCTCAGTATTTTTTTATGCACTCAATAATAGGCATGGACATCACTTGTTAAAATTTGCATTATACTTTGCACCATCAAAGAGATGAAACAGTTCCAGACCCCAGAGAGAATGGGATCTATGGAATCTGGGTTCAGAGCTCATACATGGGGCCTTCCAGACTAATCTTGGTTCTAAGACATAGACCCCAATCACTCACCTCCAAGCCCATAATATAGTCATATTTCTTCTTTCTTAATCATCCAATGTTGATTGATACTACATTATATACAGTACTTAAGGTAACATATACATGTTTCAGAGAAAGTTCAAAATAAAAGATATCCACCAGTTACATTTATTCTGTGAAGCAAGATAATGGGAACTCTAAGCACCAAGTGTACAGATGATATCAAAACCTAAAGCTGGCCTAGATGATGGAAAAATTCCATGAATGAGTTCCTCCTTTACATTGGGAGGGAGGGGCAATATATCTCAATACAAGACAGCAGGTGTTAAACGTTGAGATAGAGATAGCTACATACACAAGACGGGAGAGGTTGTTGGGAATCAAGTAGATGGTGAAGGCTTCCCAGAAAATGTATGCCTTATCCTGAGTCCATGAAGGAAAAATAAGATCTAAATAAAGGAAATGGAGAGAACAAGTCATTTCAGATGGTGGAAACTATATGATCAAAAATGCAGAGGCAAGAATGTACAGCGTATCTTCTTTAAATGCTTGGCCCAGTTGGATTGGAAAGGAGGATTCAGAGTGAGATAAGTATGGAAAACAGACAGGTTGGAAGCCAGAGAGTAAAGGGTCTTAAAGTGCCTGATTGATGACAAAACCTCAATCTGTTAGGAACAGAGGACTTTCCAAGAGGAAGTGTACTCTATCACTTTGTTGTTTAGTGGCCAAGCCATGTCTGACTCTTTTGTAACCCTGTGCTCACCAGGATCCTCTGTCCGTGGAATTTCCCAGGCAAAAATACTGCAGTTGGTGGCCATTTCCTTCTCCATGGGATCTTCCCAACTCAGGGATCGAACCTACATCTCCTGTATTGGAGGTGGATTCTTTTCCACTGAGCCACCATCAGCATGATGTAGAATTGCTGATGCATAGTGATTTATTTTAATGCAAAATGATTTTAGTTGGTATTATTACTATTTAAACTCTATAAAAACAATGCATCTCCTTTCAACCTTCACCCAGGAGCTGACTGCTTCCATCCACCCCATAGCACGCCCCACCGGTTTAGAATAAGTCATAGAAATTTCTTTTTAGATATCATGCTTATATCTGATCTGAAGCATTCTCTCTCTGTATGTGTAAGTACTACAGTTTTCTAGGCATGAGATGAACCTCTTACCTACATTATCTGTCTTAATCCCAAATGACACTGTACCTATTACTATTCTCACTTTACAAACCGAGAAAACAAGACAGAAGTTAAATGATTTGCCAGAGTTCTCACTACCACTGAGTCAAATTCAGATATCTGTAGCACTGAAGCGCATGTCCGTAAACGGTTTCCTTATTTTAATTGACGTCAGTAACTAGTTTTACCACTATTTGCAACATTTCTTATCATGCCTTTAAAACATTACTGTTCAGAAGTTTTTTTCTTTCACATTCTCTGCTGCCACCACCTGGCCTCTTGAAAAATTTTCAAGCTTTCCTTCTCAAGTCATTTTCAGTTTTATCAGAGTTTTGGATTCCCTTGAAAAAGAACTGAAGTATGTGTGGACTGCATTTATTTAACTGAAAAATTCGTAATCTTATCAATAGACTCTCCTTTGCTTGTCTACAATGTGTTAAGCTCATAAAGAGATTAAAATGAAAATTAATTGGATAATAAATTGTACCAGCAAAGAAACTTATAGCAAATCAGCCACTGTGCCACATGCTGCTGATGGGCTCTAGATTCAGTTCTAGATTCAGACAGAAAAGTGAAAGAGCCACGTGTACCCCAATGTTCATCGCTGCATTGTTTACAATAGCCAAGACAAGGAAGCAACCTAGATGGCCATCAACTGACGAATGGATAAGAAAGCTGTGGTACATATACACAATGGAATATTACTCAGCATTAAAAAAAAATTCATTTGAAGCAATTCTACTCAGATGGACGAAACTGGAGCCCATTATCCAGAGTGAAGTAAGCCAGAAGCAAAAACAACAATACAGTATATTAACGCATATATATGGAATTTAGAAAGACGGTAACGAGAACCCAACATGCGAGACAACAAAAGGAATGCAGATGTATAGAATAGACTCGTGGACTTTGTGGATGAGGGTAAGGGTGGGATGATATGGGAGAAGGGCATTGAAGCATGTTAATTGTCATGTGTCTAATCAATCGCCAGCCCAGGATTGATGCTCGGGGCTGGTGCAGCGAGATTTCCCGGGGGGGAGGGAGGAGGGAGGGAGGTTCCGGAGGGGAAGCATATGTAAACCCATGGTGATATCATGACAATGTATGGCAAAAACAATAAAATAAAAAAAAAGAAAAGTGAATTTGATGCATTTTCCCCGTGGTTGACTATGGGTGCCATGAATTAACAAGAGAAGGTAGGCATATACCAGAAAATCAATATGAAAAAGGAGTTCGGAGGGCAGAGAAGAAACCAGCAGAGATTTAGCACTTGGACCTCTAAAAGACTGATAGCCATAATCCTATGAAAAATAAAGCAGGTTCACATTTCATAGAATATGAAAAACAATAAAACCTTTGCCAAGTCCTTACCAATATCTGGTTTCTTTTGGCAGTCTCTATCTTCGTTTCTCCCTCATGTGGGAGAGAAGGGAGAGAAACAAGAGTGCATGATAGGAGGAGAGTTTATCGATGTGGAAAGATGGAGAGGCAGGGAGTTTGTAGTCCTCTCTGACCTGACCTCACAGACCTGTTTGTGAGCAGTTCAGTTGTTTGATTTCCAAGTACTTTCCCAGTTCTCACACTTTGTTCCCTTCTTAGAGCCTATAACCTTAGTAAGTACCCTATTGAGATTAATAGAATAGTGAGAATGAAAGAGGAGGCAAGAGATGTGCCGTGCCTCCCACTATTTAGGCTCCACATAAGGTTCTCCAAACCCATTGCCTCATTTCTTTAATCCTCATAATAACCCTATGAAGTAGAGATCATTATCCTCATTTTACAGTTGAGGAAACTAAAGTTTATGAGCTCACAGGTAAGGTACGCTGTCCCAAATCATGCAAGGCCAGGATTTAAATCAAGGTTTTTTATAACTTTATTCACATGACTTTTCACATGTGCAAGCATACAGGAGTAATTTCTGATAGGGAAATTATTTGTTTGATTAATAATAAGTTTGATTAATATTTCAAATTACTTTGCATAGAAGATGTTCAATTTACTTTCTGTAAGGATTAAGTGATATCTGATAGACAGCCAAGATGGCATTGGAGATCACTGGAAAGGGGAAAATCTACTTAGATGATGTTGAAACAAATAATTATCAACATAAGAAATAAAAAATGAATTCCTACCTCACATAATATACAAATTTACAGATAGATTAAGGATTTAAGTCTGAAACCATACCTTTGGGATCTAAAAAAATAAAGAATATATTTCTTATTTTGGCTAAGCTAAGGATTTCCCAAACAGGAAATAGTTTGCCCCAAAGGAATAAAATTAAAATAGGACTACATTAAAATTAAGAATGCTGTTTAATAAAACACAATGTTATAAAACAACAGTGTTATAAAAAACAGGAAAATGTAAGAAGTATAACACATATTATCAATTATAGTAAATCAAGATTTGTTTATAACGAATTAATGAACAAAGCCAAGAAAGGAATATATTCTCTTTTTTACAAAATGGATATTTTAATTTTCTGTTTGTTTCATTTATCACAAACAACTGGGCCTTTTGTTCCACTTTTGAAGCCACTTGTCAGTTGATGCAAAAAGGCATATAATAGCATTTGATACTTTCTCGTGCTCAGGCACATCCTACTCTTTGCAGCTCTATGAACTGTAGCCCTCCAGGTTCCTCTAGTCCATGGGGCTTTCCAGACAAGAATACTGGAGTGGGTTGTCATTTCTTCCTCCAGGGAATCTTTCCAACCCAGAGATGAAACCTGTGTCTCCTGCATCTCCTGCATTGGCAGGCAGATTCTTTACCACTGAGCCACCTGGCAAGCCTTATTTAATATTTACTCAACACTTAGTATGTGTCAGGCACCATTCTAAATACTTGAACCAATTTATCTACACAATGCCCATAAGAAGTAGGGACTATTCTTGAACCATTTAACAGATAAGCAATCTAAAGATAAGAAGTTAGGTCACAAAATATATTGTGCAGCAGAGAGTTAGACTCCATCTGGCTCCAGAATCTGTGCCTTTAACACCTAATACCTCTTCAGTACACACACACACAAAAACACACACACACGAACACACATTCAGACCGATTTCTTACACAAACAAATGGAGCTACAGAGCAAATAGATTTAATGTTCAGATGGTTTGGGACACATCAAACTCTCATCATCCATTGTAACACCCCATCTCTATTTACCTAACAAGGAGTCAGGGGAAATGCATGCTCAGTAGCTCAGTCATGTCCAGCTCTTTTCATGGCTACAGACTCCAGTGGACTGTAGCCCACTAGGCTCCTCTGTCAATGGAATTTTCCAGGCAGGAATACTAGAATGGGTCCTATTCCCTAGTTCAGGGGATCTTCCTAATCCAGGGATTGAACTCATGTCTCCTGCATTGGGAGGCAGATTCTTTACCACTAGCGCCATGTGGGAAGCCCCAGAGGAAATAGAGAAGCTCATTAAATAAAGTTAACTACCATCAGGGCTGGAATTCATTAAAACTTTCCCTAAGAGTAAAGACTTGTCTTGGAATTTCCAAAGCTATAACTATACTGTACTAGTTTGCTAGCCCTGCCATAACAAAGTACCACAGGTTGAATGATTTAAGCAACAGAAATGTATTTTCTTACAGTTCTGGAAGCTGTAAGTCCAAGATGGAAGTGCCAGAAGGGCCGGTTTCTTTCGAGGACCTCCCTCTTGGCTTGTAGGTGGCCTTTTTCTCCCTATGTCTTCTTATTATTATGATTTTTCCTCTGTATGCTTGTGTCCTAATCTCCTCCTCTCATCAGGACAGCAGTCATATTGGATTAGGGTTCCTGAAGACCTCATTATAATTTAATTATCTTTTTAAAGATCTTATATCTAAATATACTCACATTCTGAGGTACTGGGTGTTAGGACTTCACATACAAATTTAAAAGGGATGGAGAGGGGAGAGACACAATTCAGCCCACAGCAAGTACTAAAAAAAAGAACAACATTCCAACAGTTAAGAGCTAATTATGTTCAGAGGTAGGTGCTTCTTAGTGATGCTAACATATCTTGTCTAGGTCAAATGACTACTGCTATTACATCGATCATGTTAAAAATTGTCCTTTATCTTGTATCTCTATAACAAAGTAAAGGACAAAAATTTTAATACACAAACAAAATGAGATAAAGAAATTTTAAAATATTGACTATGAGAAGTTAACATTTATTGTGAAATTAAATATCAATTTTGAGAATGTTTACTCTTCCACCTCACCCAAAGAAAAGCACAATGTCTGATTTTTCTAGAAAAAAAGCCCTGCTTCCTTCTATGATAATTCTCAGCATAATTTAAAATCTGGAATTTAAACTTTGCAGTAGAAAACATACTTATGTAACTGAAAGGAATGTGTGGGGGGCGTCCAGCTACTCAGTGCTCAAAAGCCAATAAACAGGCTAGGCTGGTGGAAAGGAAAATTTGCTTTATTTTAGATGCCAACAACTGGGTGGTGGGGAGCGTGGTGGACATCTGTCGAAAGGCCAACTCCCCTCCTCCAACAAGCAGGGGCTGAGAGTACTTATAGACAGAGTCAGGAGGGCACTACACGCCGAAACAGCACAGTCATCTCTAACAGTCATCTTCAAAGTGATCATCAGTCATCCGACTAGCCTCACCTTGGTTGTTTCAGGTACAGTTAATCTTCAGTTCCGGGGTGCACTTGTTCCCGTCTCTTTGTGGTCAGTTCGCAGAATTGCGGCAGCTCATGTCCTGGGTACAGTCTGATCATCACCTTCTCCACCTGGGGTTTCGGTGTCTATAAACCAGCTCACAGGATACTGCTCAAATATTACCTACAGCCCTTGAGAAAGAGCTAAAGGTCCCTGACTACGCTTAATGACTACATCATAATATTATTATTATTTTTTTATAGATCTTCCTAACTTTTTTTTTATTAGTTTTGCCATACAATGACATGATATCACCATGGGTTTACATATGCTCCCCCTCCAGGACCCCCCACCCTCCTCCCTCCCCCCAAGGGAAATCTCGATGCACCAGCCCCAAGCATCACTCCTGGGCTGGCGATTGATTAGACATATGGTAATTAACATGTTTCAATGCCATTCTCCCATATCATCCCACCCTTACCCTCATCCACAGAGTCCACGAGTCTATTCTATACATCTGCGTTCCTTTGCTGTCTTGCATGCTGGGTTCTCGTTACCATCTTTCTAAATTCCATATATATGCGTTAATATACTGTATTGTTGTTTATATTATTTAGTCTCCTCTGACTGCTTTTGTTTCCACATTTCTCACGTCTCTGACTAAACCTATTCTTTGACTAAAGTTTTCCACAGACAAAAGGCAGCAGAGGACTTGGGGGTGGGGGGGCTCGGGGCAAGGACCCTAGGGTCCTGCTTTGTTTCACTTGGACTCTCTGACTTAAAATTTAATATTAGTTAGTTGGGATTATAAGAAAAGTTGTTTCAATACAAGCTGATTCTAAATATGTTTTTCTTCTGGTAAATATGTGTTTGATTGCTCCCATAGCAAGAATAAGATTTTTCAAGCAAGTAACATTATGTCTGGAATATCCTAGCAAAAGCCTGGATAGATTAATGTTTCAACATACTTAAATACTTAGAATAAATTTCTGTTTTTCAAAACAAATACGAAAGCCTCAGTAATCAGTTTTTTTAATTAATTAAATATTCACACGTATAATTATCAGTTTCATACATTTAGTACAAATGAAACTGTCTCAATATAAGAGAAATTGCTAGTAGGTAATAACACTGTCTACTATATTTACATTTTAAGTTTTCATGACTAACACCAAAGAGAATAATATATATCCTCATGACTAACATTCAAAAAATGACAAACAGATCCTCAAAAAGTAAATTTTACCTTAAGAGTTGAAATAAAATTACAGAACTACTTTCTTATTTTAAACTCACAAGCCTACCTGTGAGTTTAGAGTTTGTTTGATTTCATTTCTTTACATGAAACCATAAAAATAATTGTTGTTGTTGTTGTTCAGTCACTAAGTCCTGCCTGACTCTTTGCAACCTCGTGAACTACAGCATGCCAGGTTCCTCCGTCTTCCACTATCTCCCGATGTTTGCTCAAATTCCTGTCTATTGAGTTGGTGATGATATTTAATCATTTCATCCTCTGTCACCCCCTTCCCCTTTTGCCTTCAATCTTGCCCAGCATCAGGGTCTTTTCAAATGAGTCAGCTATTCACAACAAGTGGCCAATGTATTGGAACTTCAGCTTCAGTATCAGCCCTTCCAGAGAATATTCAGGGTTGATTTTCTTTAGGATTGACTGGTTTGATCTCTTTGCTGTCCAAGGAACACTGAAGAGTCTTTTGCAGTACCACAGTTTGAAAGTATCAATTCTTTGGCACTCAGCCTCTTTTATGGACCAACCCTCACATCTGTACATGACTACTGGAAAAACCATAGCTTTGACTAGACAGACCTTTGTTGGTAAAGTAATGTCTTTATTTTTTAATACACTGTCTAGGTTTGTCGTATCTTTCTTTCCAAGGAGCAAGTATCTTTTAATTTCATGGCTACAGTCACCATCTGCAGTGATTTTGGAGCCCAAGAGAAGAAAATCTGTTACTGCTTCCCCTTTTTCCTTTTCTATTTGTCATAAAGTGATGGGACTAGATGCCAATATCTTTATTTTCTTAATGATGAGTTTCAAGCCAGCTTTTGCACTCTCATCAAGAGGCTCTTTAGTTCCTCTTCACTTTCTGCCATTACAGTGGTATCATCTGCATATCTGAGGTTGTTGATATTTCTTCTCACAATCTTGATTCCAGCTTGTGATTCATCCAGCCTGGCATTTTGCATGATGGTCTCTGCATATAAGTTTTAAATAAGCAAGGTGACAACATACAGTCTTGCCATACTCCTTTCCCAATTTTGAACCAGTCTGTTGTTCCATGTCCTGTTCTACCTGTTGTTTCTTGACCTGAATACAGGTTTCTCAGGAGACAGGTAAAGTGGTCTGGTGATCCCATCTCTTCCAAGAATTTTCCACAGTTTGTGTGATCCACACAGTCAAAGTCTTTAGTGCAGTCAATGAAGCAGAAGTAGAGATGTTTTTCTGGAACTCCCTTGCTTTCTCCATGATCCAACAACCATTGGCAATTTAATCTGTGATATCTCTGCCTCTTTAAAGCCCAGCTTGTTCATCTGGAAGTTCTCAGTTAATAAGTAAGCACCTGAATAAACTATTTGGTAATTGGCTCACTTCTAGAGTCAATATCATATCACCAAGAAAAGTAGGTGCGATATCATACTGATTGATTTGTGGACATTGAAAAATCCTTGCATTTCTGGGATAAGCCCACTTGACCATAATGTACGATCCTTTTAATGTATTGCTATATTCAGTTTGCTAGTATTTTGTTGAGGATTGCTATGTTCACCAGTGATATGGGCCTAAATTTTCTTTTTTTTTTTTTTTGTGATACCTTTGTCTAGCTTTGGTATCAGGTGGATGGTGACCTCATTGAATAATTTTGGAAGTGTTCCTTCCTCTGCAATTTTTCAAAATAGCTACATATAAAAGAATTAAATTAGGGCATTCTTTAATATTATACATAAAAATAAACTCAAAGTGAATTAAAAACTTAAATGTTACTATAAAACTCCTAGAGGAAAACATAGGCAGAGCACTCTTTGATAAACTGTAGCAATATATTTTTTGACCCATCTCCTAGAACAATGGAAACGTTAATAAAAACAAAAATAGGCAATGGAAGCTAGTTAAACCTAAAGCTTTTGCATAACAAAGTAAACCATAAACAGAGCAAAAGACAACCTACAGAATGGTATAAAATAGTCTCAAATGATACAACTAAAAAGGAATTAATGTAAAAAATATACAAATAGCTCATATTACTCAGTTTCAAAAAACAAATAACCCAGTCAAAAGATGGACAGAAGATCTAAAAGAATGTTTCTCTAACAAAGATAGCATATGGAAAGATGCCCAAAATTGCTAGATATTAGAAAAATGCAAATCAAAACCGCAATGAGGTATCATCTCACATCAATCAAAATGGCCATCATCAAAAAAACCTACAAACAAAAAACACTGGAGAGGATGTGGAGAAAAGGGAACTCTTCTGCACTGTTGGTGGAAATATAAACTGATACAGCCACTATGGAGAGGAGTATGGAGACTTCTTTTAAAAAAAAATGTAGGAATAAAACTACCATATGATCCAGCAGTCCCACTAGTGGGCACGTACCCTGAGAAAACCCAATTCAAAAAGATACATGTACCCCAGTGTTCATAGCAGCACTATTTACAATAGCCAGGAAATGGAAGCAACCTAGATGTCTACTGACAGATGAATGGACAAAGAAGATGTGGTACATATATACAATGGAATATAACTTGATCATAAAAATGAACAATACTGGGTCAGTTGTAGTGAGGTGGATGAACCTAGAGCCTGTTATACAGAGTGAACTAAGTCAGAAAGAGAAAGACACATGTATAGAGAGAATCTAGAAAAATAGTACTGATGAACCTATATACAGGGAAGGAATGGAGATGCAGACTTATAGAACAGACTTGTGGACACAGCGGGAGAAGGGGAGAATGGAACAAATTGAGAACATAGCATTGATATATACACACTATCTTGTGTAAAACAGATGGCTAGTGGGAAGTTGCTATGCAACATAGGGAGCACAGCCTGGCACTACATGATGACCTAGAGGGGTGGAATGGGGAGAGGGGAGGGAGGCTCCAGAGGGAGGCGGTAGATAACTATGACTGATTCCTGCTGTTGTGTGGCAGAAACCAACACAATGCTATAACACAATTTTCCTCCAATTAAAAAACAAATTTAAAACATTCTGGAGAGACTGTGGAGAACAAAGAGCTCTCCTACACTGCTGGTGGAAATGTAACTTGGTAGAACCACTATGAAGAACAGTATAGAGGTTTCTTAAAAACTAAAAATAGATGTGCCACATGATGTGGCAATCCCACTCTTTGGCATATGTCCAGAAATGTAATTCAAAAAGGTACATGCAGCCTAGTGTTAATAGCAGCACTATTTACAATAGCCAAGACATGGGAGCAACCTATGTGTCCACTGACAGGTAATGGATAAATAAAATGTTATTTTATATATATATATATATATATGTATGTATGTATATATACATATACATACAATGGAATGTTACTCAGCCATAAAGAAGAATGAATAATGCCATCTGCAGCAAAATGGATGGCCTTAAAGATTATTATCAAGTGAAGTAAGCCAGACAGAAAAAAAACAAATTTCAAATGTCGTATGATGTCACTTATATGCGGAATCTTAAAAAAGGAAACAAATGCATTAATTTACAAAATAGAAGTAGACTCACATAGAAAACAAACTTATGGTTACCAAAGAGAGAGGTTTGGGAGAGGGATATATTAGGAGTATGTGATTAAAATATACACAGTACTATATTTAAAATAGATAACCAACAGGAATCTACTGTAAAGAGACTTATAATCAATATCTTGTAATACCCTATAATGGAAGAGAATGGAAAAAAGAAAATATAACTGAGACACTATACTGTCCACCTGAAACAAACACAACCTTGTAAATCATCTATGTTTCAAAAACTTTTTTAAGAAATAAAAAAAAATAGGTAAGTACTTTGGGGCAACTAATAAGTAGCATAGGAATCTTAGTTGTCTATAAAATTATGTCAGATTTAACTTTAAAAAAGAAGTTAAAGCCAAAGTAAATAAAGTGTCTATTTAAAACAATACAAGCTCAAAATCATTTTCTAGATGCCTACCGTGTATGTGGTATGCTCTATGTCAGGCTATGCATACAAAGCCAATGTTTCCTAAGACACAGGGTCTTCAATCATCAGTCTAAGAATGACCTATGGAGAAAATCAGGAAAATCTAAGCAAACATTTTAGTTCAACATGAAAAATGACTTAGTCTGCATCTCTAAGAAAAGTTAACTATTGGTGCTTAGTAATTAATGGTAGCACTAGATAAATAACTTTTTTTTTTTTGGCGATTGATTAGACACATGACAATTAACATGCTTCAATGCCCTTCTCCCATATCATCCCACCCTTACCCTCATCCACAAAGTCCACGAGTCTATTCTATACATCTGCGTTCCTTTTGTTGTCTCGCATGTTGGGTTCTCGTTACTGTCTTTCTAAATTCCATATATATGCGTTAATATACTGTATTGTTGGTTTTGCTTCTGGCTTACTTCACTCTGGATGATAAATAACTTTTGAATTAAGAACTGAATAAATATTGTACAGATAAAGGAAAGGATCAGATGGGTGAATCAGCAATGATACTCCAATTCTTCCATAATGAACTAATTAGGACCTACTATAATATTGTAAGCAGTTTTTTAAATTCCTTTTTAAAGATCAGTTAATAAAAAAAAATAAGTACAAGAAAAATTATAGTAAAGGACAGATGAACAGTATCACCTCAAAATACTAGAAATTGCCCACCCTCACCGTGTTCACTGTCACTAAATTACATCGCATTATTTTTGCCAAGCCTTAATTATACAACTTGGTGAACAAATTATCCAAACATTTGGCCGACTTCTTTGCATTTAATGACAATTGTTTGAGCAGGTGACAAATCACTATTAGCAAAATGGAAAATAAAGCTTTAATATATGGAATTATAATAGCTTGAAATTTATTAGCCACACTGAAAAAAATGTTGGCTTTGACTGAAAATTTAACCTTTTATAATACCTTTAAGGTTTGAGACTGATTATTGGTGGATGCTCATTATTCATGATACCACTAAAATTAATACAGATAGTTCATACTTTCCTCTATTTTTAAAGTACTATTTTCAAACATCTAAGAATGTCTTAAAAGATCTTCGACCTCCACTTGACTTTTCATAATGGAGCACCCAAGATATTTATTTATTTAATCTTAGAGGTGTCCTGCATGGTAATGCTTCTAAAATACTAAGTTCTTTTTTATTGAAGAAAATTGGTACATAACATTATACAAATTTCATGTGTACACCATAACTTGATATCTGTATACACTACAAGCTGATCACCACTAAAGGTCAAGTTACCATCACATCCCATACAGCTGACCCCCTTCACCCATTTTGCCCATCCCCCAATATCCTTTCCCCTGTCTCCTCTTTGTACCCATGAGTTTTGTTCACTCTTTTTTTTAAGATTCCACATATGGGTGAAATCATATGGTATTTATTTCTAAATGAGTTTTTTTTTTCAAGTTTTGCATTCCACTGTCTGTTTTTAAAACAATTATTCAATTTATATGTTTCTGTAAAAAGAAGCAAGCATTCGAATTCTCTTCAAAGTTAGCACCAGGTCCCCAGCTCTCACTCAGATGGCTGGAGACAGAAATACATAGTTTGTAATGTCAGCCAGTGATATTTTCTAATTTCAGGATTGACATAAACACACTGTCTTCTTATTTTTCTGGCCCTTGGAAATATGTCTCTTTAGTGACAGAGTGCTTTGAACTCTGCCAGGCTTGATCCATTTCTCCTAGTTTATGAGAAAAGTAAAATCAACAAAGTTCTCCAGACTTTGTATGTTTTTGGGAATAGCAATTGGGCCAACATTTCTCTTAGATCTGCACGACAGCAAGAACCAACTTCCCAACAAAGTGGCTTCTTAATTTCATCTTGTTCTTACTGTAAAAGAACAATGAACTCAGTGATGCTGAAGCAACACTCAATCACAGAAAACTTCAGTGACCATTCTGTCACTCACTGAACTAGGCTCAAGACTAATGAATTTCTGCCACACAGTGAAACACTTGCTCTTATGTAGGAGTAATTCCTGATGTTTAACTCATGCAATCTTGCCAAGAAACATAAGATCAACTTATGAAAGGATACTTTTATCTCAGTTGTTTTTGTTTTTATTTTCTCTTCAAGTGATCCATGTAGAGAAAATGAAAAAAAAAAATTAGAAGTTGCATGTAACCATCCCATTTTTCTCCACTAGATTGCCAATTTTCTAAAATTACAAATCTTCTTTTACTTTCCCTTTTTTATTCATCTTGGAATCTGGCTTCTGGACCCAATCACTGGGGCCTGAGAGTCATCACACACTTTCTGATTCCCTATTGTTACCTTTTGGGCTTCCACAGTGGCTCAGACGGTAGAGTCTGCCTGCAATGCGGGAGAACAGGGTTCGATCCCTGGGTTGGGAAGATCCCCTGGAGGAGGAAATGGCAACCCACTCCAGTATTCTTGCCTAAAAAATCCCATGGGCAGAGGAGCCTGGCAAGCTATGGTCCATGTGGTCACAGAGTTGGACACGACTGAATGAGCATACACACAATCTATACTCACCCTCTACATTTTCCTGGTGAGACTATAAAATACAATCATACAATTCAAAACATTGCTAAGAAATTACCTAATGTATCATCTTTTTTGGTTTCAGGAAATATATATCTTCAGACTGTTTACTGGTAGAAATACAACCTCCTTCATTAGCTTGTTTTGTTGTTTCTGCGACATAATGATGGTTCCTGGGAGCCCTACAGAATGTGGGATTTTATTCTGATACTATATATCTAGCACTAGCACTGTGGAAAGGACAGTAATTCCCATTAGGACCAGAAAAACCTGAGGTGAAGCGTATGCCAAAACTGAACTTTACAAAGAAAGGTGGCAGCTTCCAACTTGAGCACAAAGTGGAAGTGTCAGGTTGCTGCAGAAACTGGTGTCCTCTGGAGACTGATGGCCACTGTGATCCCAGAAGCAATTTTTTATTCTCATGAGATGGCTTGCTAAGGTATTTCTGAGAAGAAGCAGTGAGCTTGCAGAAAAACATGCTCTTTGTTTCCTGGTAACTGCTTGCAGAGGTTGGTAGGAGTCAGTGAGACCAGACACAGAGCAGGAATCCGGAGGGCCTTCCCTGGTGGCTCAGATGGTAAGGAGTCCACCTACAATGCGGGAGACATGGGTTAAAAACTTTGGTCAGGAAGATCCACTGGAGAACGAAATGGCTATCCACTCTGGTATTCTTGCCTGGAGAATTCCAGGGACAGAGGAACCTGGTGGACTACAGTCCAGGGGGGTTGCGAAGAGTCAGACATGACTGAGCGACTAACACAGACACAGCCATTGAATTGGTGGCTGTAGAAGGTATCAGCAGATTATCCAGGAAGAGAGATGTTTCATGGGTGAAGCTTTGGTCTGCTTCTATTGTATTCATGTTCACTCCCTAAATGCAGGATGAGCACCACAAATAGAAACCCAAGGGTAAAACTTAGTTCCAACATAAAACTTTCAGAAGTGTTATAGGCCCATCTAGCAGCGACATCAGCAAGGCTGAGAAAAATAAAACGTCATTTCTCCTTTAGGGAAACCAGCTCTATTTTCTTCTACACCACAGAGAATGGTATTAACCCTAAATAGCACATAATGTTTAAAGAATGGAGGAATAAACTAGTTTTTGCTACCAGCAGCCTTCATATATAATCCCTATGGTGTTGTCCTACAATCACATATTTCAGAATTACCAGTGTGATTGCTAAAAATGTGGATTTCTGGTCCATGCACCAGACTGTGAATCAGCCCCCATGTGTGTTCATACCCAGGAGCACACATGTCCTGCAAGCTTCCCCTGTTAATTCTACTTCACACTCTTAAAGTTTGGAGACCATGACTCCATTGAAGAGGAACAGTGGTTAAATCTGCCACTGCCTAGCCTTGTAAATTTTAGCATTTTACTTAAAATGCATATAATATGATGTACTCTGCTAGCCAACAGATTCATTAATTTTGAGAAAAAACAGAGAAGAGCCCAAGGTGTCAGGTCAGATCAAGGTATAATTACCTAGAAGAGACTAGTGTGGTGACCTACACCAGCTAAACTGCCTGAAGGCAGGGGTGTGCAGAGATAAATGTTGAGGTAACATGGCTTTTTTTAATGTACTCAGGGTAAATCATTTTAATTTTATGAAATGTTAGCTTGGCTTTTCATGTTATGCTGTCTCTTGCTTTCATCCCATAAATTTGGGTAGACTAATGCCTAATACCTATACATTTTCATGAGGAGGAAGAAAGTCTTAGAAATAAGCAATTAACCAAAGATTCGCGTACTTCTGCCTATTCAATATATTCTGCACAATTAAAATGTCTAGGGAAGAGCTTGAGCTACCACAGATGAGGAACGGTCTAAACATTTGAATGTTGCTACAGACTAAACTAATGAATATTTTACTCTCAACAGCTGCTTCATAATCCTTCTCCTGCCTAAAAGCCATGAGATTACAAAATGCAATTTCACCTTCTCTGGGGCTTTGCACTGCTGTATATGCAAGAGCCAAATCTCTTTGGTATTCTACTAATAAAACAAAAGGCAGCAAAAGCAGCCATAATTGAAGTCTCTGTGACAAAGTAAATCCCAAACCTTTTCATGTGCTCTTTTCTGCTACAACATACAGTTCCAAAGTGGGCCTGCCATTGTCCTTTTGATGCTGGGAGAACTCCTGGGACCAAGGAACTCAGTGGCCACTAACAGTAATGTAGATATGCTGGGAAGCAACATGCACTCAATTTAGAAAAAATGATTCACTAAAAGAGCACATTTTTAATAATAATAGATAACATGTATTGATTATGTGACTGGCCTTAAAACGTCATCACATTTCATCCTCACAACACATCTATGAAGTAGATATTCTCTCCATTTTATAGAGGAGGAAAGTGAGGAAGAACTAAGGACTGTGATGCATGTCACAGTGTGTGTGTTAAAATTCACATTAGGCAGTCAACCACAGTTATTTGGCTCCAGATATCATAAGTTTAGTTATCACCAAAAGATAAACCTGGTGGCATTGATGTATCTATCTTTGTTAGCAAACTAATTCTTCTTTGAACTGAATCAGATTTCTCTGTTAGTCATTATTATTTTTTTTTTCAAATCTAGGAATCATCCTAATTTAAGGGACTGTACCGTTAAGGCATGTCGTAAGGTTGTCAGCAAGTATTTGTTGGATGTCCCCTCAGTACTTAGAGGACCTGTCAGGTATTTTAAACCCCAAACTCTCTTCCTTATGATGAATAACCATCAGTATTATTCTCACGCCAGTTGCTCAGCAGTTCTTCATAGGTAACTTGTCACTATTTGCAATTATAAAAACATAGCTTATAAATTATTTTTGAAAGAGTGTGAAGTTAAGGGGTGGTCCATCAGACCAGGATCACTTCTGACACCAACTGCAAGTTCAATAATTTACTAGATCTAACGACTCAGAGAAATCACTGGAATCTCTTATACTCATGATTATGATTTAGGATACAGACTGTGTTGTTGTTACTAAGTTGTGCCCGGCTCTTTGCAATCCTAAGGACTGTAGCCTGCCAGGCTCCTCTGTCCATGGGATTTCCCAGACAAGAATACTGGAGTGGGTTGCCATTTCCTTCTCCAGGAGATCTTCCCAACCCAGGGATCAAACCCACGTCTCCTGCATTGGCAGGTGGATTCTTTACCATTGAGACATCAGGGAAGCCCCAAGGATACAGATTAGGTTAGGCTTAAAGATACAGTTAAAATCAGCCAAGAGAAGAGGCACATAGCACAGAATGAAGGAAAGATTCCAAGAGCTTCAAGTTGCTTTCTCTTCATGGAGTCATGGACGGCATTATTTTCCTAGCATCAGTGTATGATTATACACATGGAATACTGCCAACCAAATAGTGGTGTCAAGTCTTTATTTGGGCTCTATGGTTTACCACCTACATAGGTGCCCTCTATTTCCAGACACTGGTGGTCAAGCTGATACTATATGACTCAAAGTTTCTACCATAAATATCAATGTTAGACTGTTTAGCATGTCCCAAAACCCTCAATCACACAAAGACACTACTATGAGGCATGGCATTGCAAGGGCTTAGAGATTACCTCCCAGAAGCTGAAGGGAGAAGGCAGCCCTCCCTTAGGCAAGGTGAGATTCATCACTACACAAAGGGTGTAAAGAAAATCCAAGGTTTTCAAGAATACTATTTTTGCTTGCATTCTGATATATTTTCTGATGTAGACAATCCAGAGGCCCAGGTATAACTTTAGTGCCAAGATATGAATGTGAACATTATCTTCCAGCCATGTTGTTACTTCATGAAAGCTGTATTTTAAAAAGAAATAGAGCTAACTTGGAGGGCAGCCAAGGACTGCAAGTGTAAGAATATATTAGCAAGCTATTTTAGAGAACAATGTGCAATAATAACTATACCACGTGATCGAATTAGAGAATCTAAACATGGAGGTAGATTTTAGAATTTCTTTAGTTTAGGATCCTGCCCAACAACTAGACTTTGAAATTAGGCCTCTCCTGCATAGTTGTGCCCAAAATCAATCTTCCTCTTAATTCTACCATCTTTTCCTCCAGCCATTCCAGACTCCTGGCTGTTCATTCTTTTGGCTATCAAGGAAATAGGTGTTTGTCCATCTGGAAGTACAAGTTTTGCTCCCTTTTGAACATTTCCAAATATGCTAAAGTCTCAAAGGCTTATGTGTTGTTCCAGTTATTTTAATGATTAGGTTTTGGTGTTGAAAACAGTAGTAACTTAATTTCAACTAATTTGAACAGAAGTTTTAGGCACACACACACACACACACACACACACACACACACACACAGAATCCCATGTGATTTCTATTGCTTAAGCCACCCAGTATGTGTTACTTTGTAACAGCAGTCCTAACAAACTAATATAGACTAAGTATGTATTTCTGGCCATTTAAATATCATGTTTCATCGTTGTCTCATCTGGTTGGTCAAAGTACAGTATGGTTCACAAAAAGAATTTTCTCTTTATTATATGCAGCTTCAGGCTCTTATATTTCAATACCATTCATCAGCCTACACCTATTGGTTTCTATGTTCACATCACAGGTTGTATCCTGTGTGGCAGGTAAATGTGATTACCATACGATTCTAGGCTAATTAGCCATGTCAGACCTAAAGTCCTTAATTTCAAATATTGTACTTTGCAGACCCATATTTGTATTAGATTCTTTTAATAGAGCCCAACTTTGTTTTTTAAAAAATCCATCTTTTTATTCATTTTGATCTTCTTTATTTTTAACACATTAAGATTATTTTGAACTCAATATACTAAATTCAATATTTATATCACCTCTAGGTCCTTATTTATTTTCTGTTTTCTCTCTTATTTGTCTCTTTTTCTGCTTATTTGCATGTCTAATACATTTTTAAGTGATGCTAGTGGTAAAGAACCCACCCGCCACTATAGGAGACATGAGACCCAGATTCAGTCCTTGGTGGAGAAGATACCCTGGAGGAGGAAATGGCAATCCACTCTAGTATTGCCTGGGAAATCCCATGGATACAGGAGCCTAGTGGACTACAGTCCATAGGGTTGCAAATAGTCAGATAAGACTGAAGTGACTTAGCATGGATGTCATAAATGATACATCGTAGAAGCTCTGGAAAATATTATCATCTTTTAGAGAGTGTCAATTATTTTATTTGACAAGCAATTAAATTGGATTTCCCTATAGCTCAGATGGTAAAGAACCTGCCAGCAATTCAGGAGATCTGGGTTCAATCCCTGGGTCAGGAAGATCCCTTGGAGAAGGAAATGGCAATTCACTCCAGTATTCTTGCCTGGAGAATCCCTTGGACAGGAGATCCTGGCAGGCTGCAGTCCATGGGGTCACAAAGAGTCGGACATGACTAAGTGACTAACACACAAGCAATTAAATTACTAAAGGATCTCCCTGATCCTGCCACAACTTGATTTTAGTCTTTGTTAGTGTAAGTCCATCTCACTTTTGCCATTTCTCCTAGAGTCTAGCACTCAAAGCATACTCCTAGCATTCTCCCAACTTTTAGGATGTGATGATTCAACAGCAATGACAACAAGCCCAAGATATTCATCAGTTGGACCTAAACTTTAATGTCCTGAAAACTGTGAAACCTCTAAAATTCCTGATTATATTTTAGCCTCCCTGCATTTTTCTCTGCTCCATCTCTTGACATTATATTCTGTGAAAGCACAGCTTTATGAGACTCAGTGTGAATTTTTATGTAGATTTTTGAAGCTCATTCTCTAAAGCTCTCCCCTTCGAATACCTTACCTCTCAAATTCTAATCATTAGTGTAACTCAAAATACAGTCTCTGTTTCCTCTGCCTGCAAAACTTCTATTTTCTTATTGGGCTATTCCCCCATACAATGATTTGGAAATTGCCAGGAAGAAACCAGGGGGCAGCCAGGATATAGCTCATATGCTTCCCTTTGTTCAGAGTTCTTAGTATTGCACTGGTTGATACCCATTTCCTGTACATAATTGTTTTGTATATTTTTTCCATATTTATATACATTCTAGTGGAAGGAAAAGTCTGATACAAGCTATTTAATCATGGCCAAATTTTAAGATCATGAATAAAGTTCTTCAATACAGAGTTAAGTGTTCATGATTCATCTCCTTGCTTTCCTATATCCTCTTCTCTCTTCTATTTCTAGACCTTACTAACTAGAACATAATAAAAGTATATTTCCAGTGAATACTTCCAATAATAACTTAGACCTGCTGTTTGAAGAATCAACACACTATCATCCTAGAGAAGAAAACTTTTAATACCTTGACAGAAGGAATTCTAATCAATGAGTAAATTGATACTTAGATTTCCTACCTACTGTGATGCTCTATGGAAGAAATATGAATTATAAACAGCTTTCATCATTGCCTAATTGCCTAAATGCAACCTTATGGAAAGATAGAACCAGACAAAGAATAAAGACAATAGTACAAACACATCGTGGAGGTACAAAGTAGATTTCTTAGGTTAAGTTCTAGGTCTAAGGTTAGCAAACTCTATGTAGCTTCCCAGATTTGCATATCGCACGAAGAGGCACATTTTGGCCAGCCAGGCATCCTTCAGTTTTATTCCAGGATGAGGACACTGATTTCAGGTCCTCTCGTCTTTTCAGAAAGGATGGGTGTAGAGAGAAGACATCCACACTGAGTAGAAAGAATCCTGGTCTTCACAATTGGAGAAACAGGCTTTTTGTTCTCAGATGCCAATTGCCAAGTAAGCTTGCAATGCATGTGTTTACAGCTGGAGACCTTGAGCCTCTCCTGGACAATGCAGCTAGTCAACCCAATAGAGAAAACCGGATTGCCTCTCCATAGATAGCAACTGCCAATGGGTTATTATTTCATTGTTATCGTGAAGGCTTTTTATAGCAGGATCTTTGTTCCTGGTTCAGATATAAGTACCTCTCCCTAGGAGAGGCATTACGGATTAATCAGTTGCACTCAGAATGATGCCTTTCCTGGTGCCTTTTCTAATGATTTGTTTTGTTAGTTTAGAAACAGCGGGCAAATTCCATGGGCTAAGGAAAGTAAATAGGAAGACAAACAAAGGAACATGCAGAAAGAAGTTTGGAGGCTAGAGGAAATAGCTTTAGATCGAGCCATTTGAGCTCCTATTGACATATCTGGGTGTTCATATTGACACTTATTAAGAGCATATGGGTATAAGTAGTATTGTATATCTCACTTAACACAGGGGTTTTCAATTTGGGGCTACACAGAAGAACTGCCTGAGAAAATTTTAAAACTCTAGGTGTCTAACTATATCCCAAACCAATTATATCCGAGATGCTGGAAATATGGCCCAGCAAGCAGTGATTTTTAAATCTCTACAGGTGATTCCAATAGCAGCCAAGATTGTGAATCATTCACTTACATTCTCTTGGCTTAAACTCTCTTCTGTAAAAATAAACATCAGTTAGATGATCCCTGAGTGTCCTTCCAATCCAAGGTCTTCAACTCTATAATCTTCCACGGAAAAATTTCCTTTAGTCAGTCTTCTGCTGTCACTGCTCATAAAACTTGAGGAAAATCCAATGAGATGATTTTTGCTTTAGCTTTGTGACATTGGTGGATACAAATCTCCAAACATTATATCGTTTCATAAGATGTTTGCCATCTTTGCTCACCTAGTCATTTATCACAGGAAAAGAAGAAAGAGCTATTGTCTATCCAAAGAAAAGTACAAGCCTGACATGAAATATTTCATAAAAATAAACATTTTAGAGGTGGGATGAACCCCTTTGCAAACACAAGGAAGCAGTAGTCTCTTGATGACTTGCTATTGCAAAAATTGTGTATAAATGGTTTCATAATTAACAGATCTGTACTTCGTATATATAAAATAAAACTGTTTTCCTTTTTTAAATGGAAGCATAGTTGATTTACAAAGTTGTATTAATTACTCCTGTACAACAAAGTGATTCAGTTATACATATATGGTTTTTTAATATTCTTTTCCATGACGGTGTATCAGGAAAACTGCTTTCATGACTCACTTGCAGAAGACTTTGAGGCCTCTTGTTTAAGTCCTGCCAGTGCTCAGTTCTCTTCCTTTCACTCTCCTTCAGAGCAGATGTGTGATGGTAAATGCCATGACTGGCCACACGGGCTTTTACGGGAAGGCTCCGGAAGAAAAAAAGCCTAGAGCCAGGCCCTTCTCTACAGCACATTCACCTGCTGTGAGTCATTCAGTCCCCATCAGACATTTTTATTCACAGCCCTTCCCTTCTCACATGTGTGTTACATAAGAACTATATCATGTGTAATACACCCCAAGGTTCTGTAAAGCAAGAAATTGAATAAATATAGAATTTTTACCTTGCCAGAAGGCAGCATCTCAACATTCAAAAGGGAGATGCCAAGCCACCTGCTAAGGTCAAGTGGCTTATAGTCTAAAGCAAAATGGCCTCTATTCGAGACAAATGGTGTAACATCTTCAGTCCCCCAAAATCTTCAGTCTGATCCAGTTACATTCTCCTTACACATATATGCATGTTTAGGCCTTCCCACCTTGTTCACAGCTTTCCTGATGGCTCCTTGGTAAAGAACCCACCTGCCAATGCAGGAGATGCAGGTTCAATCCCTGGGTCAGGAAGATCCTGAGGAGAAGGAAATGAAACCCATTCCAGTATTCTTGTCTGGGAAATCCCATGGACAGAGGAGCCTGGTGGGCTACAGTTCACAGTGTTACAGAAGAGCTGGACACAACTCAGCAGCTAAAACAATGCCGCCACCACTCCTGTTTACCATTTTGCTCCACCAGCAAGATCTTCTGCCTTTATTATTCTGCCTTCACTTCATTTTTCTGCCCTGTCTGTCCTGATCCCTCAGTCCTAGCTCCCACCATGGAAATCATAACCTAATCATAGCCCTGGAAGTCGATGTGTTCATCTCTGGTTATACTTTCATGGCTCTCTCAATCTCAGGCCTTGTCATCTAATCCCCTGCAATTGGACTATCAAATAGTAGTCATTTATTTGACTGGGTTAAACTACTATACATAAAAATGTATACAACCTGTCATTCAAGTTCCAATTTACTTAATAGCACCTACCATTGTTCAGCATTTACAGTATACCAAGATCTAAACTAAATGCTATACAAGCATTATTTTTCGTAATTCTTGCAAATTATCTGCAAAATAAATTTTATTAACCCAGTTTAATAGAAGACAACCAAAGCTCAGAGAGGTAAAATAACTTGCTCAGGACCACAAAGCCTGGATTCAAATGCAAGCCTGCCTTGACCTAAAGTTGATGCTGTTACTCCCTACACTGCACTTGTTCCTCTTGCTCTCATCAGCTCTCCATGAAAATGTTTTTCTTGATTCCACAATAGAGCAATGTCTCCCAATCTAAGCCAAACTCCCCTCTGGAACATATTTTGGAATACTTCATATTGTCTTCATTGCTGTTTATTTTATATTGCTCTTTCATAGTAAATAAATATGCTTAATTTACTTCCCTAAGTATATTATCAACCTATTAAAGCCACAGAGCTATTCAAAAAGCCTAAACTAATGCACCCATATTCTGTAGATGTACACAAAAGCTGGTCCTTATAACATGAGTATATGTTGTTGATATCCTTTTATCACCGAGCATATTTTTATGTACAGTAGACTAACACAGCCGACAAATTATTCCCATCTGAAGAATGACAGGCCTGAGTTTGAATGGCCATGAGGGTGTGACCAGAGATGACACATTTAATTCTGGGATATTAGATTATGATTTTAAAGTTGCATGTATGTTCAGTTGCTTCAGTTGTGACTGACTCCTTGCAACTCTATGGACTGTAGCTCCAGCCTCCTCTGTCCATGGGATTCTCCAGACAAGAATACTGGAGTGAGTTGCCATTCCCTTCAGGGGATCTTCTGACCCAAGGATCAAACCTGTGTCTCCTGCATTGCAGGAGGATTCTTTACTACTGAGCCACCAGGGAAGCCCTTTAAAGCTGATATGAACCGTCAAAATTTAACAAAGCATTCCTTTCTCATAATGTATAAAATATCTGCTAAAATATTGACATTAGTATTCTAAATATGTATGAGTCATAATAGTTCCCAATCAGCTATTAATAGTTACTAGTGTCTTCTTTGTACAGAATGTTTCCATAGCAACATGCCATATCTATTTTCCAAAGTAGACTTAAACATAAAATAAACTAACATAGTATTTTACATTTCAAGGATAAGGTCTATCTATGCAAAGAGATTTTGTGGATTAAAAACATATTTAGAAAATTCAGAAGGAAAAGCACTGTAACCAGACAAACTTAGAAAATGCAGAAAAAACTTTTAGTTTGAACAAAGTAGATAAAGTTTTAAAAGGTGAGACCAAATTACATAAATAAATACTTATTGATGAAATGAAACAAAACCTGATACTGAGAGAGAAAATAAATGGCACCCAGGAGACTCTGACCCCAAAGAATCTTCATGTACCAACTACAAGCATACGTTTCTCAAATGCAAGAGGAATAAATGTTACTTGCTCTGGTTTCCTGATGAAATTACTCAATGCTCACTTTTCTAATTCTAAAACTCTTGGCTTAGAATGCTCAGTCTCTTATTTGGGAACACAAATGGAATACACTCAGTGATCATTGTTGGAAAAAATGATCATCAGTTGGAAACAAGCCCTGTGTACTTCCTCAATAATGCACCCTATCTGGGGTGATGGGAATATGAAGTCACTATATAGACATCAAAACAGGGAGATGAACCTCACTCTTGTCCACCATTTCACTGTGTTATCACAAAGGGTATTCTTCCTTATTTATGAGTCTGCTTCCCTTGGTATAGAAGGAAATAACACCCACTTACTTTCCATCAAAGTTCTCAGGGATGACTCATGAAAAAGGCTCTTCAATTTAGCCAGTGCACTAAGGTATTTGCAATAATAAATAATTTTCTTTATGCTTGCAGAAACTTTCCTCTGCATAGACACTTACCTAGAGTCTCAACTGACCTTTCTATGTCTTATTCATACCCCTAAATCTTTTCTGCATTGTAGCTGAAGGTTCCCACTGTTTCCTGGCCTCTCTGTAGCTATAGATTTTCTAGCCATGTGATCTTACAGTCAACTAGGTTTGGTGAAAGTGCACCCAGATACAGCATCAAGTGAGCCATGTTCAAATTTCAGCTCTGCCTAATGTTAGCTTCCATGTGAGCCTGACGAAACCAAGCATCTCTCTCAACCTCAGCATCTTTGTCTATAAAAAGGGGGAAATAATACCTGCCTGCACTTACCCACAGTATTGTATTGAGGCTCAGATTAAAAAGGATCCATAAATGCTGTATAAAGCACCTTTGTAGCAGGATTGTTCATACTAACTCAAGAGTTTCTTGTAGCCCTTTCTTTCCTATCAGTCAGCAATAAGTACTGTTAAGATTTTCATGTATTTTCCTCTAGTTTTTTTCTAGAGTATGTATATGCGTGTTTAAGTATATGTATAGATATGCAAAATACATGCATTTTATTATGATACATGCATCTATATGACACATGTATGTGCCGCTAGGTTTGGAGAAGGAAATGGCAACCGATCCCAGTATTCTTGCCTGGAAAATCTCATTGACAGAGGAGCCTGGTGGGCTATAGTCCATGGGGTTGCAAAAGAATTGGACATGACTTAAAAACTAAACAACAACCCATAGGTTAATGAAAGTTCTCCCAAAGCATGGTTAGTAACAATTTATACGATTTCTATTATATATGACATATAACAAAGTATGAGGTATACTCACATATATTTTCATGTTATTAAAAATTATTTCTGAGCATGGTTAATGATGGCTGCATTTGGAAATATGTTGATTAATAATCCTACCATATGAATAAACTATAGTTTACTTGATCATTCCCTATTTTTAAATCATTAGGAATCCTTTTTCTCATTTTTTATTTGTTTGGTTTTGATTTGGTTTGGTTGTTTTATGTTGCTGATGTTACTGGGTTTATTTGCTATTACAAATAAGATTATGGTAAATATTCTCTGCAAAAATATTTTTATGAATCACTAATTCTACAAAGGAGATTTCTAGAACTGAGATCACTGGATCAAAGGGTATGAAATTTCCTAAGGCTTTTACTAGTATATTGTAAGACTATGTTATTAAAGTATGGTACTTTCCCACAATATTGTAGTGAGGTTTAAATATTCTAAAAGAAAACCAATTTTATGGTAGTCTTGTCAGGATTACCTATTCTAATTATTACTAATAGCACTGGCAAAAGAAAGAGCATCTCTTCATTATTTGTTTCATGATTACTGGTGAAATTTGAAAACTTGTCATGTCTATTGATTTTAATTATTTCTACTGTGAATTATCTCTTCTCATCCTTGTTCCATTTTCAATTTCTTTATTGGAATATAATTGCTATTTAAACCTTGAGAAATTAATTTCTTAGTTGTCATAACATACAATTTTCCAAATGCATCATCTACATTTTAATATTGCTTATAATTTTTTACACTGTGAGTTTTTAAACTTTTAAAATCAGATTTACCAGCCAGTTTCTTCTATTGCTTTCCTTTTTTATATTTTATGAACTAAATAGGGGAAATCTTTCCTGCATCTATATATCAATTCATTCTTTTAACAAAAACAAGTCTTTTACATTCAGAGACAGAAATCTAAAAAAAAGTTATGGTGTGATGGAACTGATTATTGCTAGTTTGCTAGGGAGCTTAGTCAGAAATTTTCAGCAGGAGATTATTAACATTTCTGATGCAGGAGGAATTGGCACCAACCCAGACACAGCTCTATTTATAGGCCACTTGGATACCTCCTGTGCTATGGCATGTAGTCAACGGTGAGCACCCAGACATTCTGACACTTGGAAAGAAGTTTTGCACTGGTAAATCTGAAAGTCAGAGGGTGTCAGGCTCAGGGCTACCGTCACCAGGGAGAGGATAGGATCAGGAAATAAGACAATACCAAAATCAGTTCTGTTAGAGCAGAATGGTTTGCAAACGTCTCACACGCAGAAGCTCTCATTTAAAAGATGACTCTGAAAGTTTTGAGTTCAATTTACCTCCAAATTCTAAGGTTCTCTCGTGTCACTGTTCTCTGACTTTATTTGACTCTGTGCTGACAAAGGACAAGCTTCTTGCTTGCCATACATTTAAATTCTACACTTCTTTAAATACTCTTGAGCAGGCAAACTTGGCTCTTCAGCAGCATGAATATTATTCATGCCTAATAAATTTAACAATAATGAACAATGATTTGTTTCTTACTATGGTTCATACTCTATTCTCAGGCCTTTATATTCATGGAAACCTTCAAAACACTTTGAACTGGTAGGAACTAAAATTTTCTTCTTTTTATAGTTGAAGAAACTGAGGTACATAGAAGTTAACTAACTTGTCCAAGGTCACACAACCACCAAGAAGATGAAACAAGATTTAATACCAAACAATCTGCTTCCAAAGCTTGAACCCTTATGATAGGCAATGATATTCTGCATTTATTAACATAAATTTTGAGACAAAGTATTAATTTTAATTTTATATGTGGAAAGATAGATTCATATATATTTATATGTATGGAAGAAATATAAATATTATTTCCTTGGATACCTGTTTATATTTATTATGGTCAATGGAAGGGCAGAGTTAGGAATTAATTAAAGAATTCTTGGATTATCTAAGCTTCTGACTTTCCCACCTTCCAATGCGTCCATCAGAAAACAAAACACAAGCATAACACGTTTTTAGTTTGATGTTAGGTCTACTAGAGATCAATTTAGAAAGGAAACTAGACAATGTAATGATCCAAGTAAGATCAAGTTTACACATCCACCTATAACATTTCTATTATCACCAGTGAAATTGAAAGTGTTAATCACTGAATTGCGTCCGACCCTTTGCAGCCCCATGGACTGTAACCCACCAGGCTTCTCTGTCCATGAGATTCTCCAGACAAGAATACTGGAGTGGGAATCCATTCCCTTTCTCGAGGGCTCTTCCCCACCCAGGGATCAAACCCAGGTCCCCTGCATTGCAGGCAGATTCTTTACTGTCTGAGCCACTTCAGAAAAGCCATTATCACCAGTGTTCCCCCTGATATCAGCTTAGAGCAGAGAAGTGGATGGTACAGAGCATGTATGGGTGAATACCCAACAGCTCTCCCTGAGTGAATGATAGAAAAACTCTACCTTGAGATTCACAGGCAAACAGTGTTAGGCTTTTCATTCCCTGAAACTACCCACTTTCTGAGGGAGGCAAATTAATATAAATTGCCTTACATAGATGAAAAATAATAAAGTAATACACAACAATTTTTCATTACTTATTTTCCCTGTCAAATTATTAATTCATTCCTTTCTCTGCTAACTGAAATAAATACACAGTAAATGCACAAATATATACATAAAATATAACCAACCATGCATACTCTGTCTTACCTACTTAAGACCCATTAGATTATAATCCCTGCCTCTCCTATTAAGTTCCAGCCAGCTGGTTTTCTTTGAATGGATTGCTTACAGTTCCCATTAATCAGCCCCTTCAGAATTGTATTTACTCACTAATGTCTTGCCATCCTAGTTTTCAGCAGCAGTCAGCTTAGGCAGGGCTATGCTGTAGTAACAAACCAAACTGCATTAGCTTGCAGGAGCAGAACTCCATTTCTTATTCATGGCGCATGTCAAGGAAGATTAACTGAAGCTCTTCTCATTCTGAGACTCAACCTGAAAGAGTAACCTCCATCTAGAATGTCATTCGGAAAAGGCAATGGCACCTCACTCCAGTACTCTTGCCTGGAAAATCCCATGGACAGAGGAGCCTGATAGGCTGCAGGCCATGTGGTCACAAAGAGTCCGACATGACTGAAGCGACTTAGCAGCAGCCGCAGCAGAATGTCATTGGCATCACAGCAGAGAAATAGATTGCTGCAAAGAACAAACTCGTTCTCAAAGCTTGTGCCTGAGTGTGACACACATCACTTCCACTCATCTTCATTAGCTAAAAGAAGTCCCACACCCAAGCCAGTCTTCAGAAGGTGAGAATATAGTTTTTGATCAATAGGGATATAATCAATGACATTTTCCTGTTGCACATATATTGAGTCTATTTTTTTCTACTGAGTTCCAATGCATTCTATTTCTCACGGTAAGTGTAAATTGTCTTCTTCATGCGTCCTTCTATGACTCCTGCTTAGTTTTGCAAAGTCTGGAATACAGTATCACTGCCCCAAAGAGGACCCACATTATAAAAAAGACTAAAGTTTTGTTTTGTTTACCAGAGTTAGGCTATCAGATTACAACATGAGTTCATTCTAGCACAAACTCTCATGAGTTTATTTACTGTTTGTCTAACTCTTTAATAGACCAGTAAATGTATCTTTAGTATTCTAAATCTTTTGCCCCATGGAGCCTGGCACTTAAAATAATTACACATTTTGTGTTTCCATAAATACTTGCTAATAAAATGATTAAACATAAGCTGAGAGCCTCTCCCAGACTAAAAATAATAGTCTTCAATCCTAGCTCTATAATCAAAGTATTCTTTAATTTTAAAAAGCAGGTCTATGTCTTTGGGTTTTAAAAGTGATGATGTCAGTCTTAATGGAATTTGTGGGATTGAAGAGAGTGTTCATTATTTAATGGCTATAATGGGCTCTGAAGGCATCCTGCAATTCCATGTGCTTTATAATGCCAAGCCGCCAAAATCAAGAGGAAGGAAAAAGATTACCTTGAAAGTCATTTTTTCCATGAGTCAGGAGAAAAACAATTTTGTATGATTTATCTCACAAACAATTTCCAAAATTATATTAACACTGAGTTTGTGAAGTATTTTTACTCAAATTACCTAGACTCACCTCAACTTATCTTCAAGAAGTGGAACAGAACCAGAACTTAAAGCAAGGCAAGTTCCTTAAGCTAGACAAGTTGCTTTGTTCAGAGGGCTCCATAAAATTCACCATTTTGCCAAAGTCCATCTATAATAGCAGAGAAGGCAATGGCAACCCACTCCAGTACTCTTGCCTGGAAAATCCTGTGGACAGAGGAGCTTGGTAGGCTGCAATGAATGGGTCACTAAGGGTTGGACACGACTGAGCGACCTCACTTTCACTTTTCACTTTCATGCATTGGAGAAGGAAATGGCAACCCACTCCAGTGTTCTTGCCTGGAGGATCCCAGGGACAGGGGAGCCTGGTGGGCTGCTGTATATGGGGTTGCGCAGAGTCGGACACGATTGAAGAGACTTAGCAGCAGCAGCAGCATCTATAGTAGTGTCCCTCGACTTTTTTTATTGTAATACCTTTAAGGAGTCATTTTAGGTATATTTTTTCTAATCACCCACATATTATTTTAATGCCACAATCACTGTGTATCTAATTATTCATTGTATATATATCTGTGATTTATACGTAAAATGTAAGAACCATTTTTTTTACCACCTTAGGAGTAATACTGCCCCATTGAAAATACTTGATTATCAGGGTATATGACTTTCCTCTCCTGAGCACTCTTATCTACTTTTACATTTAACCCATGATTTTCTGGCCTTCTTCCTCAACCAAGCTCTTTCTCATTTTCTCATCTCTGAATTTTTGCTCATGCATGTTATTCCTTCTTTCTAGAATAATCTCTCCATTTCTGCTGAGTCCAACCGTTTTTCAAGGAACAGATCATGCCCTACTGTTTTCAAATAGAATTTTTTCCAAATGCTAAGTCAACCTCCTTCCCGCTCCCCGCAATCTTTACCATCAATAGAACACATTTCTTTTGCTAGAATAAAATCCTCAGTCTACTTTAGACTCAAATTATTTAAGCCCATGATCCCTTCCATAGCTTGTTAGCTGCTAGATGACAAAACTGTTAATTATTGGCTCTCCCACAGTTCTTAGCACAGAGACTGCTGTGAAGAGACTGTTTGTACAGAGACTGCTCAATAAATATTTGTTGTATTGAGTTTATTAATTCAGGGCTTAATTTATTAATGCTAGCACATCATAGGAAATATAGACTTCAGCTGTCAACAGGCTCATGTTGTTATTTAGATGAATATAGACATAGATGCATACGCACACAAGTGCAACATGACTGGGGTAGGAAAATGGATTATTCCCTCAACATTTCATCCTGTGCACATCAACTGTGGGGTTTTTCCTTAGAGTTCCCTGATCTACCAACAGCACCACTATTCTTCATACTACAGAGACTCAAAACTTCAGAGGCAGTTTAATGCCTTTCTCCCCTCATATTTAACTAATTGCCCAAATTTGTTGACTTCTTCAGTTTTCATGAATCTTTGATTTTTTATTTTCTCTAGGATCCCACCATCAGTTGTTGTTGTTTAGTAGCTAAGTCATATCTGACTTTTTTGTGACCCTGTAGACTGTAGTCCCCCATGTTCCTCTCCCTGAGGGATTTTCCAGGCAAGAATTTTGGAGTGGTTCCCATTTCCTTCTCCAGGGAATTTTTCTCATCCAGGGAAGGAACCCACATCTCCTGCTTTGGCAGGTGGATTCTTTACCATTGAGCCACCAGGGAAGCCCACTATCAGTGCCTTATTCCAAATACGTGACATCTCATCTGTCATCAACTCTCCTCCATCCATAGTTCATATCTTTCCACATCGCTTGCTATAATCATTCTTCAATCATTCTTACTGTAGATAATCTTCCTGAAACATACACTGTGATCTTATTCTGCTGCTCAGTGGCTTAAGAACTTGCAGACACTTCAGAATATATCCAACCAACTCAACATGGTTGATGAGTACTGATCTATGTCTCCATAAAATGTTTATGATGAACTCCCCTGGTTGGTAGATGCCCAACATGCTACTGAAGAAGAGTGTAGAAATAGCTCCATAATGAATTCAGATGCTGAGCCAAAGCAAAAGCAATGTTCAGTTATGAATATGTCTGGTGGTAAAAGTAAAGTCTGATGCTGTAAAGAACAATATTGCATAGGAACTTGGAATGTTAGGTCTATGAATCAAGGTAAATTGGAAGTGCTCAAACAGGAGATGGCAAGATTGAGCATCAGCATTTTAGGAATTAGTTAACTAAGATGGACAGGAATGGGCGAATTTAATTCAAATGACCATTATATCTACTACTGTGGGCGAGAATCCCTTAGTAGAAATGGTGAGGCCATCACAGTCAACAAAAGAGTCCAAAATGCAGTACTTGGGTGCAATCTCCAAAATGACAGAATGATCTCTGTTTGTTTCCAAGGCAAACCATTCATTATCACAGTAATCCAAGTCTATGCCGCAATCACTAATGATGAAGAAGCTGAAGTTGAATCATTCTATGAAGATCTCAAGGCCTTCTAGAATTGACACACACACACAAAATATATGTCCTTTTCATCATAGGGAACTGGAATGCAAAAGTAGGATGTCAAGAGATACCTGGAGTAACAGGTAAGTTTGGCCTGGAGTACAAAATGAAACAAGGTAAAGGCTAACAGTTTTGCTATGAGAATGCACTGGTCATAGCAAATACCCTCTTCCAAAAACACAAGAGACTACTCTACACATACACATCACCAGATGGTCAATACTGAAATGAGACTGATTATATCCTTTGCAGCCAAAGATGGAGAAGCTCTATACAGTCAACCAAAACAAGCCCAGGGGCTGACTGTGGCTCAGATCAACTCCTTATTGCCAAATTCAGACTTAAATTGAAGAAAGTGCTCTGTACCACCACTCAATAATTCATCCCCATAATTTTCATTAGGTGCTTCATTATAATCACCAACTCCAGTTCCAGCCCCATGGTCAACTCACTAGCTCTATGCCAAAAACAGACTGAAGTTATTCAATACATCAGGCAGAACCAAGTAGGCAGAAATTGTGTAGCTTATTGATCAAGAATTAGACTGTCAGCTCCAGCTTATTTGGGAGCCCAGGGAATTTATTTCACCTTCTTATGTTTTATTTTCTGATATGTAAAATGGAAATGATAATAATTATATTTATTGCAGGGTTAATTTTAATAGTAAGTAAGAGGATCCCCACAAAATACTTAGTGTCTGTCTGTTATGTCAGTTATCTGTGTTAACAAATGAAGACTATCATTTAAGCTTTGTATCCTCATGGCCTACTTAATGCTTGACTTACGGCAGGTTCTCAGTAACTGTTTGATAAATTAATAAAAATAAAGTAGAACAGGATTCATTATCAAGAGAGTGTGAGCCTATCCCAAATCTTCACATTTTGTAGCAAATGTGAAGTCAGAGAGACAATCAAGGTCAGATACTTAGTTACTCAAGGGAGAGTTATACATGTAAGCAGAGTAAACGTGACCACTGGGACTAAGAACAAAATCAAGGTCAATGTTGACAGAATCTAAAGGGAGAGAACAGGGCAGTGGAATATGGATGCATGCACCAGATGATAAAAGGTGACTTATCTGCATTTCTTCTTTCCCTCCTTTTGTAAGGAAACATTTATTATGTTCTTTCTGTCCTAGGTTCTGAGATTATGATCAATAAAATCATCTGTTGTTACTGTTAAGTCACTAAGTAAAGCCTAACTTTTTGTGACCCCATGGACTATAGTCTACCAGGCTCCTCTGTCCATGGAATTTCCATGGCAAGAATACTGGCATGAGTTGCCATTTCCTTCTCCAGGGGATCTTCCCAACCGAGGGACTGAACCCACTACTTGGCAGGTGGGAAGACAAATAAAATCATTAGAATTACTTAATTTGCTTATTTCTGTTTCTTGTTTATTTGAAAGTGAAGAAGGTTGCTGCTAAAATATAGGGAGATTTCTCTTGCCTTGATTTGTATTCATGTACCAATATGATCTATTTCAGACGCCAAACTGAGTGTGAGACAGATTGCAGTATAGAATCTGTCCTCACCAAACAATTAAGAGAAGTAGTGTCCTAAGTCATGAATCCACCTGAGTTACTTTGAAAAATACAAAAAGAAGAAAGGGAGAGAAAGAATGTAAATGGAAAAGTATTTAAGAAGAGATTTATTCAGAGAGAGCTACAGTTTGAGTTTCTTCCCACCTACCCAGGAGAGAAGAGTGTTCTGATATATTCTTATGTCTCTGCAGTTAAGTGATGGACTTTGATGGCTCCATTTGAAGAACTAGGTATTCCCTTTCATTGAATGGGCATGAAAGACTAACACTTGACTGAAGTATGAGCTAGTCAGGGTGACCTGTGGTAGGAACTCTTCAATGGGTTAGTCCCAAGGGGATTAACATACTCTCCCAAATTTCTGATGCGACAAAGTCTGTATGAATGTTTTTGGTGGAAAAGTTGCAAGTCTTTTGATAAAAAGAACTGGCCTTGCATCCAAATGGTCCTGTGGGGTAAAGCCATCTGGAGAAGAAAATGTAGAACAAGAAGGTAGAAGACCTTGATTCTCGGGAACTGTGGTAGGGAGTCGAAGTGACCATCCACTACAGAGATGGATCTGACAGGTAAACAACCCTAAAAGTGAGAGGTCTTCAGGGATGAGAGAAAAGCCACAAACTGGTCACCAAGGAGATAATCACCTTAGAGTTGTATATAACCAAGAGGGCTAATGTATAACCTTTGCTATACCCTCACTCCTGCCCTTTAACATTTCAACAAGGTCAGGAACAAACTCAAAAGCTGGGACAAAAGACGGCTAGGGAGGAGGAAAACACAAAGCATAGAATGACAGAAACCAGCCGTGCCAACCCACTATGTCTATCAACAAGAAGAAAGCCTGAGTTGGGAAAAGGGAAAACATCTGGTGCTGAATCAAATTCAGTTTGTATCGACATCTTAGACTTGGTAACTCTAGTTCATTCACAGAGACTAGGCTGACTTCTTAAAAGAGATGGTAGGATATACTAATACCTAAGTGTGAGCTAAAAAGTTATGGAACCTTCCCAAGTTCTGAGTCAGCAGCAAGAGATAATTACTCTCACTGAATGTCTGAAGCAAGGCTGAGGGAGACAATAATAAAGTTGTGTTTTCACTACATGTCATGAGTCATGTTTTTTCACAAAGACCTGAATCTCACAACTAATCTGGCTCAGTCTCTTCCTTCCTTTTCTCTCTCTTTGCCTCTCTTCTTCTTTCCTTCTCTCCTTCCTTCCCTCTCTCCCTACTGTATGTATGACTATCTCTTTGTCCTCTTTTTCTTTCACAAGAATCTTGAATTTATTATTTAAAAAAACTGAAAAGAATTTACATTATAGCATACCAAAATAGATCGCTAACATTCTCAACACAATCCAGTTTGCACCCTCTACTCATCAGAGTTATATTGCAGAGAGCAGAATTCACACATAAAGCACTTAGTCCAAACAGAGATTGGCACACAGTGAATGAGCAGAGAATAAAAGCTGTTATCACTTGAAGCCCCACTTCGTGGGCACTGCTGAGGGCCAAGTCATCTTGGGAATCACTCCCTTGTTTAAAATGTTGGTCTGCTTATTACTTACAAAGAAACATATTGTATCATGAATTCTCTTTCAACTCACAGCTTTGTTTGCTGATACCAGCCTCTTTTCAATCATTAGAAACAATAAATCACACTTGCACATTCCAAACTCTAAAAAGAGTTAAATATTTACAAAGTTCTGCATGGAAAATAAAGAACAATTCTTTGAGGCAGGCTCTATAAGAATGATCCCTTTATAGATTTTTGAAGGACTCTATCAGAAATTTGGCCTGGACATCATAGCAATAATTCTTCTGAACCTTAATGTTATCACTGCTTTTAACTTCCCCAAATCTATGACCAAGCAATACAAGTGAAAACAATAAGAACTGCTAATTAAACTAGTATTCTTCTAGATGCTAAACTTTTGATAGTACCAACTGCAATCACCTGGAAGACATAGAAGGGTGAAGCAGAAAATTGTTTTCACTTTCCTTCTGCCTTTCCCTGCTCCAAAATCAAATGGTAAAAAGTGTTCAACTTTGCAGGCATCCAATATTACCAGAAAATTCTAAATTTTCTGAATTTTTATGAAAAGGTATCTACAAGATCAAACATCCAAATAATAATGAACAATATTATAAAACCTTTGTGATCTATGGAGTACTTTCACTGTTCAGCACTCTTGCAATATTCTCCTTCCCTGGTGAGTTAGGTTTTATTATTCCTAACATATATTAGGAAACTAAAGCACAAGGCCAACTACCTAGTAACTGCTGTGTTATCACAAAACTATTAGATTTCTGAACCCAAACTCCTTGTTTTTTCAGTATCTCATGCTTTCTAAGCCTCTTCAAAGAAATTATTATCTGCTCTTTATTGAAAGTCAGTCATCTATAAGGAAGCAGTTATACAACAGTTAGGACACATGAGGAAGACAGAGGAAACTCCGATTCTTCTTTTACAGTTACTAATGACTAGTTAGTCTCTCAGTCATATCCAACTCTTTGCAACCCCATAGTCTGCCCATGGGATTCTCCAGGCAAGAATACTGGAGTGGGTTGCCATTCCCTTCTCCAGGGGATCTTCCTGACCCAGAGTTCGAACTCAAGTCTCCTGCATTGCAGGCAGATTCTTAACCATCTGAGCTACCAGGGAAGCCCAGTCTAATGTCCAGGAGATGCAGCAAATAGTCTCCGGGCTTTCAGATTTCTTCCTAGGAAATCAACATTCTCATCACCTTCTAGGGTAAAAAGTGATAGCGAGATGGGAACAAGTGAGGGTGGGGAAGAGTATCATATGGTAGCTGATCTTGAAAAGAAGTTTTTCAACCTTTCCAAGTGTGCAGTTTAGCACAGACCTGGGCGGATGATATCAGCAAATTCAGAGAGGCTATGGAGAAATGATTAGGAAGATCCCAGCAGAACCTTCAAACACATCTCTTGCCAGCTGCAAACCCAGCATTAGGCAGGGCTGGGCAGTTTCATGTTGTTGCTTAGTCGCTAAGTAGCGTGTGACTCTTTTGTGGCCCCAGGGACTGCAGCCCCTCAGGGTCTTCTGTCTATGGGATTTCCCAGGCAAGAATACTGGAGTGGGTTGACATTTCCCTCTCCAGGGGATCTTCCTGACCCAAGGACTGAACCTGCATCTCCTGTATTGGCAGGCAGATTACTTACTACTGAACCACCTGGGAAACTGGGCAGCTTCATATGTTTAGTCTATTAGTCAACAACACTGGTTGAACTTCCACTGTGGACTGGGTAGGTACAGATGCACGCGGGTTTATCTGGGAGAACAAAGGATCTGAAGAAACAGAAAATGTCCATGAAGTGCTTTGAGCTTTGTAAACTATGCTACTCTGAGGTGCCAGAAACAATGAATGAGGTACTACAAGGGAGACGTTAGTTGCATGTTATAAGTAAGCTTGTTTTGCTTATACCAACGAGAACAGTGACTGATTAACCTGACTCACCAGATAGACACAGTTTGTAACTCACCCTCACTCTCAGCAGTGCACAAAGGAAAAGTCTTTATCTTAATAGCATTGTTAGCTTTCTTTCTATTCCGTACCTTAAAGATTTTCACCTTTGTCAGCTGCCCTGTGAGCTGTCTTCTTCCTTTTATTCAAAGGCTGGCAATGAAGTGTTCTGACTTCAGATAAGGTCTTGCCTCCTTCCCCTACTAGCTACCTCCGTGGCTTATACCTAACATTTACTTCCATTGACACTCTCAGCATTAAACAGGTATGTCCAAAGTTTTTAAGGTTTAAGAAATAGAAAAAATATTGAATTTACAAATGTAGTAATCATGAGTGATGTTTCTCAAGCATTTCTTTGATTTGCAAAAGATCAGCAATCTTTACATATTTTTTAAAGTACATTTTAAATGTTTTTAATATATTTTAAAATATGTTCCCAAGTACTTTTCCAACTACATAAAATGAGGCTCGCTTACATTATCTCTGTTTAGAGAACCACTAGGTGACCAAAACTAATCAGAAGGCTCAGTATTGTATTATCATATTTTTCTATCATGTTGGCCTCAGCAGTGCTATAAAATGGATAATGCTAGATCAGCCAATGGATTTCATGCAAGTTGCAACTAAGTTTTAATTTAGACTTTACTACAAAGTTCATTTTGGGCCCTAATTACTTTTTGGCATAGGACAATTTTGTATTTGTGGCCTATGAACTGGCCATACAATTCTGGTCATTCTTTAAAATTACAAGTAAACCTGTTGCAGAAAATACTCTGGAGAAAAACTTTGAATAGTTATGCTTCCTAACTCTTTTCAAGGCAAATGTGTCCACTCCTATGACCTACATTATATTTCCAAAACAAGGTAAACTTACTATCAAATTCTTAATTCCACCAATTGCGAGGATTGTATAAATAAAAATCAATAAAATTAATCTTTCTCCTCTCACAAATTGTTTGAAATCCTCCTAAATCCCTAGGGAGACTCATCCTTTAAATCTTCATTCTGATAAATATCAATAAGATTAAGAAAGATTATATAGCTTGTAAAGATTATACAGCTCCTACACATTTGTCAAGGCAATGTAATTTTGCAGTCAAAGAAGGACGTGGATCCAGAATGGATTTTTGAAGTTTCATCAATAAGTTTCTGAAAAATAAGCTTCTGAGGAGGTGGATTGGGGAAATGATATGACAAAACAAGATTTTATTTTATTTTTAGTTCATCAACATTTTCTATAAATACAAATTGATCATGAGAAGAAAGAAACCCAGAGAAGAAAGCCCTGAATTTGGAACTATTTGGGGGAGCTGAATTTCTACCTCTTTTAGGAAAGAATCTGAGATGCTGGTCAGATTTTTAAAAGCCTCTCAGGCTGAAAGAACTAAATATCTCAGGTAAAATACTCCATATTTGGGGTATGACTCCACAGGGCTAAGCTCTAGGAGTAAAGATATACCAGAAATAGTTCAACCTTTCCAGGGACTGAAGCATAG
Organism: Antilocapra americana; assembly: GCA_007570785.1. Lineage (NCBI taxonomy): Eukaryota > Metazoa > Chordata > Mammalia > Artiodactyla > Antilocapridae > Antilocapra > Antilocapra americana. The sequence goes on from ML662497.1 coordinate 638,506, forward strand.
CTTCATATCATAGTAATTTCTATTATTAGAATGAGATCATCCAGGATTGCTAGTGTTCCTAGGCTCTTGCCAAAAGAAAACATACAATTAATAAGCTCTGTGATAACACTATGATATGCTTCATATTAATTTACTAGGTTTTCAACATCCAATTTTTAGCACAATCAAAAGTAATCAGAAAATATAATTAAAAACCAAGAGAAAACAGAGTTATAGCTACAGGAGATCCTAATGATGAAAGTGTTATATACAGACTTTAAGTCTTTATCAACATGTCCTAAAAGACAAAATACAACATTAAGAACTTTGAAAAAGAGGTAGAATCCACAAAATAAAACCAAACAAAAATGCTGGACATGAAAAAGATAATAACTGATATTAAAAATTAAATACATGAATATTAAACTATATTCTACACAGGTAATGATGACATTAGTGAATAAGAAGCAATATTGGAATAAAATCATCAACATGAAACATGAAGAGATGAAATACAGAAGAGAGAGTAAAAGATATAGGGGATATAGTGAGAAAGTCTAACTACTTGTAATTGAAGTCCCAGAAGAACAGAAAATAATGAGGCAGAAAGTCATTGAAAAGCAGTTACAATCAGCTAGCTTTAGCAGAATCTTCTGAAATAATCAATGCTAAAAGAAAAGAGAATTACAGAATTCTCAGTAATAGACCAAGAATGTGATAACTAGCCTTAACTGCCATTTGCCTAAATTCAAAAGCAAACTATGAAAGTTATTTTCCTTAGTAAACTATTAACTAAAAAAATGAGTACAAAAATGTATGGTACTTATATTAATGTTTTACTTTTCAGTGATAAAAGTAGTTTTGATGTATTTTATACTTTTTACTTTAGAACTTGTAAATAAGATGCTTATTAGCCAACAAAAATCCAAAGCAAAATGTATCCTACAATTGCTTGAAGTAAGCTTTCAAAAATAATTTAAGTTTCAAGGAACAAGACACAGCAAATATTTGGTATGCTCAGTTAAATATTCTTATCAAACTAGATGTGACCAAGAGGTAACTGAACTCTGGGGGATTTTTGCCCAGTGACGTGGCACTGAGTAATCAATTAGAAATAAATTCAGTTCTTGGAAAAACTTTTACTTGTAAAATATGCTCAAATTTCACAAAATTCTTTCTCAAAAGGCGATGAAAAAATTTTGAAATTCCCAGGCTCTATAGAAAGATGTCTCCTGTTGAAGCCAATTAACCTAAATCTTATTGAATTCTATCTGATATCAATTAAAATGACTGAACTGGTATCTAGCAGCACAGGCTTTTGAAACTGAGGGAAATCCAATCATAAACTGCTTAACACACTTAACAATACATGTCTACAGCATAGTGTTAAATGCCAACATTATCTGAAAGGATTCATTTATCTCTAAAAGGTGAATTATTTACTACCCACTCACTAGTCAGATGAGGTCAATATTGGTAAAGTTTTTCCAATATTGTCTTAGTAATATTCACTCCCAGACTAATTGAGATGAAGAAAAATTGATCTGATACACAATGCTCCTGGATAATTGTGGTTTATTTTATCAAATGATGGATTATGCTCAAAAATACACAAAATTTCTTTCCAATTCCAAACAAGGTAAAAGGTCACAAGATTCCACAACAGTACTGGGTTGACCTGATGACACTAACAGGACATCTTCTATATCATGCAGTAAGTCTATTGTTGTATAGAGGAAATAATGATAGGGGCAACTCCCCGATAACAGTGATTTAGAAAATTATTCTCTTTGGGAAGCTGAAAAACTTCTTGAAGTCCTGTCAGATCAAAGGGGAAAGAAAGTAGAATTCTGAGCAGAGAAAAAGCAAATAGCAAACCTAACCACAGAGCATAGTTCAGGACCAGCAGACAAGAGTCAACAACAGGAAAACTAGAGTCCAAAACAGGGTTCACAAGCCAGAACAAAAGTCAAGCTAAGAAAGGTAAGCACCCAGATCAAATCTTTTCCACACGTAAGGGTAAAACTTTCAATGAATAAAGACATTGGGCAATCTGTCTCCTTTATAAAAGGAAAACTGACAGATAGCCATGGTCTTGGATGATGTCAACGTGGGTCATTAGGTCACTCTGCCCCCATCAATCAAGGGGCCATATCTGGCACTTAAACACTAGCAGGACAATGTTTTCAATGTTAGCTGGATGATATTAGGTGTAGAATCATCTCTCTTTTAATACAAAGCCTTTTTAGTTGACAAAATATTCTAGTCAACATAAAAAGTGGATAAAATCTGCAATTAGAAGCAGTGTTTGTTGTCTCTGACTAAGTTAACAGACTCCCTACACCACGTACTTAATGTATATTACTTGAAAATAGGCTGAATAGAGAACCTACTCACATTCAGGTAATCACAATACAGGGACATTGTGGTTGTTGTTCAGTCACTTAGTCGTGTCCAGCTATTCGTGACCCCATGAACTGCAGCATGCCAGGCTTCCCTGTCCTTCACTATCTCCCTGAGTTTGCTTAAATTCATGTCCATTGAGTCAATGATGCCATCCAACCATCTCATCCTCTGTTGTCCCCTTCTCCTCTTGCCCTCAATCTTTCCCAGCATCAGGGTCTTTTCCAATGAGTCAGTCCTTCGCATCAGGTGACCAAAGTATTGGGGTCTCAGCTTCAGCACCAGTCCTTTCAACAAATACTCAGGGTTGATTTCCTTTAGGATTAACTGGCTTGATCTCTTTGCAGTCCAAGATACTCCCTTAGAGGACAAATTCTACCTCTCATCTGTGGAAGGAATATCTGCTTACAAATTTCTTGTTTAATGGGCATGGACACTCAACCTAACACTTTCAAGGAAGGGAGTGGATAAATTCTTAAAATTGCCAATTCTCTTTTTATCATTTTTAAAAGATTTTGAATAAGTAATACAGTCATAGGAATTACATTGTTTAAATTATAAAATGATACTATTAAAAAGACCCCTCTGACCCATCTGTCCAGTTCCACAACCATAATACCTGTACCACTGTACCCCAGCTTGCAACAATGAACCATCATAATAAATTTCCTATTTGTTCTTCCAGAGATTCTGTGCATATAAAGGTGAATACAAATAAATTTTTCTCTAGTTCTATTTTTAAAGAGTTCCACTTATTTAACTTGGCTTCTTTTTGCTAAACAGAATAGTTATAGCAGTTATGATCAAAGACACTAAATAGTATTATATCTAAACATGTATTTGTACACTACCCCACATGATGTACAAATATTATGCCACATTTTTATAGAAATATTAAAAGGTGGATATTATTACCATTATAAATGTAATAAACAGTTGACACATAAAATCAGAAAATTGCAATGTCCTCTGATTTCCTCTGTTCTTCTCTGTCTTCCTTATTGCTCACACTTGCGCTTGTATCTTCTTTTTCCTCATAATTCTGCTGTGATCCAATAACCAGTCTATGTTAACTTAGAGACTTTAACATAGACTTTGAAGACAGACAGATCTGGACTTGAATCAACTTTCACTCTTCACTAGTTATGTGAACCTTGATTCTATTTCTACCTCTCTGAAAATAAGAAATTGGGGGTGGATGGGGGTGAGTGTGAAAGAACACAAAATGGAAGACATTATATGGATATTTGCAACTAAAAATTTCAGATTCTCAACCATTAGTGGCCCTTCTTTTATTTAGTCTCATTTTATATATTTCTTGGTAGTTAACCCAAACCATTGTCATCTTTCCTTCTTACCTCCTTTATCACTCTCTTCATCAGTATGCACACATGTGTGTGTGCTAAGTCACTTCAGGCCTGTCCAACTCTATGTGAACTTATGGACTGTAGCCTGCCAGGCTCATCTGTCCATGGGATTCTCCAGGCAAAAATACTAGAGTGAGTTGCCATGCCCTCCTCCAGGAGATTTTTCTTAACCCAGGGATTGAGCCCATATCTCTTACGTCTCCTGCACTGGCAGGCAGGTTCTTTACCACTAACACCTCTGGGAAGCCTCATTATCAGTATATTCACTTTAAATAAAACCACATAGGCAAGTGTGACATAAGAGAAAATATATATTGTTTCTCTGTCCCTGGTTCCTGACACAGAGCTCCTAAAACCCTTCTAATTCCCTGAGTGATACAAATGCTAGGAGCATCCTTTTTTTAACTAATAATTGGTTTTTTAACTCCAGTTCTTGAGCCAAAGCTCCTAAAATCATTTGGAATTCCCTGGGTGATAAAATAATAACAACTTTCTTTTAGAGTAGGTCTGGTATTGATAAATCCTTAGTTTTCCTTTATCTGAGAATGTCTTGATTTCTCCTTCATTTCTTTTGTTCTAAAGAGGCAACTCTCAGTGAGCTCCTGGATAATTTCAGAATGGGGACTGGTAAACAGAAGCAGCAAGAGGTGATTAGGAGCTTGGAAATTTTGGCCCCAACCCCATTTTCTAAAGAGGAGAGAGGGTCTGGAGACTGAGTTAATAATTGGCCATCCCCACATGATGAAGGCTCCATAAAGATCCCTAAACTACAGGGTTTATAGAGCTCCCAGGTTGGTGAACACATCCATGTTCTAGGAGGGTGATACACCCTACTTCATGGGAGCTGAAGCTCTTGTTCTCAGGACATTTCTTGGCCTTGCCTTCATGCCTCTTTGTCTGTATATAATAAACTGCTAATCACAAGTAAATGTTTCCCTGAATTTTATGAGCCATTTCAGCAAATTTTCAAATCTGAGGGAAGGCTGTGGGTAACCCAACTTTGTAGCTACGTTGGACAAAGTTGTGGCTCCCCTGGGGACCCATGACTGCAGCTAGTTTCTGAAGTGAGAAGTCTTGTGGGACTGGGCCCTGAGCCTATGGAGTCTGACACTAACTCTGACCAGTTATTGCCATATTGAAATAAAGTATAGGACACTTAGTAGTTGTCTGGAAAGTTGGGAAATTGGTTCCTGTGAGGGAAAGGAAAACCTCACACATTTGGTGTCAGAAGTATCCAAGGAAATTTCAACAAATTTAAGAGACCTGAAATCATACAGAGTGTATTCTCCAATCACGTCAGATTAGAAGTCAGTAAGAGAAACATAATAGGAAAATATCCATACTTGGAAGCTAAACAACATGGTAATACACAAATGAAAGAGAAAGTCTTAAGAGAACTTAAAAAAAAGACACTGAACTGAATGAAAATAAAAATATATCAAAATTTGTGGGACACAATTAAAGCAGTGCTGAGTGAGAACTTTATAGCATGAAATGTACACATTAGAAAGGATAAAATTGTTTCACATGAATAATCTAATCTCCCACTTTGAGAACCTAGAATAAGAGCAAACCGAACTGAAAGCAAGCAGAAGGAAAGAAATAACAGAGATAAGAAAAGTAATCAACAAAATTAAGAAGAGGAAAACAAAGAGAAAAATCAATGAAACAGAGTTATTTTTTCAATGATCAATAAAATTGACAAACCTCTAGAAAAACTAAAGTAAAAAGAGAAAAGATACAAACTGTATATGCAAGTAATGAAACACAGGACATCACTACAGACCCTAAAAACACCAGAAAGAAAATGAAGAAATACTATGAATAAGTCTACATACATAAATTTGTGAAAATAGATGAAGCAGACCAATTTCTAGAGCTACAACAACTGAACTAATCTGAATTAGATAATTCTAATATCCTTATAACTAATAAGTAATTCAAATTCACAATTGGAAAACTCCCAAAAGAAATCTCAAGGTGCATGTGGTTTCACTGGAGAGTTTTAACAAACTTATAAAAACAATTAATACCAATTCCATATAATCATTATAAAATTCCATATAATCCATTATAAAAAAAGAAAACTTATACCAATATTCCTCATTAACATAGACACAAATTCTTAACAAAATAGTATATAATAGAATTCAATCATATATAGAAAGAATTATACACTATGACCAAGTGAAGTTTATCCTAAGAATGCAAGTCCTATTCGATATTTAAAAATCACTCCATATAATCCACCATATTAATAGGCTAAAGAAGTAAAATCATTTGATCTTATCAATTGATGCAGAAAAGACATTTAGAAAAATCAATATTGTTTTCATGATAAAAAAAAACTCTCAGGAAACTAGGAATAGAAGGAAAACTCTTCAATTTGATAAAAGACGTCTATTTTTGGTTCTGGAAGGGAAACACATGTATACCCATGGCAGATTCATGTCAATGTGTGGCAAAACCAACACGATAATGTAAAGAAAATAAATAAAATAACAATAAATAAATAAAAAGTCTCTAGCTACTGATGAAAGACTAAATGTACACACCCCTCCCATCACCACCACAACCACCACTTAGATCAGGAACAAAGCAATAATACCATCTCACCACTATTCAACCTAGTTCTGGAAGTTCTGGCTAATAAGGAATTTTAAAAGGCATAGAGATTGGAAAGGAGAAAAGAAAGTAACACTGCTTATATTTTCACATGACGTGACTGTCTATGTAGAAAATCTTAAAAAATCTTCAAAAGAACTTTTAGTATCTGCTAGTACTAATAAGTGGGGCTTCCCTGGTGCCTCAGACAGTAGTCTGCCTGCAGTGTGGGAGACCCAGTGGTTCAACCCCTGGGTTAGGAAGATCCCCTGGAGAAGGAAATGGCAACCCACTCCACTACTCTTGCCTGGAAAATTTCACGCACGGAGGAGCCGGATAGGCTGCAGTCCATGGAATAGCAAAGAGTTGGACACAACTGAGCAACTAAGTGGGTTCAGCAAGAACACAAAAAATAAAATAAACATAGAAAAATTAATTATATTTCAGTATGAACACACAGACACTGAAATTTAAAATGTAATACCATTTATAATTGCTCCCCAAATTAAAATACTCAGATATAAACAGAATATCAAGTACAGGACTTGTGTGCTGAAAATTATAAGACACTTATGAAAGAAATGAAAGAAGATCTAACAGATATAGAGACATACCATATTCATGGACTGATGTGCTCAGCCACTAGGTTGTGTCTGACTCTTTGCAACCCTAGGGACTGTAGCCCTCCAGGGTCCTCTATCCATAGAATTCACCAGGCATGCATACCAGAGTGGGTTACCACTTCCTCCTCCAGGGGATCTTCCTGACCCAGGGATAGACCCTGAGACTTCTGCATCTCCTGCACTGGCAGGCAAACTCTTTACCACTGAGCCACCTGGAAAGCCCATTCACAAGACTGGAAGACAGCATAAAATGGTGTCAGTTCCCCCCAAACTGAGGTGTAAAGTTTAACACAATTCTCATCAAACATCCTCAAGATTTCTCATAAACATAGGCAAAATTGTTCTCAAATGTATACAGAAAGGCAAAGAAACTGAATAGCTAAAACAATTTTTTAAAAATGAAGTCTACCTGAATTCAAGACTTACAATATAGCTACAGTAATCAAGCCTGTGATATTGTTAGAGCTATAAGCACACAGATCAATGGAACAAAAAGAAAACCCCAAAAAAAGATGCCCACAGATATGTCCAACTGATTGTTGACAAGGGCATAAAAACAGCTCAGTGGAGAAAAGACTGTCTTTTCAACAACTTGTGCTAAAGTGATTGAGTAGCCATAGGCCCCCAAAAAAAGAAGGAAAGGGAGGGGAGGAAGGATAAAAAGAGGGAGAGATGGGAAGGAGGTGGAGGACAGGAAGGAGGAGGAGAAGGAGGAGGAGAAAGAAAATTGACCAAAACTATTACTAAAATTAGTGCAAAAAAATTGCAAAAACAAAAAAACTGTTCTTACAAAGAAAACATAAAACTATAAAACTTTCAGAAGAGCACATATGAGAAAATCTTCAGATCTAACACTAGGCAGAAATCTTAGTTCAGTTTAGTCCTTCAGTCGTGTCCGACCCTTTGTGACCCCATGGACTGCAGCACGCTGGACTTCCCTGTCCATCATCAACTCGCAGAGCTTACTAAATCTCATGTCCATCGAGTTGGTGATGCCATCCAACAATCTTATCCTCTGTCATCCCCTTCTCCTCTGGCCTTCAGTCCTTCCCAGCATCAAAGTCTTCTCCAAAGAGTCAGTTCTTCCCATCAGGTGGTCAAAGTATTGGAGTTTCAACTTCAACATCAATCCTTCCAATGAATATTCAGGACTGATTTCCTTTAAGATTGACTGGTAGACTGAGTCTTTGCAGTCCAAGGGACTCTCAAGAGTCTTCTCTAACACCACACAGTTCTAAAACGTCGATTCTTCAGTGCTCAGCTTTCTTTATAGCCCAGCTCTCACATTCATACATGACTACTGGAAAAACCATAAATTTGACTAGATGGATCTTTGTTGGCAAAGTAATGTCTCTGCTTTTTAATATGATGTCTAGTTTGGTCATAGCTTTTCTTCCAAGGAGCAAGTGTCTTTTAAGTTCATGGCTGCAGTCACCATCTGCAGTGATTTGGGAGACCAAGAAAATAGTCTCTCACTGTTTCCATGTTTCCCCATCTATTTGCCATGAAGTGATGGGACCAGATGCCATGACATTAATTTTCTGAATGTTGAGTTTTAAGCCAGTTTTTTTCACTCTCCTCTTTCACATTCATCAAGAGGCTTTTTAGTTCCTCTTTGTTTCTGCCATAAGGGTGGTGTCATCTGCATATCTGAGGTTACTGATATTTCTCCTGGCAATCTTGATTCCAGGTTGTGCTTCATCCAGTCTGGCATTCTGCATGATGTACTCTGCATATAGGTTAAATAATAGATTGACAATATACAGCCTTGATGTATTCGTTTCTTACTCTTGAACCAATCTGTTGTTCCTTGTCCGGTTCTAACTGTTGCTTCTTGACCTGCATACAGGTGTCTCAGGAGGCAAGTCAGGTGGTCTGATATTCCCATCTCTTTCAGAATTTTACACAGTTTGTTGTGATCCACACAGTCAAAGCTTTAGCATAGTCAATGAAGCAGAAGTAGATGTTTTTCTGGAATTCTCTTGCTTTTTATTTGATCCAGCCGATGTTAGAAATTTGATCTCAGGCTCCTCTGCCTTTTCTAAATCCAGCATAAACATCTGGAAGTTCTCAATTCATGTACTATTGAAGCCTAGCTTGGAGATTTTGAGCATTACTTTGCTAGCATGTGAAATGGGTGCAATTATGCAGTGGTTTGAACGTTCTTTGGCACTGCCTTTCTTTGGGATTGGAATGAAAACTGACCTTCTTCAGTCCTGTGGCCACTGCTGAGTTCTCCAAATTTGCTGGCATATTGAGTGCAGCACTTTCACAGCATCATCTTTTAGGATTTCAAATAGCTCAACTGGAATTCCATCACCTTCACTAGCTTTGTTTGTAGTGATACTTCAAAGTTCTTAGACTTAATACCAAATTGAAAAATTGATAAATCGGGCTTTATTAAAATTTAAACTTTCATTATACTAAATATCTTGTTAAAGACAAGCTACAGACTAGGAGAAAACACTTGCAAACCACATAACCAAAGAAGGACTGGTATCATGAAGGACTGGTATTCAGTAACTAGAGTGTGTAAATAATTCCCAAAACTCAACAGAAAAAAAAAAATCTAGTTAATAGGCAAATGACATGAAGTGACATTTCACTGAAGTGGATATACAGATTGCAAAAAAATCAAAGTCACTCAGTCATGTCCGACTCTTTGTGACCCCATCGACTATACAGTCCATGGAATTTTCCAGGCCAGAACACTGGAATAGGTAGCCTATCCCTTCTACAGCAGATCTTCCCAATCCAGGAATCAAACCAGAGTTTCCTGCATTGCAGGTGGATTCTTTACCAACTGAGCTATCAGGGAAGTCCCACAGATTGCAAATAAGCACACAAAAAGATGTTTGACATTATTAGCCATTAGAAAAATGCAAATTAGAACCACAATGGCATGCACTGACACACCTATGAGAAAAACTAAAATTAAAAACTGTGATAATTCCAGACTCTGGTCAGGATACAGAGAAACTGGATCACTCACACTTTGGTGATGGAAATGTAAATTGGCACAACCACTCTAGAAAATACCAGCTTCTTCAAAACTAAAGCAACTATCACAGAGAAATTGTACTTTTAAGCATTTACCTCAGAGAAATGAAGACTCGCACTCACATTAAACCTGTGCATATTTGTAACAGTTTTCTTCATAACAGCCCCAAACTGGAAATAACACATGGCACTTTATCATTTTATATACTTTAGGCAATTTAGTTATTTGTTCATGTCCTTCTCTCCAACTAAAATTTGACATGTTTGAGATTTGAGGTCTTATCCACCTGTGAGAGGTAGTACAGATATGAAAGAATGCCAGCTCTGGAGCCAGACCATGTGGGTCAGAACCTGTGTGGCAGCTGCCTGTACTTGACAAGTTATTTGATTTCTATGTGTCTTTATTTTCTCACCTATAATAATGATAATAATAAAGCACCTGCCTGCAAAGCCCTTGGAACAGCTCCTGGTACATAGCAAGCTCTCACCACATACACTTAGCTTCTGGCACTTGGCTCAGAGCCTGGGAGAGTAAGTGCTTTAGTAAATGTCTTTTTGACTGACTGAATGAGTAAGAAGCTGAGTGAATGAGTGATCATCCTCTTGAAATATTTTCTCCACAACTGTTTAAATTGTTGCCCTTTCACTATCACTAGAAATCTAATCAAGGCCCTTATCATGTCTTGTTATACTAATATAATAAGCTCTGATCTAATAAATGAGATAATGTTTAACATATTTAGCCCAATGCCTGACACAAAATAAATACTCAGTAATTATAGCCATGATTAGATCACTACAGAATTGTGACTTCCTTCACAATTCAATTACAGGGAATCATTCTCTATTTGTTCTAAGAATAAAGTAAATCTATTAGCATAACATTTCAGGCCTTACAATTTGACTTTAATCTAGTTTCATGTACCAAAATACTGCTCAATCAAATAATAGCTACAACTATATTTACTGTTATTGTCACTAGATTCTTTTTAATATCTTGTATTCAAATTTCACCAAATTTCTATTTTCTGAAGAAGCCATGACTCTATCTGAAATGTCTTTTCTCTCTTCCTTACCTGACAAATATTTTCTCTTTAGTAAAGCTTCCAAACCATCATCTATCTCAACACACCCATCCATCTATCTATACCCCATCCATTTCCTAAAACTTCAAGCATTCGTTTATTACTTATCTTTTTTGGTCCAGAGGCGTATTAACATCACTTAAATTGGACTGAGGAAGAGAGGGAAAAGTGCTAAAGCCACAAGTTTTGACAACTCTTGAAACCTGCACTGGTTTGTTTGGAGTGTAAGCATGATAATTGAGTGCTGTGTATTATATATGTTAAAAATGCTTCAGTTTGTAAGAAGTAGGATGCTTACTTTTAAGAGATCATAAAAAGTTGCTGTATGAATCACCAAGGAAATCCTAACTGTGTGTCTCTAAGGAATGTATCTAAACTGAGTGTTAAAATGGGTGGCACCATTCTGACCCCTTCTTTTCCTTATTCTCTGCCCCCTTTCCCATCCAGGAGCTGTCCTGCACACCTGGGGGTGCATGCTGTGCAAAGCTCCCAAACACACACATCTGGGTCCACGTTCCCTCTGTGTCCTTGCCACCTCTTTTATTTTTATTTTTTATTTTATTTTTCTTTACATTATCGTGTTGGTTTTGCCATACATTGACATGAATCTGCCATGGGTATACATATGTTCCCCTTCCAGAAACCCCCTCCCACCTCCCTTCCAATTCCCTCTCTCTGGGTCATCCCGGTGCACCAGCCCTGATCATCAAACCTGGGCTGGCGATTGATTTCACATATGATAATTGACATGTTTCAATGCCATTCTCCCATATCATCCCACCCTTGCCCTCTCCCATAGAGTACAAAAGACTGTTCTATACATCTGCGTTTCTTTGGCTGTCTCGCATACAGGGTTCTCGTTACCATCTTTCTAAACTCCATATATATGCGTTAGTATACTGTATTTTTGTTTTTCCTTCTGGCTTACTTCACTCTGTATAATAGGCTCCAGTTTCATCCACCTGAGTAGAACTGATTCAAATGAATTCTTTTTAATGGCTGAGTAATATTCCATTGTGTATATGTACCACAGTTTTCTTTTTTTTTTATTAGTTTTGCCATACAATGACATGATATCACCATGGGTTTACATATGCTCCCCCTCCAGAACCCCCCTCCCTCTCTCCCTCCTCTCTCCCCCTGGGAAATCTCGATGCACCAGCCCCCAGCATCAATCCTGGGCTGGCGATTGATTACATATATGATAATTAACATGTTTCAATGCCATTCTCCCATATCATCCCACCCTTACCCTCATCCACAGAGTCCACGAGTCTATTCTATACATCTGCGTTCCTTTTGCTGTCTCGCATGCTGGGTTCTCGTTACTGTCTTTCTAAATTCCATATATATGTGTTAATATACTGTATTGTTGTTTTTCCTTCTGGCTTACTTCACTCTGGATAATGGGCTCCAGTTTCGTCCATCTGAGTAGAACTGATTCAAATGATTTTTTTTTAATGCTGAGTAATATTCCATTGTGTATATGTACCACAGCTTTCTTATCCATTTGTCAGTTGATGGGCATCTAGGTTGCTTCCATGTCTTGGCTATTGTAAACAATGTGGCAATGAACATTGGGGTACACGTGGCTCTTTCAATTCTGGTTTCCTCAGTGTGTATGCCCAGCAGTGGGATTGCTGGGTCATATGGCAGGTCTATTTGCAGTTTTTTAAGGAATCTCCACACTGTTTTCCATAGTGGCTGTACTAGTTTGCATTCCCACCAACAGTGTAAGAGGGTTCCCTTTACTCCACTTCCTCTCCAGCATTTATTGCTTGTAGACTTTTGGATTGCAGCCATTCTGACTGGTGTAAAGTGGTACCTCATTGTGGTTTTGATGCAATTCCTATCAAGCTACCAGAGGTTTTTTTCAGAGAATTAGAACAAATAATTTCACAATTTGTTTGGAAATACAAAAAACCTCGAATAGCCAAAGCAATCTTGAGAAAGAAGAATGGAACTGGAGGAATCAACCTGCCTGACTTTAGGCTATACTACAAAGCCACAGTCATCAAGACAGAATGGTACTGGCACAAAGACAGAAATATAGATCAATGGAACAAAATAGAAAGCCCAGAGATAAATCCATGCACCTATGGACACCTTATCTTTGACAAAGGAGGCATGAATATATAATGGAGAAAAGACAATCTCTTTAACAAGTGGTGCTGGGAAAACTGGACAGCCACTTGTAAAAGAATGAAACTAGAACACTTTCTAACACCATACACAAAAATAAACTCAAAATGGATCAAAGATCTAAACATAAGACCAGGAACTATAAAACTCCTAGAGGAAAACATAGGAAAAACACTCTCCAACATAAACCAAAGCAGGATCCTCTATGACCCACCTCCCAGAATATTGGAAATAAAAGCACAAATAAACAAATGGGACCTAATTAAAATGAAAAGCTTTTGCCACCTTTTTTAGCAAGCTCCACTCTTCTCTCCATCAAAAATTCCAACCCCAAGGGTCCTATTCTCATCTATTTTAAATATTAATACCTTGATGACTGACACAACTCACAGTTTTTTCTCTGCATATATCCCTGTCACATTATTTGAGCACTTGAGTATTTTGAGGTAAGTCCTGGTTTGACTTTATAAACTCCAGCCAGGAATTTTACCTCATCCTTCAAATTACTGCCACCAAATAGACAGTGCCAATGATGAGAATATAAGCTTTAGAGAACACTGAGCCCAACTTTGTGTAAACCTGGCTTCATTTTGAAAAATAAAACACCAACCAAAAAAGAAATCAATTCGTATTCATTACATAATTGAATCAAATAATTCTTAGAGTAAAAAATACCACTCCCAAGGTATATGAATCTACCAAATATGAATCTACCTTAATTTTCTGTGTGGTAAAATTTTCTGACAGGATTTTGGCAAATGTTTCTAAATGCTCTTTCCGTCAAATTTTTTTTCCACACCTTTAATGAGCTAGTCCTTTTTTAAATACGATTAGTCTCTAACCAAAATTGGTCAACAAAGGATTAGAATGCTCTTTCCTCAACTGATTTTAATCTTTTTACTGAATCTTGATATCCCCTTTATTCAGGAAGTCGAAACACAATCGAATTTTAAAATCTATGTCTTTGTTTTCTCTCTCTTTATATGTTCAATATTGTATCTGATTATATAAACGTATTTTCCAGTTGCAACTTGAGTTAACTCCACAGATTTCCCCACTTCTTAACAAAGAACTTCCAGCCACAGGCCAATTCCGTGTTCCCAAACTCCCACCCTCCCAAGTGGCCCCAAGATCACTGATCCACAGGTAACCAGGGCTTCAGTGGTGATCTATGGGAGCTCATAAGACAATGCCTCTCTCCTACTTGGGTTAATTTCTAAGGAATGGAGTACTTAGAGTTGTTTCTCAGACTTCACTGTTTAGTGAAATAGATTTTTCTATTTTTACTTCTGCTCTTTCCCTGTCAAAAGAGAAACACTCCACTTTTATATTCAGAATCATTTTTCTCTTCAGTGTCTAAGGCTTTATGGCTCAACTAAGCATAGGATCTGACTCTTTTTGGTTTTTGAATGAAGTTTCTGCCCAGACCTGTTCAGCCTGTACAAATAGCTCTGTGAACTTCCCAGCATCACATCAGACATCCACAGTGTCTGAGTCTTAGGAGCAAAGCCCAAGTTCAAGTTGATTCTCCACTAGAGGAATTAAAACTAACTGAAGGAATAGGACAAAAATGGGTTGTATTAGACCCTCTTATAAATTCTTCCAGTTTAGAAGAGAACATCTGAAAAATCATAATACCTTAACCCAAAGAAATAAATACTTTAGAGCAAAACTTCCAACAAGGGGACAACGGGGGAGGAAATATTTTGAGAGATTTCTGTCAAATCACAGTCTAAACAGGATCACAGAACAGCAACCTCTCTTGCTCATGTACAGGTGGATTCTTTTTTATTTTTGTGGCTGTGCTGGGTCTTTGCTGCTGCACACAGCCTCACTCTGGTTGTGATGTGCAGGCTTCTCAGTGCAGTGGCTTCTCCTGTTGTACAGCTTGGGCTCTAGAGCACCTGGGCTCAGGAGTCACGGCACACAGGCTTTGCTGCTCTGAGGCGTGTGGAATCTTCCTGGGTCAGGAATCAAGCCCGTGTCCCCCTAATTAGCAGGTGAATTCTTAACCACGGTCCCACCCGGGAAGTCCCCAAAAGATGGCTCTTGATGAGTACCATCAGCCTACCAAATAGCCTCAAGCTCTGAGTCCTGAATAGTTCAGACAATATCCTTTCCTGTCTCCAAGAAATTCAAATATCTGCACTCAGACCTGGCCAACTGCCACCCACAGAGAAAACCTTCACACAGGTTTATTGTGGGAATTTTCAGATCCAAAAACAACTTGACATTTAAGTTCTGCCACTAATTACTCTAACAATCAACCCACTGTTTCCCAGTACCACCTCAAGCTTCTTTCATTTCCATCCAAGCTTTTTTTTTTTTTCTGAAACAAAAATCTTTTCTCACTTGACTGCCTTTGCCTTCTATCTTCACAGATTTATGAAAATATTTCCTCTGGATTTATTTTTGAAGCAAGCTAAGGCTTCTCTCTCTCCTACCATGAGAAGGCTTCTTCTCAAAGTGTATTTACTGTCATTGGTCATGCCACTGTTGCACTGAGCATTTGCTTGATGTGGGGAGGGGAGAAATGGGGCCTTTGACAGTTATAGAGATTTATATTGGATTCTTTGCTGATGGGAAAGCCTCACAACTTTCTTCAAGGATAAATAGTAGTAACTTCATATTACAGATGGAGAAATAGAGGCACCAAGAGGCAAAGTATTATGCTTAAGGCCAAGTACAGCTCTTAAGGCACAGAGACTGAGTTTGAACCCAGGTCTGTCAAACTGTAGCTCCTATTCCTCATCCCTATATAAAAAGCCTCCCATGGGTCAGAAAGAGAGTTCTACCAATTGTTCTTTCCATACCAGGCAGGGTCCTGCCTTTAATTTTAGCATTTCATTTCCCAACAGACCTTTTAATGGACATTTCCATATTTATTATGATAGAGGGGGCTTCCCTGATGGCTCAGTGGTAAAGAATCTGCCTGCCAGTGCAGGAGACACAGGTTCAGCCCCTGGGTCAGGAAGATTCACTGGAGAAGGAAATGGTAAACCCATTCCAATATTCTCACCTGGAAAATTCCATGGACTGAAGAGCCTGATGGGCTACAGTCTATGGGGTTTCAAAGAGTCAGACACAACTGAGAGACTAAACAACAACAACACAATAGAGGAATATTTCTGCTTTGTTTTTGTCTCTAAATACATGTCTCCATTATTTGTCTCATTTGTGTATTTTTTTATATCACAAAGGTGCATACTATCCTACAAAATATTAATGCATACTTTCTTACAAAGTCCTAGCCTCTTAATGTACTCTGTCTCTCCTGTAGACTACCCATTTAGATGAAATTACATAGAAATAGTTAGCCAAATTATGGCTATTAGTGAGATATGAAATTAGACTGAAAGATTTAAATCTGCAGTCTCAAAAATCTTGCTTCTGGTTGATAGAGCTTTTACTTTCTTCAGTTAGTTGCAAAAGTTTCTTGATATAAGATGATTTTAGCATGATTGATTAGGGAAAAAATGGTAAGCATTAAAATCTATAACAGATTGATAAGCTACAATGAAGTAGAAAATCAATGTTACTATAAATTGGTAAATACTAGACAGATTAGGTGAAAGTTACATAGAGTCAAATATTTATATAGAACATGCCTAGAATTCTGAGTATTTAACTTTCCCTTTAAAGAAAACTTCCCTGAATTTAGACTTGCGTGGGTAGCTTTGCTAAAGAATTCTACACAAAAATGCTTAACAAGTGAGATCAGCTTAGTTAAATATTTGTGAAAAAATGAAATGTGTATTTAAGAATATAAATCCTGAGTCAATACCACCAAAAGAAAACACAGCAGCTATGTGTAAATGAAGCAATGATTGTGAAATGCTAAAGAAATTTGCAACATATTTCTGATTACAATAGTCAACACTACCATCCTGCATATAAAGGGCCAAGTGGCCAAGTTTCTTGATTTGGACAAAATTCACATCACCTGCCTTGGATTGATCCTCATTTAAAAGGCTGAGTTCTAAAGGTAAATAAGATGATATAAATTCATCTTTTCCTTACATTCAGAGCAGATCTGTGGTTTATCAGCATACCCATTCTGTGTAAAAACACTCCAATTTTTTCAAAGTCCTGGTCTTCAGAAAATATTCAGTCATGTTCACTACACAAAACACTACCTCCTTCTCTTGGTATTATACTCATAAGCAGCATCTTTCACTTGCCACTTATATTATCTTGTATTAATATTTATCTTTCATGACTGATTATTTGTATCTTGTTTTGTTGGTTGTTGTTGTTTAGTCACTAAGTCACATGTGACTCTTCTGTGACCCTATGGACTGTAGCCCACCAGGTTCCACTGTCCATGAAATTTTCCAGACAAGAATACTGCAATGGGTTGCCATTTCCTTCTCCAGGGGATCTTTCCAACCAGGGATCCAACCAGCATTTCCTGCATTGGCATGTGGACTCTTTACCACTGAGCCACCATAGAAACCCTAATTTGTATCTTACATGTAGGCAATTGATATACCAATAATAGACTATATAGTTCTAGGAACAAAGACTGACCATCCATCTCAATAGTTTCCACACCTTGTAACATGCTGTTATACACAGTGGGTGCTCCCTGCAGAGCTGCCAACTTATCTGGTACTGTTTTTTTTTTTTAAATAGGTGCCATCATCTTCAATAAACATGAAATATTTTCACTAAAATATTCTGAAAATGTGGACTGGTGAATCATATCAAATTAATTTTTCAGTTCATGTATAAATATCTTTATCAAAATCTGTATGGACATACAATGGGTGCTGAGAGAGTCACCAATAAAAATTACACAAAATCTAAGCATAAGTATTAAGAAGAGGTGACAAGAAAACACAGAAGAACTATACAAAAAAGATCCTAGTGACCCAGATAACCATGCTGGTGTGATCACTCACCTAGAGCCAGACATCCCGGAATGTGAAGTCAAGTGAGGCTTAGGAGGCACCACTATGAACAAAGCTAGTGGAGGTGATGGAATTCCAATTGAGCTATTTCAAATCCTAAAAGATGATGCTGTGAAAGTGCTGCACTCAATATGCCAGCAAGTTTGGAAAACTCAGCAGTGGCCACAGGACTAGAGAAGGTCAGTTTTCATTCGAATCCCAAAGAAAGGCAGTGCCAAAGGACTTTCAAACCACTGCATAATTGCACCCATTTCACATGCTAGCAAAGTAATGCTCAAAATCTCCAAGCTAGGTTTCAACAAGTGAACAAGAACAACAAGTAAACTAAGAACTTCCAGATGTTCAAGCTGCATTTAGAAAACACAGAGGAACCAGAGATCAAATTGCTAACATCTGCTGGATCATAGCCACTCCAGTACTCTTGCCTGGAAACTCCCATGGACAGAGGAGCCTGGTAGGCTGCAGTCCATGGGGTCACAAAGAGTCGGACATGACTAAGTGATTTCACTTCCACTTTTCATTCTCATGCATTGGATAAGGAAATGGCAACCTACTCCAATGTTCTTGCCTAGAGAATCCCAGGGACGGAAGAGCCTGGTAAGCTGCAGTCCATGGGGTTGCACAGAGTCGGACACGACTGAAGCGACTAAGCAACAGCAGCAGCAGCTGGATCAGAGAAAAGCAAGAGAATTTCAGAAAAAAACATCTATTTATGCTTCATTAACTATGCTAAAAGCTTTGACTGTGTGGATCACAACAAACTGTGGAAAATTCTGAAAGAGATGAGAATACCAGACCACCTGACCTGCCTCTTGAGAAACATGTATGCAGGTCAAGAAGCAACAGTTAGAACTGGACGTGGGACAACAGACTGGTTCAAAAGTGGGAAATCTGTACATCAAGGCTGTTTATTGTCACCCTGCTTATTTAACTTATATACAGAGTACATTATGAGAAAGCACAAGCTGGAATCAAGATTGCCGGAAGAAATATCAATAACCTCAGATATGCAGATGACACCACCATTATGGCAGAAACAAAGAGGAACTAAAGAGCCTCTTGATGAAGGTGAAAGAGGAGAGTGAAAAAACTGGCTTAAAACTCAACATTCAAGAAATGAAGATTATGGCTTCCAGTCCCATCACATCATGGGAAATAGATGGGGAAACAATGGAAACCATAACAGACTTTATTTTCTTGGGCTCCAAAATCACCACAGATGGTGGCTGCAGCCATCAAATTAAAAGGCACTTGCTCCTTGAAAGAAAAGCTATGACAAACCTAGACAGCATATTAAAAAGCAGAGACATTACTTTGCCAACAAAGATCCGTATAGTCAAATCTATGGTTTTTCCAGTAATCATGGATGGATGTGAGAGTTGGACTATAAAGAAAGCTGAGCACTGAAGAACTGATGTTTTTGAACTGTGGTGTTGGAGAAGACTCTTGAGAGTCCCTTGGACTGCAAGGAGATCCAACCAGTCCATCTTAAAGTAAATCAATCCTGAATATTCATTGAAAGGACTGATGCTGAAGCTGAAACTCCAATACTTTGGCTACCTGATGCAAAGAACTGACTCATTGGGAAAGATTCTGATGCTGGGAAAGATTGAAGGCAGAAGGAGAAGGGGGCAACAGAGGACGAGATGGTTGGATGGCATCATTGACTCAATGGACATGAATTTGAGCAAGCTCCAGGAAATGGTGAAGGATAGTGAAGCCTGGCGCACTGCAGTCCATGGAGTCACTAAGAGTCGGACACAACTAAGCAAAAAATAATAATAATAATAATAATAACATAAAATTCAAGAATTATTAGAAATAAAATACTGAAAAAATAAATAAATAAAATACTAGAACATGCCTTGAGAGATTGTCGTTCATCATTTTATATCAGCATTAAATGATCTTTTAGCCATTTTGTATGTAAACATAATATAAATGCTATAATGTCTATAATTTTTTTAAACTGTTTAATGTATTATTCATGTCATTCCTCAATAACTCTAGCATATTATTTTGATTGTAATATTTTTGTACACGTTTACCCCTCCATAGTTGCCAGATAACTGCAATATAAACCTTTCTAAAGCTTTGAATCGTTCAGGTATTGGTTCATTTGCTACTTTGGCAGAGCTAACAAATGTTCTCTAACTTTATTATCCCATTTCCTTTTAATGACAGATTTCTCTTAATTTTTTTTTATTTTTATGTTTTGATATAGAAATTCACCTGACATTCAGCATGCATGTAATTCTAACCTTGAAAAATCCATAAAACAAATATATAATGAGATTGACAAACATTCTGGACCCTACCATGAATTCTAACTTTGGAAGGCAGAGGAGAGGGATAAATACTATATCAGTACAAAAAAACCATGACAAATTAACTGATGATAGTAAAAAATTTCCAGTTTTTTTTAATGTATCAACCTATAACAATGTAAGATTATAAAAAAAAACTTCAAATAAAAGCTGAAAGCCTGCCCTTATCTGTGTCCATTATAAACTTGGACTATATCCAGTCTGGGGAACTTGACCTTCATGTTAACTCAAAGCATAATCTCTAGAGACCAATCCTAAAACAAACATGGTGGACTCCTAAAACGAACAGGAAATCCAGCATTCAACTTGGTGACCAAATCCCTGCCCAGGTCTCCAATATTCATTAACCTTGAGTTCAGGCACCAATGCAGTAAGAGACATTTAGGAAACTTCTGTCCTGCTGGAAATTCTGAGATAAGCCAGAACTGGAAAGAACATTGTGAGAGAACCTAACAGACAACTCTAAAGAAGAAAATTGGATTTCACAATTGAACTACCAAGCCCAGGTAAATTGAGATGAGTGACAGCTTTAGCAAAAGAGAAATATCAAGAGAAAGTCCCAGTGAGGAGAGGAGTGTAGCATGAGATGGGAAGCAGGAAGTGGAAAAGGGGAATAAGAAACTAAAAGGAAAACAACAGCAACAAAGACCAAATCTGAGAACTTTGTAGGAAACAGGAGGGCAGAGAATCTCATCTCCCAACTTCCAGAAAGCCATTTCTCACCCCAAACTTTTTCACACACATGTGCACACAAACACACGCCACACACTCTAAAAAGGTTGTATTACAAAAGAGGGTTGATTATAATAATTTACACTGAGATGCCTGGTTAAGCACAGAAAAGTGGCAGGAAAATATCCTTGCCCTGCCGGTAAAGTGGGGTGTGGTGATAGAGGTGGGGTGATCAATACAAAGGAGGAAAACTCAGAAGGGGAGCTTGTACCTGTACAAGAACTCTGTCAGCATCTTCTTATCTAGCATATGATGCCCTGACAGGTTGAAATAGCCCCAGAGCACAGCGGTTGCTCAACAGGACTGTAAAAAGGAAAGCTGTTCACTCACCAGTGAAGATGTCTGTTTGAGGGGGAGCTGTTTCCCACCCTTGTCCAGTTTAGGTCTAAAGAGATAGACTAATGGATAGAGCTCTCTTTCTAAAGCCTTGCTCAGACTTTTAAGCAAATCTTCCAAAGACTTATACTTTTTGTAACATAAAAATTAAAACTGGATTTTTCCCAATTTATCTTAAATTATTAAATTTTTATTTCAGCATCCTTCTACCTGAGAAACAGTGACTCCCAAACTATAGCGTCAGTAGCCTCCCTCCGAGGAGAGGATGAGGTGTATGAAGAGAGTAACATGGAAACTTACATTACCATATGTAGAATATAGAGAATTTGTTGTATGACTCAGGGATCTAAAATAGGGCTCTGAATCAACCTAGAGGGGTGAGATGGGGGGAGGTTCAAACGGAAGGGGACATATATATACCTATGGCTGATTCATGTTGATGTTGGATAGAAAACAACAAAATTCTGTGAAGCAATTATCCTTCAATTAAAAAATAAATTTTTAAAGAGTAAAAAAATAAATAACCGCCCATTTTTAAAAAAAATGCTGATTTTAATCCAAATTAGGTGGAAACTTCCTTGGAGAGTGCAGTTAAAGATTGCCTTTTGTGAGACAGGCTTTCACAACTTCTTCAGACAGAATTCTGGGCCTTAATGATTATAGAAGATTTGTGAATCAGGCAATTCTCTAAAATCAAATATATGTGCTATATGTGTGTGTGTGTCTATGTATGTCCAAAAAAAGAGAAAAAATATGGCAAAATGTTAGCAGTTATTGGATCTAGGTGGAAAATATAAGAATCTTTAATATCCTTTCACCTTTTTGTATGCTTAAAAAATTTAAATGAAATGTTGAGAATTATGCAAATTTATGTGTATAACCTGAGCATTCCCATTCAAATTATCCTATTAAATTGTAAGTGTTTTTCTGGTACTTTTTTTAACCAAGTATGTCATGGCTATTTCTCCAGAGTAATAAAGGTATGTGTGTAGTATTATTTTCAAAAGTAGTCCATTGTATGGCTTTGCTTTAACTGTTTAAGACTAATTCTCAATTACAGATGTTTAGATAGTTTCCATTTGTTGTTATGTTAAATTAATGCTATAGGCATTTTGCATATACATCTTTGCTTATATGTGATTATTTCCATATATAATCCCTAGAAGTAGAAATACCAGGTCAAAGAATGCACGTTTCTTTATATTTTGAGACAACACTTGCAAGATTACTCTTAATACAATTTGCAGTTATATATTCCCTTCCATGGGCTTCCCTGGTAGCTCAGCTGGTAAAGACCTGCCGGCAATGCTGGAGACCTAGATTCGACCCCTGGATTGGGAAGATCCCCTGGAGGAGGGCATGGAGAATCCCATGGACACAGGAGCCTGGCGGGCTACAGTCCATGGTGTCACAAAGAGTCAGACAGCACAGCATTACCTTCCGCAATGCATGAGTGGGCCCATTTCCTCACAGTCTTGCTGAACACTGAATACCAATTTTTAAAAGCATTTTCTATTGATAAGATGGTAAGCATTCTTTTAATTTGCTTTTATTTCATCCTTGGTGATTTTAAATTTTATTTCATATGTTTATTGGCCATTTGTAATTTGTCTTTTGCTTTTCCGCTGGAATAGTCACAATCCCCTTATTGATTTTACAAACCTCTTGCATAATATCTCTTTTATAATAAAGCCATGTACTTTTTGTCTTTTAACTTTGCTTATAGTGCTTTCTATATCTCGTGGAGATATTTTCATATAACCAGTCTGAAGTTTTCTTTGGATTTTGGCTCTAAATGTCACTTTTAGGGAACATCCTTTTCCATCCCTAGGTTATGAAAATCTTGCCTATATTTTCTTCCACTATCATTATTCCTGTTTTACATTTAAATGATAATCTATTTAGAATTTAAATTGATAGTAAATAGCCATACTTTTTGTTTTGTTCTGGTTTTCCCCAAGCCAAGTAGAATAAGTACTTTTTTTCCCCAACACCATATCTTTCCCAAGTGTCATTCATCAATAACCTCAGTATGATTAATTCTGCATCTTAATTCACTTTCTCTCTACTCCTAAATTGTTTGCCAATCATGGCCATTTGAATTCAGAAAGTACTATTGACACAAATATTCATGCAGTGATATTTCATGACATTCTTCAAATTTATGAAGTTCTGAAAAATCACTTCAAAACCACACAAGTTCCCCTAAAGTATCAGCTTTCATGCTCACCCACCCCCAACTCCCATCTCCCAACACTCCCACTGACAGGAAATGCACTAAGAGTCTCCACTTGTTCAAGACTTGAATTAAGTATTCTTGCCTGGAGAATACTGGAGAATCCCCTGAACAGAGGAGCCCTGGCGGGCTACGTCCATGGGGTAGCAAAGAGTCAGTGACTAAACAACAACAGCTAAGGAAAAGGTAATATTTCTAGCAGTCTTGAGGGCTTATCAGAGTCTTCAGCTCACAGAGGGGCTTCCCTGGTAGCTCAATTAGTAAAGAATCTGCCTGCTGTGTAGGAGACCCAGGTTTGATCCTTGGGTCAGGAAGATCCCCTGGAGAAGGAAATGGTAACCCACTCCAGTATTCTTGCCTGGGAAATCTCATGGACAGAGGAGACTGACAGGCTACAGTCCATGGGATCACAAAAGTCGAACACAACTTAGCAACTAAATCGCCACCAGCTCAGAGAAAAGGACTGAATTTTCTCCCAGGCCACTGCTGTTTCACTTGCTCTACGCATCTGACAACTCAGAATGTAGCGTTTCCTTAAAAAGACTTTTCAGGTATTCTTTGATCACAGATGTGGAAGACGGGGAAACCTGAACCCAATGGTAAGGAAAAGAAAATCTGTCCAACAGTTTTTATTCATGTTTGTCTATGGAGTTTCCCTCCTCACTTAGAGGTAACTGTGAGTGTGGTGTCTATGTGTGTGTTTGGCAGAAGTGAGATGAAAAGAGACAGGTTTCTGTTTCTACAGAATAAAGCAGAAAGCCCTTTCTACTTTTTTCATAAAATGGTTAATGAAGTACTATAGAAAAATAGGTTTCCATGAATCAGGCAGAATAAGTTTAAAGTGTTTGCTACTTCCAAATCACGTCTCCACTTTCTCTCTCATCTGAAACCAATAATCACAGTGTTTCACATCAATGAATTTGCTTTCTTTTAAAACCTAACCTTGTTAGGCCTAAGGTTAAAAATTGCTCTGTGAGTGTTAATCACAATTTATTTCATGTCCTCCAAGCAGGTCATAACCTGTCCCTCCAAGAATACCACCCTCCCTACCAATTTCTCCAGGGAAATGGGCATCATTCTTGCCTATGTTGGTCTTTTGTAGTCTTTTTTGTCCAGCCACTGGAATAAGGATGAAGTCATCTGGTTAAACAGGTTCATTTCTTCCCAATCAAGAAAAACCAGCCCAATCCCTTCCATAAGATAACACTGTAAGCTGTAGTCATTTAGAGATCTATTACTGAGTATGTGACCTATGAAACTGAACCAGAAGGCACTAGAAATGTAGCCCCATTTACTCACCTCTTATTCCATGATGTAAGCCAGTACTAACTTTGTGAAACTTAAGTGCTTACCTTCTACAGTCTATTTGCATTCATGAAGTTCACCATCGGAGGATAGAAAATCAGCATAAAATAGGGTATCTATGATTATTTTTGAAAGTGTAAGCTATCAGCCAGTCCACCACTCTGTGCACTTGAATGGTTCTTCTCTCTTTGGTCTTTGCCTAAACCACGTCAGTCAGTGCAGATCATACTGAAAGACTGGCCAGATACAGAAGATAGCTAGGAGGTGCCATACCTTTTGAAAAGGCATGATTTAGCCATGTGGAATCCACCCTGTTTCAGATAGGGAACTTGCAGGCCTTGGCACGTCTCCTTGTGCTGATCTGCCAGCCTCCACACACTATGTTTGGAAAGCACTTCCTCCAACTGCCACTGAATTGGCAGGGTGGACCTCCGGTGGATCAGATTTTCCATTCTCTCAGTCCTACTGAAGCATGGTGATCTGTTGTCTGTCAACCTTCTATTCTAGACCAAGCCCTGCCCTTGGCCTGCTCAGAAATCTGGGAGCTGTTAGAAAAGAGAGCCCTATTAATGGTGTGTACCATGAAGCCAGGCATCTAAGCCTTCCCCACCTCACAGCCACATACCGCTGCTTTTGAGCCAGCCATAGGCAGGGGCAGAGCCCAGGATATGCAATCATTTGGTTTGTTTAAGCCACATTCCTTTACCGAATGCTCCCTGGTCTCCGCACATATCCTGTGTGCATGTGATGTGTGACCAGAAGCCCTCTGGTCTTCATGAGGCCCAGGGATCATCTCGCTAGACTCAGCCCAGAGCCATCAGTGACATCTTATGAGTTGACCTTTTGATCCATTCCGAAGAAGGAATTTTATTTTAATCATCTTCCAAATAGAAAGTGAAATCAATCATTGCTTACTGAGTACCAGATCTTTGCCCAGCATCATCTAGAATGCTCCAAGATGGTACAAATGTGGTAAGGCATTATCCCTGACTTCAAGGTACTTAAAATTCTATTAAAGAGACAAGGCCACACCCAGAGCCATGTGAGAAAAACAAGTAGCGATGAAAGTATGGTTTGGTCTTAGTAACATGGGAGACAGGGATTTCAAGAAGAAAAGATTCGAGATGGAAAGGTCAGGGAATACTTCATGAAGAAAGCTGACCTCAAAAGATGAACTGATAGTGTTTTGCATTGTAGAAAAAACCAGAAGGTAGGAAAACCGAGTGCAGCATAATAAAAGGCTTTTGATGTTTTCAAGGAATGATTGGATAGGAAGTGACTCTTGTCAAAGAATACATCTAAATAATATGAAGAGCTACCATTTAATGGGTGTATGTGTAAGGTACACAGTATATTGTCACATCTGACATATATGAACTGGCATTTAATCTACACAATAAGTTCAGATACTATTGTTCAGTTCAGTTCAGTCACTCAGTCACGTCTAATTATGTGTGACCCCATGGACTGCAGCACACCAGGCTTCCCTGTCCATCACAGATTCCCAGAGCTTCCAATGTATATTCAGGACTTATTTTATTTAGGATTGTCTGATTTGATCTCCTTGCAATCCAAGGGACTCTCAAGAGTCTTCTCTGATACCACAGTTCAAATGCATCAATTCTTCAGTGCTCAGCTTTCTTTGTGATCCACCTCTCATATCCATACCTGACTACTAGAAAAACTATAGCTTTGGCTAGATGGACCTTTGTTGGCAAAGTGATATTTCCACTTTTTAATATACTTTCTAGGTTGGTCATAGCTTTTCTTCCAAGGAGCAAGCATCTTTTAGTTCATGGCTGCAGTCACCATCTGCCATGATTTTGGAGCACAAAAAAATAAAGTCTCTCACTGTTTTCAATGTTTCCCCATCTATTTGCCATGAAGTTATGGGTCAGTCAGTTCCATCACTCAGTTGTGTCTGACTCTTTGCAACCCCATGAACTGAAGCATGCTAGGCCTCCCTGTCCATCACCAACTCCCAGAGTCCACCCAAACCCATGTCTATTGAGTCAGTGATGCCATCCAACCATCTCATCCTCTGTCTTCCCTTTATTCTCCTGCCCTCAATCTTTCCCAGCATCAGGCTCTTTTCCAATGAGTCAGCTCTTTGCATCAGGTGTCCAAAGTATTGGAGTTTCAGCTTCAACATCAGTCCTTCCAATGAACACCCAGGACTGATCTCCTTTAGGATGGACTGGTTGGATCTCCTTGCAGTCCAAGGGATTCTCAAGAGGCTACTCCAACACCACAGTTCAAAAGCATCAATTCTTTGGCGCTAAACTTTCTTTATAGTCCAACTCTCACATCCATATGTGACCACTGGAAAAACCATAGCTTTGACTATATGGATTTTTGTTGACAAAGTAATGTCTCTGCTTTTTTTTTTTTTTTTTGACACAATCTGGCTTATGTTTTTATTTTTCTTTATTTTTTTAATTAGTTTTGCCATACAATGACATGATATCGCCATGGGTTTACATATGCTCCCCCTCCAGAACCCCTCTCCCTCTCTCCCTCCACCCTCCCCCTGGGAAATCTCGGTGCACCAGCCCCGAGCATCAGTCCTGGGCTGGCAATTGATTTCACATATGATACTTAACATGTTTCAATGCCATTCTCCCATATCATCCCACCCTTGCCCTCATCCACAGAGTCCATGAGTCTGTTCTATACATCTGCGTTCCTTTTGCTATCTCGCATGCAGGGTTCTCATTACCATCTTTCTAAATTCCATATATATGCGTTAGTATACTGTATTGTTGTTTTTCCTTCTGGCTTTCTTCACTCTGGATAATAGGCTCCAGTTACGTCCACCTCAGTAGAATTGATTCAAATGATTTTTTTAATGCTGATTAATATTCCATTGTATATATGTACCACAGCTTTCTTATCCATTCGTCAGTTGATGGGCATCTAGGTTGCTTCCATGTCCTGGCTATTGTAAACAATGCGGCGATGAACATTGGGGTACACGTGGCTCTTTCAGTTCTGGTTTCCTCGGTGTGTATGCCCAGCAGTGGGATTGCTGGGTCATATGACAGGTCTATTTGCAGTTTTTTAAGGAATCTCCACACTGTTTTCCATAGTGGCTGTACTAGTTTGCATTCCCTGCTTTTTAATATGCTGTCTAGGTTGGTCATAACTTTCCTTCCAAGGAGTAAGCGTCTTTTAATTTCATGGCTGCAATCACCATCTGCAGTGATTTTTGAGCCCCCCAAAATAAAGTCAGCCACTGCTTCCACTGTTTCCCCATCTGTTTGCCATGAAGTGATCCAACCAGTCCATCTTAAAGGAGATCAGTCCTGGGTTTTCCTTGGAAGGACTGATGTTGAAGCTGAAACTCCAGTACTTTTGTCATCTCATGCGAAGAGTTGACTCATTGAAAAAGACCCTAATGCTAGGAAGGACTGGGAGCAGGAGGAGAAGGGGACGACAGAGGATGAGGTGGCTGCATGGCATCATCGACTCGATGGACATGGGTTTGGGTAGACTTCAGGAGTTGGTGATGGACAGGGAGGCCTGGAGTGCTGCAATTCATGGGATCACAAAGAGTCAGAGATGACTGAGTGACTGAACTGAACTGAACTGAACTGAACTAAACTGAACTGATGGGACCAGATGCCATGATCTTAGTCTTCTGAATGTTGAGCTTTAAGCCAACTTTTCACTCTCCTCTTTCACTTTCATCAAGAGGCTCTTTAGTTCTTCACTTTCTGCCATAAGGGTGGTGTCATCTGCATATCTGAGGTTTTTGATATTTCTCCCAGAAATCTTGATTCCAGCTTGTGCTTCCTCCAGCCCAGTGTTTTTCATGTAGTAGTCTCCCCTTATTCCAAGGATAGGTTTCAAGACCCCAATGGATGTCCAAAATTCAGGTAGTGCTAGACCCCAAATACAGTGTTTTTTTCCTGAATATACATACTTAAGATAAAATCTAATCTATAAATTAAGTACTCTGATATTAACAATAGTAGCTAATAACCAAATAGAACAGCTATAACTATATACTATAATAAAATTGCTATGTAAATGTAATTTTCCTCTCTCAAAATATCATACTGTACAAATGCAATGCCTATTCCATCTTAACTAAGAGTTTATTGTGCACTGCACCCATAACTTTTGCAGTTTGAGCTGTGACAGCAAAACTAAAGCAAATTTCTTTTTCCTTCTTCACAATTTCAAAGATGGAAGATTCGTTCTTACTGTAAATCATAGCAACCTCAGAGTACATTTTTTTTCTTTCCTTGTTAAGTCAGAAACTTACACCTTTTCAAACTTAAAAGAAGCACTTTCTGGCTTCTCTATGGAGTATCTGAATTGCCAGCCTCCCTGCTCTTACACTTTGAGTCCATTTTTAAGTAAAATAAATGTTACTTGAATACAATACTGCAACAGTGGATCTGATAACCAAGATGTCTACTAAGTGACCAGCAGGTGGGTAACTTACATGACATGGATACACCAGACAAAGGAATGATTCAATTCCCGGGGAAGAAAGGAGTAAGACAACATGGGGCTGCATCATGCAACTTGGAATGGCATGCAATTGTTTATTTCTGAAATTTTTCACTTACTATATTCAACCATGGTTGACCATAGATAACTGAAACTATGGGAAGTAAACCTGCAAATAAGTATAGTAACTATTGCACTTAAAGCCCCCCCACACCGGTCTTACACATTCTTCGACCTGCCTTAGAACAGATGTAAATACTTCAGGCCCACCTAGTCATATCTAGGCCCAATCTAGATCTCTCAACTCCTCCACTGTGGGGCAGAATCCCTGCACCATCCACTACCTAAACTGTCTTTTACATAAACTGCAATAATGCCCCCCACAAATTCATGTAAGTCTTCTCCTAAAGCTCGTCATAGTTTAGCAATGTGTCCATTTATTCAGTGTATTCTTATTAAATGCTCACTAGTCACTAGTCCCTGTTCTGCCACACAAACAGTATCATAAAAGGATTTGTTTTCCTATTCCCCTTCTTGTTCTTCTCTATCCTACTCCCTAGAGGTTAGTTGCCTAACCTAATAACATTAAAATTATGCTATGAAAGATTATCAGTATTAGCAAATGAGTTATTGGCTTGTAGGAGTTGCAAGCTAATGATTACGAGCCTATATCTTAGTTTTTCTAGGACTGAACCAAAAATGGATTCTCCTTGGCTTGAGTATATTTTGATGGGGACAGGATGGAGCCAAGAGTGCTGTCAGAGGAATATAAAAGGAAGATGGGGAATTGTGGGGACAGATGGAAGAGGAGATTTCCAGGGTCCACCTGTTAAAGTTATCTGTTGCTACATAAAAAATTACCCCAAAATCTTTGTGACTTAATAATAAGTGGGCTTCCCTGTGGGTTCAGTGGTAAAGAATTCACCTGCCAATGCAGGAGAAGTAGGTTTGATCCCTAGTCTGGAAGATCTCACATGCCACAGAACAACTAAGCCCTTGTATCACAACTATTGAACCTGTGCTCTAGAGCCCAGGAACTACAAAGCCCACCAAAACTAGAGAGTAGCCCCCACTCACCACCACTAGAGAAAAGCCCATGCAGCTACAAACACCAAGCAGAGCCAAAAATAAACAACATTGTTTAAAAAACGATAATTATTCTATCTCAGATCTTCTGTGGATAAGTAATGCACAGGGCACTGTGAGGAAATGGCTTATTTCTGTTCATGATGTCTGAACCTCAGCTGGGAGATGCAAAGGCCAGGGGGTAGGACATCATCCTGTGGCTTTTCCACATGCCCTTGGCTTCCTCACAACTGGTGGCTAGATTCCAACAGTAAGTGTCCAGAGAGAGAGACAGAGGAGAGAGACAAAAGAAAAGCAGAAGTTGTATCCTTTTTATGACCTAGCCTCAGAAGTCACAAAGTATCCCTTCTGCCATAGTTGACCAGAACCTAGATTCATAGGATGGAGACCTAGGATCCACCTCTCCAGAGCCCCCCTCTCGGCAGTGTAAGTCACACTATAAAGACAGCACAGGGAATTTAATAAACCTATTTGTATGGCCATCTTTATAAAATACAATCTACAGTGCCACTTAAGGGTAAATCTGGATGGACTCCTAGATAATACAATATGTGTGGTAACTAGACGTTTTTGCAGTCTCCCCCTACAGGATGTTGGGCATTTCTTGGTAGTAAACTTTATCAACATACCTAATGTTATTATTAGGTAATAATAATAGGTCTTCCGTATCCCCTCCTTTATATTGTTCCAGATTAGATTTGGCCAAAAGAGAAACAAGTATGGGATTTGGTCACCAAACATGAAGCAGTGGGCATTACTCCATGAAGACCACTGAGGAGAGATACAGTGAGGAACAGAGTTGCTCAGCAGGTCCTGGCCTATCTTTGCTCTCCTCCACCAGGTTTCCAGCTCTTCCCCGTCTGCCCATGCCTACCACCAGGCATTTGGCTGTAGAGCTGCAGAGGCAGCAACTGTACAGATCATCAGCTTTTCATAGACCTTACATAACTTCCTGTTTTCATTCCCGCTTCAATGGCTGGAAATACTTCGATTCTCAGATTTTTCCCTATGACTCCAATTTATTCACCTGCATCAGTGCCTTGAGAAGAGCTAGCCACTTTTCTTTTTCTCCAGTTGCCTCTTTTTGAAGTTCAATATCTCAGCTCCTCCTGCAGTTTTTTAAAGTCTAATTCCTACAATAAATCTGTGATTTGATAACACTCATAGTGTCTCTGTCTCTCTGTCTGGGCCCTGACTAATAGCATTCATATTGAAAAACCTTGGGAGTATCTGGATCAGTGATAGCAGCAAATCCCCATCCTTCATGTTCAGACAATGTAAATGTTGGGACATGGAAAGAGCCCAAGCCAAGAAGTCAAGAAGTGGAAGTGACAGCAAACCCAATAAACAGTCCTCCGGACAAAGCCACTAAGGTACTGTGCCTCTAGCTCTGTGATAGCAACCGGTAGAGAGAGGTAGTTCTTGCTTTTTGTTTTTTCCTGTTAATAATGCCTGCATTCTGGAACCTGAGGCCCTCTGAAGCTACGAAATATATAGAGTCATGAAGAGAGGAAGTGTTTCTTGGCAACGGACTAATCTGTAACAACACTATCACTCATCAACTGTGAGTCTTGAAGTTCACAAAAGCCACGCCTTGGTTCACACTGTCATCTAATACCTAAGTAGAAGAGCACCCTCCAGACCTTGAGGGAACCACCTGCCTGACAAAACAAGAACAGTGAGTGTCTGTTAGAAAGAGCTTCCTTTGTAATACTGAGAGAACAGAAACAGAAGGGCTTCTGTTTCAAGGCCAGTATCCCCTGGGGAGAGGACACGTTCCCCTTGGTTTTCCCACCTTCCCAATTTGGCTTCACTTCCTCAGGCTGCACCTCTTTGAGCCCTGCCAGCAGGCGTCGATTAAGCTGCCACCTACCAGACACCCGCCCGAGCACTCTGCACCATCGTTCCAAGATAGTAAGTGTCTACCACTCACTCCAGTCTTGGTCTAGGACCAGAGGAGGTTGTGTCTCAGCTCTTCACCAACAGGAGTAGAACTCTCTTCCTTACTACAAGATGTCATGTCAAAGCCAAGCCTCAGTCTTAGATTTCCTGAAAGAATGAGTAGAGTTCTCAGGAAGATGCCAGATCAATGAGCCCCTAATGCACTAAGTACGTAGTTTTTCTAGCCCACTCAAGCTGGGAGAAGTAAAGAGTCTTTCACACAACAACTTCACCTCCATATCTTTTTCCCAAAGTCATAGCTTGACAGAAACCATCCTATTAACAATGGGCTGGGTGCAGGATTCAAGCCCACTAGGTTTTTGTGCTTCTGTTGCCCTCCAGAACATTCTTCCAAGTCACCATGATCTAAAGCCAACTAAGAGCAAAATCATACAATTCCATCTTGAAACTCATTTTAATTTAATGGATTGGAAATCCAGTGCTATAACAATACATACTCTAAAAAGGCAAGCTAAATTTAAAAAATTAGTTTAAGTTTTCTTTACCTATGTAAAGCATCAAGTATTGATTTTATGTAACCAAGGATAAGATGAAGAGAAATTCACAGACAAGAGCAGTAGTTCTCAACTAGGAGCAATCTTGACCCCGGGGTATATTTGACAAGATCTGAAGATATTTTTGGTCATCATGACTGGGGGAAAGGCAGCCGCTAGGAATATTGCCCCTAGCATTTAGCTGATAGGGGACAAGGATGCTGCTAAACATTTCATGATGCACAAGACATCTCCCCTCACACTAATAAATAATTATCTGGCCCAAAATGTTAATGTCTTAGGTGGGAAAATCTTGGACTAGCCACACCAAAAAATGAACTTAAATTCTTTTCAGCAATCATGAATTTTAAATACAGTGTAACACTTCTCATCTAAGTTCACCCTTTGAACCCCCTTCATTCTCCTTAAGCCTGTGTTCCAATCACAGTAGTGATAGATGACCTATGGAATGAGAATTTCAGAAACACAAAACTCTGCTTACAATCAAGTTAAGCATCTCCATAGCACAGAACCAGATAGCAATGTGAAATGGAGCACCTTCCAGACTCTGAGTGTAGGTGCCGTGGCCGCCATGAGTTTGGTTCCTGTACACAATGGAGACATGGGAAAAGAAACCAAGTTTCACTGTATGAAAACAGGTTTTAAGAATAAGTTGAGAAAAGCTGCTACACAGAACTTTCTGAAGCAATGTCTTGCAGAAAGCTGAATGCCCAGGCAGGTAAAGGAAAAATACATAAATATTGACCAGTACCTAAGCCCAGCCACTCAGTGCCTGAATCTGTGATACCCTCAATGTCACCGTGAGATAGGGACTTGAGTCACCAACATAAGAACTGCTTCTGGTCTTTGAGCCAAGGGGTGAGTGATGGTGACTACAAAAGCACTAGACAGCAGAGAGAGTGAGAGAATAAATCTACACACCAAATTCCAAAATACATGAAGAAAATTAGCACTAAAAAAGCTACTTTAAAAAATCAACAGAGCATAAATTTACTGTTAGTGATTCAGTTGTTTCCAACTCTTTGTGACCCCATGGACTATAACCCACCAGGCTCCTCTGTCCATGGAATTCTTCAAACAAGAACACTGGAGTGAGTAGCTATCCCTTCTTCAGGGGATCTTCCCAATTCAGGAATCAAACCTGGCTCTCAGGCATTGTAGGCAGATTCTTTACCAATGAGTCACCCAACCAAGAGAGATTTGGCAATAGCTGGTGACATTTTTGATCATCTTAACTGGCAAGGTTAAGTGTACTACTGGCATCTAGCAGGTAGAAGCACTGGAAAATTCATCAGAATTCAGAATAGCATGATGAAAAAATTATTTTTATATGAAATAGTAGTTAAAAGACAAATTAACTAAGAGTAGTTCCAAGAAGGGTATTAGAAGGAATCCAGTTGATACAATACTCAAAGATAAGGTAGATAAAATGGCTTAAAATATGAAGAAGTCTATGAGCACTATTAACAGAGCACCCTAGGTACAAGCAGGATAAACAAAGATAAGTTTGCATCTAGACACGTCAGAGTAAATCATAGAATATCAATATGTAAAGAGAAGTTTTTTAAAAACTACCAGGGGAAAGGAGAGAACACCTAAAAGTAATGACAATAAACAAGTTTCTTAATGTTTTCACTATCAGTAGATTTCTCATCAGTAGCAATAGATGTCAGAAAATAATGTAATGATATCCTCTAAAACCTTAGGGAAAGAATGCTTAACCTAAAATTCTATACTCAGCCACATTATCTTTCAAGAGTAGAAGCAAAATAAAAGTAATATCAAACATAATAAAAATACCCATAGACTACGTAAACAGAATCTTTTTGTGTAAATAGAGGCAAAGGTGTTTATGTATGTAATATACATGTAAAACTGTATATAATCACATATATTTGGATAAAACACATGTATATTGCATGTATATGCGTGTACATGTTTATACAATTTTAGTTTCCTAACTAAGAGAGGGACAAAAACAGAGAGTATGTCTAAAACTATCACACCAGTAAAGAGAGAGGGAAAAAAAGAAAGAGGAAAAAGGAAGGAAAGGAATGGAGAAAGAAAAGGAAGGAGGGATGGAGAAGGGGTAGGGGCAAAGGGAAAGGAAGATAACCAGAAAGCAGAACTGAGATGGTAGAAGCAAATCCAGCAGTGCCAATAATCCTAATAAATGCAAAAGGAGTAACCGAACTGTGTGTGCGTGCTCAGTGGTGCCTGACTCTTTGCGACTCCATCGACGGCAGCCCACCAGGCTCCTCTGACCATGGGATTTCCCAGGCAAGAATACTAGAGTAGGTTACCATGCCATCCTCCAGGGGATCTTCCCAATCCAGGGATCACTTGAGCCTGCATCTCCTACATTGACAAGTGGATTCTTTACCACTGAGCCACCTGGGAAGCCCGAATAACAGAGATTATCAAGAAAGACAAATGTATAGTTTGCAGGAGACTTGTTAACATGCATAGAAAGTTTGAAAATAAAGGTCTAGAAGAGATATATCATGAAAATATTAATCAAAAGAACTCTCATGTTTCAAATAAAAGCGTCAGTTTCCTTCTCTGTAAAACAGCGATGATGGTGCATCATAGTGCTAGTCTTTCAAGACTAGACGAAATAATGTCCAAGTGTGTCACACAGCCCAATTCATCACAAATACTCAATTCCTGTTGGATTTAAATCTCTTATCCTGAAGCAGTGTTCTAGGAGCCCCCAGACCAGCTTAAGATTGGTCCTCCCCTTATAAACAGACAGCTTATCCTGGGAGTCAGCACTGCCTTTTCCTGAGTTGGGGCATGAGCTTCCGGACCACTTTACTTTTTCCATACTGGGAAACTGGCAGCTTAGAGTCAGGAATAAAGAGTCTATACTAGGTATTAATGCCTTCCAGGGTAAGGTATTCAGGGAATTTCACAGGTGCATTACAAAGATAAAGGGACTAAAATCAGAACTCCAACTTCCTGGGACTCTGGAGGGAAAGAAGTGTGTTTTATGTTCCATTCTCATCAGAGTTTAATATTCCTGGTAAATGAGTACACTAGGAGAAACAACTTCTATGATTGAAAAAAGCTCTGAAAAGAGGTCTGATCATACTGTTATTCACCAAATGGGGTCAAATTCTAAAATCCTGCTGGATGAAAAAAAATACAAAATGTAAAATGTTATTATAGCTTTTAGAATTTTCAAATAGCAATAGCTTAAATTCAAAGCAGTGTCTTATAATTTAGTCTGAGGGTTTCAGCTTATAATCTTCAGCATAGCATAATAGTCCTATGATAATAACATTTTCAGTTACACTTGGAAAGGCAAAATTTGACCATAAATATAAAGTAGCATTTGGTTTTGACTTTAAATTATACAAAAGCTACACCTGCTTAGATATAAGGGGTGCCAGACTTTCTGATAGCTTTTTTTTCTTTCTTTTGAAACGTTTCAAACCATGTACTTTCAATATTAGCAAGAAAATATTTTCAAGCACCTTATCTCAACCCAGTGTCTGAAAAGATGCCACCCTGAGTCAACATTGCTTTAAATTTTGGAGCTAGTGTGCAGTGAGATGCCAAACCAAACCTATATGAAAATTTTAACAAGATATCCTCTACTTTTATTTGATGTAGCAAGAGAAAAAGACAACTTCCCTGCTGGGAACTGGGAGAAGTCAAAAAAATCAAAGGAAATCTTTTCAATGGAAGAAAAAGGAACATATCACATTTGTAATAACTTCTTTCTTACTAACCATAAGCTCCATAAAGACAAAAACTATGGCTAAACTGGTGATAATACCTCTGACAGTAAATAATACTTTTGATATAAAGTTAGCTATCATAGAGCCTGATCCAATAAGTGCCAATTAACTAATTCAGATGGGATTCTCTTGGACCACCCTTCTTTCTTGATTTTTGTAATTGTTCACTTTCCAACTCTGAGTCCCCCTCATCCCTCTCCTTATTCCCTCATTCTCCCCTTAAAATGCCCAGATACCTCTTTATAAATTGAAGTTGAATTTAGTTCTGGACTCTTTTCTTTATTACAATTATATATCATTGACGAAAATCTGTCTTTACCACTTCAACTACCACCTGACTTTATCTTTGATAGTACTTGTATATGAAAATAAAATGACTTTTCAAACTGTCAACTTTAAGAAATAGAACCATCTCAATTTTTAAGGACAGTTCAATAAAATCTATAAAGAAGGGGAAAAATGAAAAGAAGAAGGAGATGACAAAAAAAAAAGCCATAATGGTTATTTTGACTTTAAATTAACTGACACCATCAAGTTTATAAGGGAAATTTTGATGCTAATAAATACAAATCTTTTTAAGCTTCTCTGGAATGGAGAATACTAACATTGTGTCAGAAATAAATACAGAGAACCACTGCAAGCCTTCCTTCCTCCATTTATCCTCTCATCAAATTCTATTGAGCGCCTAGTATATCAAGAACCAAGCAAGCAGGCAGAATAACCTGGCAGCCAAAAGCTATGTGGAAAGCAGAACTCAAGACTAATAAAAGAAAAGGAAAAAACAATACAGAGTCATGCATAATTTATTATTTATTATTATTATATCTTATTAACATTTGAGAAACTAGTAAGTACCAGCACTGTGCCAACCACAGACATATTTTTTTTAACTTTAAAATTTTTATGTTCTTACACCAAAAATATCTTGTATTAGGGTATATCCAATTAACAATGCTGTGGTAGTTTCAGGTGAACAGCAAAGGAACTCAGCCATACATATACACGTATCCATTCTTCCCCAATAGAAAGACATGCCCAACCCCAGAACATTTTATCAAATGATCTGGGAATGGGCAGATCTGATCACTCAATTCTTACAGTCTTTCACATAGCTTCATACCCTATTGTTTCTCTCTTATCAATGAGAAAAAGAACACAGATTGTTAAATTGTTCTCATTACTGTATATCAAGTCTTGTACCCTTCTGCTAAAACCTTAGGTTAATCCTAATTTATCTGACCTGGGAAAGTCTTCTAATACTGTCATCAGATTCAAAAAATGAGTAGCATGAACCCTCCATCTTCCACAGTTAGTTGTCTCCTGGCTATATTCTTCATTTTTCTTGCTGGACCATGCTCCTCGGAATGACACCATTGGTGCCAGTTTTCTGGAATGACCATCAGAAGCCAGGCAGCTACACAACTCTCCTGTGGGTTTCTAATGCCAGAGGGCCACACTGGGGCTGGATCAGCTTTGCCACACAGGATCCTCCAGTCCCACAACAGGATCTCTGGCTGCCACACTAAGGACCAGCAACTCTTCAAAGTTAACTTTTCTGGTTGCCCCCAAAACTCTCTTCCCAATAAAGTTTCTTTGTATTTCGTGAAAAACATTGATATGAGGGATAAAACTAGAGGACCACTTGCTCAAGCTCCTAGGGTCTTCCAAACTGACTAAAGTTTTAAACCCAAATACTAGACTCTTAAATAAAATCCAGCATGGAGGTCATTGATCCTGCTATCAGATCAGGAGTAACATGACACAGGCCACAAGAGAAAGCTTTGCAACATCACTACTTACCTGTCTAATGGGGAAGAAACCCTTTGGAAATCTCTAACAACCCAAAATCTGAATTAGTACCATCAAAATGAGGACCCTTAGCAATATTTAGTGGCTTGGAGAAATTTGATTTATCTGAAGAATAAAATTAAGTTTAAAAAAGGAGTTTTTGAATGAAAAGACATTAGTATCAGACAGCCAAGTCCTTGGAGACCAAAAGAAACATACTGAGGTTTGAGGTCTGAGAAACAGAGGCCATTCATAGAAGAAATTCATGGGGATGGAGAAAGCAGTGACCACAGAGAGAAAATCAATCCGGCCCTCAGCTTCAAAGAGAACAGCAAACAAAGGGGAAGTCTGAGAAGGAAATATATAGGGGATTGAGAAACTTCACCATAAAAATGACTGAATATGAAGATATCAAGGGGAGGGGAAACAAAGAACCTAACTCAAAAGAAATTGAGCTTTGTACACAGAGAAAGCACACAATTTTTTGGAGAGGTCCAAAATTTCACAAGGAAAACATTATTATTATTGTCCATTCTTTCCTATAGCAGCAGCCTAACTGGAAAGCAATAGAGTCAGCTAGAAAAACACAATGCAGGCTTCTGTTCTAGGGGAAATGGAAAAAAAGAAAAAAAAAGAGGTCCAAGGTTGCCTCCTTCTTACCCACTCTTGAGGCACATTTTTATACCATTGTTGGACTTTGCAGTTTTCCTCTGGTTGCCATGGCATCAGAGAGACAAATGCCCTGCTTCCATTTTAAAACTGAATTCCCTTACAAACAAAATTGTTTCCATTTGAGAATATTCTCACCCTCACACTCCATCAGAGCTGTTTTCAAAAGAACGTGTCTTTTAAAAATATAGATGAAAATTCATTGCATTCTTCTAATTAGGGGAGAAATTTTTTAAGAACTAGAAAATACAGAAAAATATTTTCTAAATGAAATTAGATGAGTTTACGAGCTCTTCACCTACAGGTGACCAATGGCTCACATTTGGGCATATCTATTTCAGGTATTTTCTCTATATAAATATATTTTTTGTTTTATATATTACAAAACTGCAGCCCCATTGTGTACACAGTTGTACATGCTTCCTTTTCATCACTTTATATCCTATGGATGTACTCTTCTAAAGCAGGGTTATAAAATTCAGAGGTGGTCTTTATAGAACTTTAGCATTTTTCTCATTTGCATCTTATATATTCTTATCTAAAGAAGAATTTAATAAGTTGGCAGTCTGGCCTTTGTGTCCCCATGAATCTAAATGTTTGAGAGAAGTTAGCCGCAGAAAAGTATAGGTTAACTGTGTTAGGAAATTCTTGGAAATTTTTGTTCCCTTTCCATTACATCATGTCATTGAAAAGGGAGTAGGAGAGCATCAAGTAAGGTTTGTTTGAACCAAAAAGATCTGAGAAAGTAATTATAAAATGTTATGGTTTTGTTTCAATAATACATTTTCTCCACAAGTACCAGAGAAATTTACTATTAGCAATTTTTAACCCATTCATTCTTGCAAAGCAGATCAAGATTACCAGGCTAATCCCATAAACCAGGAAACTGGAACCTGAAGGATATAAAAACCCCAACAAAGAAGGTACAGTAGTGGAAATACATCAGCTTTGCCTCAAACAAACGTGATTCAAATCTAAGCCCAGCAATTCAGTAGATATGTGACCTAAAACATATTATTTTAATTCCCTAATTCTCAATTTCCTTATCTCTAACAATTTGGATTGAAAAACTACCCAGCCACAGCACTGCAATAAGAATTAAATGAGACGAAATGGGGGAAAAGGTTTAACATCATGCCTGACAGAGTCTGATTCAAATTCATACCCTACTTTCAATGGCAGCCTGAAATAAACTTAAAATTCTACTTCAGAATTACACCATTTCCGTAAACAATGGTGTTTATGTTGTTTGTTATAAGAGTGATTAGTGATTCTACGTTGTTTTTCTTACATGAACAAAATTCTTGTTAACACTGCCTCCATTCGCCTTTCAGTAAAAGTTATGTAGCAAAAGTTTTCTGCCGAAACTTTAGAGTCAGGAAGAAAAGGAATGTTCATATTTCCAACAAGTTTCTTTTTCTGAATTCCCAGCTCAGTAGAGGAAACAAGTTAATTTGTGTACTGTCAAAATCAAAAGAGAAAAATAGACTTCCCCTGTTCACTGTTAAGAAATCTCCTTAACTACTCTACCAGGACTTCCAGAATCAAGATTAAAAAGAGAAGAAAAAATACTATGTTTCCACAGGTTTCATATCAATAGGAGGATGTTGAAATTGTGCTGCTAAACAGAGTAAGGAAGCAAAAGCCTCGTTAGGACCTAATTATTTTATAATTAACCTACTGAAAGCAGATGCAATCCAGAGTTTGCTCAAGAGATTTTTGAAGATTAAGAGATTAAATTAAACCAATTATTTACTAAACCTGAAAATAAATGGCAGGCACCAAAAAGAGTTCTCATATTTTAATATTCCTAGGGTTAGTCTAAGTGCTAATAAGAAGTAAAAGTGTCATTATTTTTCTTTTGGATATTATCTTAATTTATTTAGCATGTTTAAAAATCACTTGTAAAAAAATAAAAATAAAAATAAATAAAAATCACTTGTATAGGTAAATCAATGTAACATTGGAAACAAATAACTTATATCCCATATTTATAGTCATCCTAAGTACAAACTACTAATGCTAGTACTAGAAGATTGATGATTAGATAGATAGCAAAATACTACTTCTGAACCATTTTTTAAATTAGTACTTAGATATAAATCTGGCCTAGTCTGCTGGGATAGTCTACAAGTTTCTATATAAGTCAATGTCATTTTATAAATGAAAACAATACATAGAAAAGTTTTGTGGTTTGGCTAATGATCTAAAGGCTTGGGGGGGGAAAAAAACGCTATAAAGGCTTGAAAACTAATATCGACATGTTTGGATTTTTTCCTGGGACAGTGATGAGTTAATTGAAAGTTTTTGACCATGAGGGTTATCTCATCTCTAAGAAGTCTTAGGAAGATCATTCAGAAAATAGTTTGCGGAATAAACTTAAGGAGGGAGAAATTAGTGCCAGGAAGTTTAAGCAAAATTATTCAGCAAAAGAGTAATTCTGAAGAGACAAGTTTGCTTCAACTGAAAGTGGTTTTGTTCCAGTTGGCATTTGGGGGTTTT
Source organism: Antilocapra americana (assembly GCA_007570785.1). NCBI lineage: Eukaryota > Metazoa > Chordata > Mammalia > Artiodactyla > Antilocapridae > Antilocapra > Antilocapra americana. The sequence continues at coordinate 680,266 of ML662497.1, forward strand.
TGTCTCCCCTACCCCATTAGAAATTCCTTTTCTATTGTCTCCTTTTCTTTAGAGGAAATCCAGTCACTGTCCCACCCCCTTCCTTCCCCAGTGCATTCTTGAAAACTCCTGCCTTGTTACATCTTATTCTAGCTTTGATTCCAGCCTCTGGTTCTAAAACTTCGCTGCTGCTGCTGCTGCAAAGTCGCTTCAGTCGTGTCTGACTCTGTGCGACCCCACAGATGGCAGCCCACCAGGCTCCTCTGTCCACGGGATTCTCTAGGCAAGAATGCTGGAGTGAGTTGCCATTTCCTTCTCCCCAAACTTCTCTATTTGTAGCTCAAGAAGCAGATGTCATGATTGGGCATCATGTTTCATGTTCACCTCCCCCCAGCCTTCCCACTTGCAGTACACATGTTTGAGCCCCTCGGAGGAGCTGCCTTCATGCACAGTCTTAGACTATGCATCCTTTGTGAGATTACATCTCAGCAAAAGAGTTGCATCCAGCATTCCCAAATAAGTCTTGACTTTGACCCCCACAAGGTGTTTCAAACTGAGATGGATTTCTTTGCATTGAGAAATCACAAATCCACCCAAAAAAAAAAGTGTTTCTTTTTTAAAAATACCCATTCCTGAGGGTTTTGAGAACTAAGGTAGGCTGGCAAGGGTTGGCAAGAGCAGAGTCTGTGATTTAGGTGTTGCTTCCAAGGCCCAGCCTTCTTATGAAAGGAATGTGGTTTCTTGTTCTCAGGTGGTGTGCTGTCTACCTAAGGGAATATTGGGTGTTTTTTTGTTTGTTTTTCTTTTTTGCTATGAGAATATCTTTCTTCTTTGGAATACATGTTTTTACTTGCAATAAACTGAAAAAATAGGAATTTTGATGATAAAAGGGAAATATAATGACATTTATTTTTATGTGACCAATAAGTAAACCTTCACTGAACTAGCTATCACCCAGGAAAATGCCACATATCTGACAAAGCTCATTGACTTTTAAATTAAAAGAAATGTTTAAGAATATATCCACTAACTCTTCATTTAGAATATGAAAAAAGGGAAACATTTCTCCAATGGTAAGGGCATAATTCCTTGGTGAACAGAATATAATAAAGAATACCCCAAAATTTATATAATAAAAAAGTCTTTTAAAATACCTGGCAAGTCATTCAGTTTAGGGATTATCTCACATGAAAAATATTCAATAGGGATATTACTTTTGGACTAATAGGTTTTCTATGTTCCAGCATCTAGTTAGCATGCCGTACTTATTAACTTCAATATAGGAGTAAAAAATACTTTTTCAACCTCTGGCACTTTCTCAGAGTGCTTATCAAATTACGTTTGAACTTGCCTATTGTATTTATCTGCCACTAAGCTGTCAGCCTGGAGAGGACAGGGACAACATCTGACTTGTTCATCGTTATTATCTCACTGACTAGAGATTGTAGGTTTCAGTAGCTTCTTGTTGAATAAAGTTAATGTTTTTAACATCAGAGTTGCTTTTTAAATAAACAGCTTACTTTTAAAATAATTTTGGGTTCACAGAGAAGTTGCAAAGATGGTACAAAGAATTCCGATATGCCCTTATCCACTTTCAGTTTGCCCTAATGTTATCATCAGACTGAGTGTATGTCTCAAAACTAAGGAAGCCAGCATCAGTGAATTACTGTGAAGTATACTCCAGACTTTTTTCAGATCTCAATGAATTTTCCCATTAACATTCTTTTTCTATTCCAGAACCTGATGCAGGATACTACATTGTGTACAGTTGTCATCTCATCTTAGTGTGACAGTTTCTCAGTCTTTCCTTAAGTTCCATGACTTTGAGAGTTTCGAGAAGTATTAGTTATACATTTTGTAGAGTATCTATAGAATTGGTTTATGTCCGATGTTTTTCTCATAATTAGTCAAAGGTTATGGTTTTCAAAAAGAAAGGTGCAGAAGTGAAGCATCTTTCTCCTTATTTCATATAAAGGACACTTGATATGCATATGACAACACTAGTGATGTTAACCTTGGCTATGTGGTAAAGACGGTGTTTGCCAGGTTTCCCCACAATAAAGTCACTATTCTTCTCATTCCTTACCCTACCCTTTGGAAGTGAGTCAGTAAGTCCCAACCACATTCAAAAAGTGGAGTAGGGAAGTCCCCACACAAATTATTAGGAATTCTTCTGTTAGGAGATTTTTCTCTTCTTCCCCATTTACTTTTTTATTCAACCATTTATGTATGTCACTATGAATGTATTCATATTTTATATTATAATCTTATATTATGATTTATCTTGCTGTTCAAACTATTGACATGCTTCTTTGACATGCTCCATCCTTTAATTTTTGGAATATTTCCTTACTCTTTAATACTAGAAGATGCTCCAGGTTCATCTTGCATTTTCCCTAACCAGCCCTAGAGTCAACCATTTCCTAAGGACCCCTAGTTGCGTTTATAGCAAAAGGTTATTGGGAAATCAAGGTCTGTGCACTGAGAGTACCTGTTTCTCCTGAGATGTTATTGCTTCTAGACTCTCTGTGGACTCTTGTCTCAGTGGGCAGAGCTAGGTGATATATATATGTGAACCTAAATACACATTTAATTTTTTCTGTATTAATTCATCTCTCTGTATATTAAACCACATGTGAGTTCACACTAATGTCTTTGACTCTAATCAGTACCAGAGGGCTCATTCTAGCCTTCCCTTCTTGCTTGCCTATAACTTTCCACTCCAACAGTGAGAAATGTGGCTTCCATTGACTTATTTGTTCAGCCCCAGTGTATATGTAAAGCAGGTTCATAATTGTTAACTCATACCTCCATAAGAAACAAATTTTCCAACTATAATACAGTGCTCACATATAGTTCTTTTTTGTCTTCAACCTTTAAATTTCAGTCAAAACTCTGTTTTTCAACTCAGTTACTCTTTTTTCCCCTTCCTACACTCTTCAGTGCAGTCATGTTGTACATTTATACTATAGTTAGAATCACTGGTCAAAGTCTGTACTTCATCTTGGGATCTCTAATATCTTCACTGGGTACACTGAAGTTTCCTGTATGTGATATGCACTCTATACATTGTGACAAATGCATAGTTATGCATCCACCATCCCAGTGCCATAGAATAATTCTATTACCCTAAACTTTTCCTGTGCATCCCTTTTGTAGTCAACTACTTCTAGACCAACTCCTGGCAACCCTGATATGTTTTGTCTCTGTAGTTTTATCCTTCCAGAATGTCATATGAATGGAACGAGACAATATGTAGCCTTTGTGATCCACCTTCTTTTACTTAGTAGAAAGCACTTAAATTCATCATGTTATTGGGTAAATCAATTACATATTGTTTTCTATTGCTGAAAAATGTACCACTGAATGGATATACCACTATTTATTAATTTTTCTGATAAAAGACATTTTGGTTAAATCTAATTTTTTGTGAACATAAAGAAAGCTTCTATAAACATTTATATACAGTTTGTGTTTGAATAGAGGTTTCAATTCAGTTGGGAAATACCTAGGAGTATGATTACAGGGTCATACAGTAAATCTGTTTGACTTTATGAGGAATTCCCAAACTGTCTTACAGGGACCTTTTAAAATGTTATGATATAGATGGCAGAATTCAAATCATTTTTAAACCAGTTCAGCTATAAAATTAAATTGCAGCATTAATAATTTATAATTGGGAGAGGAGTCAAGATGGTGAAATGGGAAAACCCTGAGCTCACCTCCTCCCATGGGAGCATTTACAGAGCAACAATGAACAAGAATTTACAGAGCAACTATCGACAAGAACAACCTGAAGATCAGACTATTTCCAGAGCAACTATCAAAATTACAACTATTTACAGAGCAACTATCGACAAGAGCAACCTGAAGATTAGCAGAAAAGATACAAAGAAGAAACTAAAATAAGATGGATAGGAGCAGCAGAGACATGGTATAATCAAGACACGCATAGGTAGGCAACCCACAAAGGGAAGGAATATGACAATCATAGAGGTCCTCTCCACGGAACAAGGGGTCCAAGTTCCACAATGGGCTCCTCAGCCCAGGAGTCCTGAACTTGAAGTTAAGCCCTAAAACATCTGGCTTTGAAGGCCAGCTGGGCTTGCTTTCAGGGAACCCAGAGGGTTGTAGGAAACAGACTCCATTCTTAAAGAGTACACACAAAATCTCACACACTTCAAGACCCAGGATAAAGAGTCATTTGAAAGGCATCTGACTTAACACCCACTTGCTAATCTTCAGGAGCCTACCAGAGAAGCAAGAAGCAACCAGGATTACCCCCGGGGGTTATAGATGATGATGCAGCTATTTGGAGGAGCTCATTCTACCACAAAGACATCAGGCAAATGCCACTTCAGAGTCCTTCCTCTAACTCACTAGCACTGGGACCTGGCCCCAGCCACGAGTCAGTCAGCACTTGTCCTGGGACAGCCCTTCCCAAAGGCCCACCCATGAGCAGTAACTGGGGGCCCCAATTTAATCCCAGCTACCCTAGGACTTCCCTGGTGGGTCTGTTGGTAAAGAACTGACCTGCAATGCAGGACACACAGGTTCGATCCCTGGCTTGGGAAGATTCCCTGGAGAAGGCAATGGCAACCTACTGCAGTATTCTTACCTGGAAAATTCCATGGACAGAGGAGCCTAGAAGGCTACAGTCCATGGGGCCACAAAGAGTCAGACACAACTGAGTGACTAAACCACCACCACCACCACTAACCTAGGACTAAGTCCCACCTACCAGTAGATTAGCCCTATCCCAGCAGGAGGAAGAAAGCTTAGGATTTCCCTGGCTCCAGCTTCACATGTCAGAGAGATATGGTATATGTATACCTTGGAATATTATACCACCATCAAAAACAATGTTATTTTGCCGTTGGCAACAATATGCAGAACTAGAGGGTATTATGCTAAATGAAAAAAGTCAGACTGAGAAAGACATACCATATAATTTCACTAATACGTGAAATCTAAAAACAAGACCAATGAAAAGGCATTGCAAAACAGAAACAGAGTCACAGATGAAAAACAAAACAGGTGATTTCCAGAGGGGAGGAGGCTGGAGGGAAGAAAGAAATAAGTAAAGGAGATTAAGAGGTAAAAACGTACAGTTAGAAAACAAATGAGTAGTAGACATGAAATGGGCAGTGTGGGGAATATAGTCAATATGATGTAATATCTTTGTATGGTGACAAGTGGTAACTAGATTTACTGTGGTGATTATTTTGAAATGCATAGAACTACTGATTCACTAAGATGTGCACCAGAAACTAATATAATGTTATAGGTCAATTATACTTCAAAAAACACATACAGGGGAGAGGGATATGGATGAGGGTGGTCAATGGGTACAAACATCCATTTATAAGATAAATAAATACTGAGGATATAACATTCAACATGATAAATATAATTACCACTGTTAGATATTATGTATGAAGTTGGGTTAAGAGAGTAAATCCTAAGAGTTCTCATTACAAGGAAAAAATACTTTTTCTATTTAATCTGGTATCTATATGAGATGATGGATGTTCATTAAACTTACTGTGATAATCATTACCTTTAAAACTTAAACTTTAGAAACCATAGTTAAAAGCTCATCTAGGAAGATCTACAACCACTGGTGACTGGAGGATCTCAGGCCAATTATATGCAGTTAACATCATCTGTAAATAGTATTATATTACTTATACACCGAATTACTGGGTTAAATGGTCTTTGTCTTGAGGATGTTTGTAGTCAAGTTGGTAATTCATAAAGACAACCTAATTTCAAATGAATAATGTGGTAATTCTCTAGAAAGCATATTAAAATTCTATAAATATTAATAAGCAGCCTGTTTGTCCTACTTTAAAGCATCATGCTTCTCAAAGATAAGGGCACTAGATCATTAATTTAAAAAAAAACTAAATAATGGTTTCTCACAATTATCAATAAAGACTTCTTCTGTAGATCGTATATCTTACATTCTTACATAGCACTTGTCAACTGACTTCCTGATTACATTATTCCTAAAATATCTGCAAGTTATTCTCATATCATCTTGAATCTTCTTAAAGTCCAACCACACACTTTAAGTGTTTTTCTAAATCTTTTTGCTGAAATACAAACTAAATTGTCATTTCTTCGAAAGGCAAGACCATTTCTTCCATTTTTTTACTTTACTGTACAGTGTCAGAAAGTCCAATTACAAATAAGCAGACATTTTCAAATACTCAGCTGTTTAATTTACATGCTGCCTATCTTTTGTCATACCCCTCAAAGAGAGAAGATGAAAAAAATTGTAGATTATCAATAGAAATAAAAGGTATTGTCCTCCTCTGTTCATGAACTCACATGCAGTTTCTGAACAGCTGAGATAATTATGGACTTTAATTCTAAATGTATTTATTAAAATATATTTCTCCCACTTTTGTCTCTCCCCACCAAGAAAATACAAAATTGTAGACTTAACCATTCTAGAACTTGCCTGTGCCTATACATTTTACACAGACTAAAATTTTTAAATTTATAATGTAAACTATACTCTTCACTCCACAACTTTATTAATGGGAATAATCTTTTAATCATTATAGCAAGCTATCTTCAATGTGGATCAATAAAAACAACTGAGAGGTAATTTCTTCTCTGAAATCAGGATCCAGGACCCATCCGTGCAGTCACAAAGTCTCCAGAGTTACAGAGGCCCAATGTTTGGTTTAACCCTCTGCTGTCTCTCTCTTAAAATTCTTAATAATTTTTTTAATTATTCAGGGGAACTTCATTTTCATTTTGCATTGAACCCTGAAAATTATGTGACCAGTACTGTTAAAATCATATTTTAATCAATAATCTAGACACTGCAAAGGCATTCTGTAGAACCATCCATGCTTCTTCCTTCTACCAGATTCTATTTTTAGGGTCATAGCCTCATGAATCAGCCAACTTGGTTCTGCAAAGACTACAGTTCTATAAATTTCTCACTCCTTATTTGTCAGGGATGAGGGAAAGGGAAAGAAAAAAGAGAGGAGGGGCGTTATAGCCAAAACACTCCTTTGCAGTGTTTATATTTAGACTGGAACTTTCCAATGGCCCAGATTAATGAAGAGGCTACTGATTTTTAAGGGGCTGTATCTGGCAATCTGTTCCCGGACTTGAAATCAGAAGGAACAAGGTGTGATGGATGAGATTTGGCATTAGTAGATTTGGGTGTAAATCCTATATTTGCCATTCACCATAAGTTATTTAAACACTAAAGCTCAGGGTTTTGGTTTTTTAATTTTATTTTAATGGTAAAGATGATAACTTCCTGCAAATTTTTGTAAAATTACAAAAAAAAAAACATGGCTTATACTCCATATTGTTTTGGAACTATTCTGTCTATAAGAATATACACTCTTGAGTGATTAAGACTTTAAATATTCCTTAAGCCCTCTCTTTCTGGACCATTCTCACTTCAGGGTTCTTTTTACTTCACCATATTGCCATCAAAATTCATCACATGTATCTATATCCTAGCTTAAAAACACAAAGGAATCGAGAATAGATCCCAGTACATAGGTTCATTACACTTGGAAGACCTTTATTAAACTGCTTGGAGAACTTCTCCTGGTGGCACAGTGGATAACTATCCACCTGCCAGTGCAGGGGACATGGGTTCGATCCCTGGTCTGGGAAGATTCCACGTGCCTTGGACAACTAAAGCCATGTGCCACAACCTCTGAGTCCCAGTGCTCCAAGTACTGAAATCCATGTGCCTAGAGTCCATGTTGTGCAATAAGAGAAGCCACCACAATGAGAGGCCTGTGCATCACAACAAAGAGTAGCCCTCCCTCACTGCAAGCAGAGTAAGCTCATGCAAAGCAACCAAGACCCAGCATAACCAAAAATCAATCAACAAATAATTTAAATAAATAAACAAGTTGCTTGGAAATGAATAAAAATAGATAGGGGAAGTGCACCAAAAACATACTTTATTCACAATTTTTCAAGAACCTACCTAATTGCCTCACCAAAACCCTGTAAATCTACATCTCTCCCTCTCGGATTGATTCTTCAGGCTTCCTCCTTTTGCTCACTGCTTAAGATAGTAGAACTAAAAAGAGGATTTTTAAATTTAAATTTTCTTATGAACCTCTACTTCTCCTTGGTAAAAAAAATAAAACTAGCTATATTTGAATTCATCATCATTCACGGGAATACTAAATTACCTGGTTTACTCCATTTGAGAGCATGTGTGCATGCTCAGTCGTGTCCATTTCTTTGCAACTCTATGACAGTAGCCTGCCAGGCTTCTCTGTCCATGGGATTCTCCAGGCAAGAATACTGGAGTCGATTGACATTTCTTCCTCCAAGGGATCTTACCAATCCAGGGAACAAACTTTCATCTCTTATGTCTTCTGCATTGGCAGGAGGATTGCTTACCACTGAGCCACCTGGGAACCACCTTACTCCGTTTAAAAATATGAATTTTCAATCTCTCTACATTGAAGAAATCAGGTTAAAAATGTTCATGCTGTTATCATCGCCAAATGATGTAAGTAAATTCCAAAAGGATGCCTTCACAGGGTACATTCAATGTCAAATGTGTCCAGAGCTATTTATAATTAAGTTTCAGTTGATGCAGGCTTTAAGTAAACAATCTAGATGCTTTATCAAATTCCACCATCAAAACTTACCCTACCACAGTCACTTAAGCACTGAAACTTTGACTCAATGACTTTCATTGTGTGTGCCTGATTGTTGACATTGGCCCTTGAGAGGAAATGACATTAAACAAGAGACTGGTGTGCCAAGGGGCACAGCCTTAGAGCCAGCCCTCTCACCCTACCTCAAGAAGTTCAGTTCTCTTAAAACCAGTTAGAAGATTAGTTTGTCCTATAAAACTCAGATCAAGGTTCTGAAAGTTCAGCAAGTTATTCCAATCTGCTTTGCAAATTTGTTCCTTTCTAATATGCCTTTGCATTACTTCCCAGGATAATGACATCAATCCTGTTACTTGATGAACTGGTTTTCCATTAAAATCATCATTGGATTTTAGGCTTAGTACCTTTGGAATTTTCTCATGCATCCCTTTTATTTTACAGTCCAGAAAACTAATACCAGATTATCTAAGTGACTTGCTCAAATGTTACAACATGCTGTTTGCAGATTTGGAGCTGGAACTTGGTGTTCTTTTCATTAGACAGTATTCTTTTCATTAAACAGTGAAGCTTCTCTAAAGTTTATCATACCTGTCTGTGTCCTTTGCCAAAATCTGCCCCTTACTCATTTGCATCAGAATATACTATGCTAGAGAAGCAAGATGCTCAATTATATACAACAATCTCAGATATAAAAAGAATATTTTTCTCCATATTTGAGTAAAGACTAGGAAAATAATATTTATTTAAAGTATGAAAATTCCCCCCAGGGATCTGCAGTACTTTGAGGACACCACATGTCTAAACACCAACAGACTGCAAGGCCGGGGGTGGGGGTGGGTGGGGTGTGCGCTCACATTAGCTGCCACAAACATGAAATACTGCACAGCAAACTAATTTCCAGATGGCTGGCTACAACAAGATGGCAAGATGTGAATTTCTTTTCCTCATGTCTTCACCATTTCATTAAGGGTCTAGGTATGCATTCATTCAAGTACGTCTTATTTTTTTACCAAAACCAAAATACACATGGAATAATCTTCAGCTACTCTTAGAAACCTTTATGGCTAATCTTAACTATAGCAGAGTGTGTGACACCAGGACCAAAGGAGCCTACCAAAAGTTTAAAACACATGCCCTTTCCCTCAAATCTCATTACCATAGTACCATGCTGAGTCCATCCTGGTTCAATCTCTAGCCCCATCCCTAGTTCATAAAGACGTCTAGCATCCCATGAGAACTTGTTAGAAGTACATTCTTAGGCTTCGCCTAGACCTACTGGATCAGAAATATTGAGAGAGGGGGGCCTAACAATCTGTCTTAATAAGGCCTCCAGCAGAATCTCAGCCACACTAAGGTTTGAAAACCACTAGCCTAGCCTATATCCCTTCACCTTATTTTTCATCGGTAATAGGAGAGAGAATTATGAGGCAATAATAGTGTCTGAAATATAATAAGGGTTTAGAAAAAGTCTAAAACAGCTGCTGTAATAAATTTACTGAGAGCTAAATGAGTTGAACAAGTGAAAAAAAAAGTCTTGTAATAATATTCAGCTATCCAATGTGCAAAAATTGTGCATCTCATTTCAAATTTCCTGCAGTTAAAAAGAAATAAAGAATGTATGAGTGAACGTATGCATTCTAAGTTGCGTCTGACTCCTTGTGACGCCATGTACTGTAGCCTGCCAGGTTCCTCTCTCTATGGGATTTTCCAGGGAAGCATACTGGAGCAGGTTGCCATTTCCTGCTCCAGGGGCTCTTCCGACCCAGGGATCAAAGCTTTGTCTCCTACATCTCCTGCATTGGCAGGTGGATTCTTTACCACTGGGCCACCTGGGAAGCCCCAAAGAATGTATAGGGTGGGGAAAAGGTCAAGATGGAGTGTATGGTCAAGTGTATCAGGTTTGAATTTTGTCACTTTAAGTAAATTTCCAAGAATCCCCTTCCCTAGGACAGGTGAGTTTGGAGCACAAAAGATGGTGCGTGACATTTGAAAAGTGAAAGAGAAAGAGCTGTCGTCTTCCTTTGGTGCTGCAAAGGTCAGGGCCAAGCTCAAGGCATTGCTGTGGCACCTGGGCACGTCCCTCTGTTACTCCACTGACTGGCACAGGGCAGCAGCTAAGCACACTTCTCCTGCTTCAGCTTCTCCAAATCCTGGGACAAGTGCAGGTTTAGCTCTGTGACAAAAGTTGCCAGCTTCTCTTGCAGGATACACCCATCACCCAAGTTAAAAGCTTCGTGTCAGGAAGTCAGTGCAGATCTGTCTTTAGAACCATTTCATATTTTCATCCCTTTCCAACTGCCCAACATGTGAATTTTCAATTCCTCTAACAAGCAAAGAAATAAAAACCTCCTATAAATTGTGCAATCAGCTCCACAAATTGCATATGGTCAAATTCTTAAAATAAATCCCTTTATAATGTGTGCTTATTTTTATATACTAAGAGATATAGAAATAGATATAGATTATATAGATGAGAGAGAGGAAAAGAGAATAGTTCTTTGATCAAACCATAACTGATACAGATTTAAGTACCTGGAAATGGAATGCTCCTGTGACAAAAATGTAAAATACGCAGAGTGGCTTGAGATGGGGTGACAGCAGAAACTGGAAGGATAATGAGAAGGATGCTAGTGAAAGGTTAAGGGACCTAGAAGAGACTGATAATGAAACACTGGGGGGGAGGATTTCAATGAAGGTTTAAGATAAATTGAGCAAATGGATAAACTGTGGAACAGCCAGATAATAAAAATAAAAAAATATACATTTTTCCACAGTTTAAAAAAGTGAACTATCAAGCCATAGAAAGAAATGGAGGGGCCTTCAGCTTCAGTATCAGTCCTTCCAATGAATATTCAGGATTTCTTTCCTTTAGGATGGACTGGTTGGATCTCCCTGCTGTCCAAGGGACTCTCAAGAGTCTTCTCCAACACCACAGTTCAAAAGCATCAATTCTTCGGCACTCAGCTTTCTTTATAGTCCAACTCTCACATCCATACATGACTACTGGAAAAACCATAGCCTTGACTAGATGGACCTTTGCTGGCAAACAATGTCTCTGCGTTTCAATATGCTGTCTAGGTTGGTCATAACTTTCCTCCCAAGGAGTAAGCATCTTGTAATGTCATGGCTGCACTCACCATCTGCAGTGATTTGGGAGCCCAGAAATATAAAGTCAGTCACTGTTTCCACTGTTTCTCATCTATTTGCCATAAAGTGATGGGACCAGATGCCATGATGTGAGTTTTCTTAATGTTGAGCTTTAAGCCAACTTTTTCACTCTCCTCTTTCACTTTCATCAAGAAGTTTTTTAGTTCTTCTTCACTTTCTGCCATTAGGGTGCTGTCATCTGCATATCTGAGGTTATTGATATTTCTCCCAGCAATCTTGATTCCAGCTTGTGCTTCCTCCAGCCCAGCATTTCTCATGATGTATTCTGCATATAAGTTAAATAAGCAAGGTGTCAATATACAGCCTTGACGTACTCCTTTTCCTACTTGGAACCAGTCTGTTGTTCCATTTCCATTTCTAAATGTTGCTTCCTGACCTACATACAGGTTTCTGAAGAGGCAGGTCAGGTGGTCTGGTATTCCCATCTCTTTCCGAATTTTCCACAGTTTATTGTGATCCACACAGTCAAAGGCTTTGGCATAGTCAGTAAAGCAGAAACAAATGTTTTTCTGGAACTTTCTTGCTTTTTCGATGATCCAGCAAATGTTGGCAATTTGATCTCTGGTTCCTCTGCCTTTTCTAAATCCAGCTTGAACATCTAGAAGTTCACTGTTCACGTATTGCTGAAGCCTGGCTTGGAGAATTTTGAGCACTACTTTACTAGCATGTAAGATGAGTGGAATTGTGCAGTAGTTTGAGCATTCTTTGGCACTGCCTTTCTTTGGGATTGGAATGAAAACTGACCTTTTCCAGTCCTGTGGCCATTGCTGAGTTTTCCAAATTTGCTGACATATTGAGTGCAGCACTTTCACAGCATCATCTTTCAGGATTTGAAATAGCTCCACTAGAATTCCATCATCTTCACTAGCTTTGTTCATAGTGATACTTCCTAAGGCCCATTTGACTTCACATTCCAGGATGTCTGGCTCTAGGTGAGTGATCACATCATTGTGATAGGGGAAGCTGTGTCTATATGAGGACAATGTGGTCATGAGAACTCTCAGTACTTTCCATACAATTCTGCTATGATTCTAGCCCACTAGAGTATTCTTGCCTGAAGAATCTCATGCTCAGAGGAACCTGGTGGGCTATATAGTCCATGGAGTCACAAACAGTAGGCCACAACTGAGTACACACACACACACACAATTGTTAAAAAAATAAATAAATAAAGTTTAGTTTAAAAGGAAAAAGAAAATGTGGGAAATGTTATTGAGAGCCTGGCGAAAGAGTGTCCTTATAATGGAGTGACAGGTAATTCAGGAGTCTGCTGCCTGCAGTGACGGGCAAAGTAGAAAGTATACCTGATGAACTGGATAATCTAGCAAAGAAGATTTCTAAGCAGGGTGCTTAAAGTGCCACCTGGCTTCTTTTTGTCCCTCATAGTAAAATGTAACAGGAGAGATGAGATGAAGAACAATATTTAACTGTAAAAAGAAGCTAAGACTTGCTGAGTTCAAAAATGAAATCTTATTCTCAGCACTTCTAAGCTTCTCAAATTTAGAGGAGACTTCTGAACAGAGATCAAATGCAGTAAAAAATTATGAGATCCTTTCTTAAGGACTTAGAAAGATCTAAGACAGTACTAGGGAAAGTTATTCAGTCAGACAAAAGGTCCTCTAAGGTCTGAGACTAAGTCTCCAAATTCACTTCTTTAAAAAATCCCTCTAAGACCCTTAAATGTGATGTCTTTTAGTACGCTCACAGGAAGCTCAAGGTGAAGAGAGTCCTATCTTGAAAAGATATGTACATGTGCCTTTTGTCTAATAGAGTGGATTTTAGTTGACTCACTAAAACTCACAAAATTTATAAAGAATTACATCATCTTGAATTTAAGGGACTGAGATGGTAAATGAGAGACCTTTGGATCCCTGAACCACTATGGACAAGAAGCAGGTTGAGAAAACCACTCAAGTGCAAATACCAGCTATTTCTTATGGAAAAGAAAGGAAGGCTCAGAAATAGAATCAAGAGCTCAGGTAGCAGAGGCAAGAGTCTTGGAGTATTCTTCCAAGGCAGTAGAGTTGGGCACTCACCAAAGACTCGTCAGTGTGTGCCTACCTGGGTGTAAAAGTGCTATAGGCCACTGACTCTGTGTTTCGTGTTTTTGCCCTTTTTGAAGAGTTTGAATTGATATTATCCTGTGCCTTTCTAATGACTTTTGGGTACTGGGCATTGTAGGGGACAGAAAACTTGTTCATAGGTTTTCAGATCTAGAGCAACAGTGTAAGATATTGCAGGGGTTCAGACTCAGCCTCCCCAAAACATGCCGCTTTGACAGGTAGGCAATTTTAGAGAAGGACCTAGCCCAGAAAGAGAGCTACAGTACTACCAGTTGTTGTTGTTTAGTCACTAAGCTGAGTCCGACTCCTTTGCTTTGGCCCACCAGGCCGCTCTGTCCTGGGGTTTCCCAGGCAAGAGTACTGAAGCAGGTTGGCATTTCCTTCTCCAGGGGACAGGATCACCAGAGAGAACATCTTACGTCTTATCTGAGTGACCTATCTGGGTGGCCAGACAAATACCTAATTATCAAACATGCTTTTCTTCCTGTCCTGTGAATCACCTCCTCCCTTTAAAGCCCCAGGCTCCTATCCACGCCTTAGCCCAAGAGGACATTTTAACCTCAATGGCCAGACCTGCCCTTAGGTGTCAAGGTCTTTCTGGGTCGCTATACATATGAAAATAATTTACTTTCCTCCTATTAATCTGTCTTACGTCAATTTTATTTTTAGAACAGCCAAAGAACCTAGACAAGTAGAGGAAGAATTTTTCTTTCTCTCCAATAAACATGTTAATTAACTTCTGTTTTTCTCTTGTTAATCTGTCTTTTGTTACAGGGGCCCCAGACTAGAATTTAGAAGCTGATAGATAGCACATCTCTGATATGGCTTAGAACTTAGAAGGATAAAAAAGATTTTCCTCCTGTACAATGCCCTAAGGAAAGTCTAGCGGCCCTGTGGAGAGGCCCATGTGGAGAGGAACGAGGTGCTCAGACAAGTTATGTAACTAAACCATCTTAGAAGTGGATCTTCAGACCCTGCTAAACCGTCAGATGACGGGAGCCACAGTGACATCTGATTTGCAGTGTCATGATATGCACTGAACAAAACAGTGAGGGATAATAAGTGATTCTTACTATTTCAAGGCACCACATTTTGGAGTGACTTATTATGCAGCAATAGAGAACAAACACAGCAAAATTGGAAATGTAGGCGATCAGCAGGGGAAAGAACTTGAAGATGATAGATAGGACACCTCTGGCGTGACTAGCCACAGGGGCCAGGCTGCTTAAGAAAACAAATGATGCTTAAAGGAAGGCCATGGTTTTCACTGGGGAGTTTAAAAGGAAGACAAAGTATTCTAAGATATTCTGCTGTCCCTAATAAAGATATTGAAATGACGTAAATCCTTGCAGTTAGAAAAGTATGGTTGGAGACTTCCCTGGTGGTCCAGTGGCTAAGACTCCATGACCCCAATGCAGGGGACCCAGGTTTGATCCCTGGTCCAGGAATTAGATCTCACATGTTGCCACTAAGTCTTGGATCAGCCAAATTATTTAACTAAATAGAAAAGGGAATATGATTGCATAATAGTCATTCATTTTCAAAAGATTTTATGATCACACATTCTTAGTAATTTACATGTGTCTGGTTCTTGCACAATTACTTTCATATACCCTATCATGTTTCATTTTCAGAGTAACCCTGTCAGAGAGTGACTATTAAGTCCATTTTATAGATGAAGAAGCTGAGGCTTGAAAAACTCACCTAAGCTCACAATAGGAAATGGCAGAGGCATCGCTGGGATCCAGATCTTCTGGTTCAATGCATAGTTTTCCTCCCTCTGATCAAGTTGCCACTTGGAGAATACAAAGAAATGTTAGTTCTGTAGTCCTGCCCTCTCAGAATTTAAAGCTTTATTAAAAAGAAAAGATGAAGGGCTTCCCTGATGGCTCAGTAGTAAAAGAATCTGCCTGCCAATGCAGGAAACAAGGGTTCAATCCTGAATCTGGGAAGATCCCACATGCCACAGAGCAGCTAAGCCACAACTACTGATCCTGTGCTCCAGAGCCCAGGAGGCACAGCTACTGAAGACTGAGTGAGAAACCCTGGTAGGGCAACTAGAGAGTAGACCCCCCCAACACCCCAGCCCTACCCCCTCATCCAACTCCAACCCACCCTGCTCTCTGCTACTAGAGCAAAGCACAAGAAAATATCCAGCACATTTTAAATATCCAAAAATTAAATAAATAAATAAAATTTAAAAAGATATAAATAAACAAAGTCCTATCACTAGGAAATATCCTATCAATCAATAAACAAATATCCTATCATTAATAATAACTAGCACTTTATTCTCATGGAATCAAAGGACCAGTGAGGATAGTAAAGGCCATAGATATTTAGAGATGGAAGAGATTTGCTTACACTAGAGAAAAACTTCACCAAGGACAGAGGGTTTTAGTGGAGGACTTTAATATGGATTATGAGAGAGGAGGAACTGTTCCTTTTGAAGATACAGAAAAAATCATGAGCAAAGTTTCAAGTCAGGAAGCACAACATATTTTGGAAACAGAAGTGAGACTATAAGACCTAACAGTGATTGTACTGGACAATTTTTCAACTTTGTGATGGTACAAAAGTGATATGCATTCAGGAGAAACCACATTTCAAATTGTGAAATTTGCCCTTTCTCCACACCAGTGATATGCAGTAGATACCCTCTCCTGATACTAGGCAGCATCAGTGAGACACAACTGTCAGTCAGCCCCACGATCATAAGAATAAACAACCAACACAGTTACCACCATTCTGCACCCATACAATCATTCTGTTTCTTACTTTCAGTACAGTAATTCAACAAATTTCATGAGACAGTAACATTTTACAAAAAATTGTCTTTGTATTTGATGGTTTTTGAAAAGTAGACTAATAAAAATATTCTGAGTACATTTAAGGTAGGCTCAGTTAACCTGTGATGTTTGGTAGGTTAGGATATTAAATCTATTTTCAACTTACAATATTTTCTGTTGACCATGAGTTTATCATAACCCCGTAATAATAGAAGCTTTATACTTGGATTCAAAAGAATGTCCATATTGCATCCCAAAAGAACAACTAGAGGCAAAGTACTCTGGTGGCTGGTGGGAGGAATTTAAGTTTGATACCATATGCAATGGCAGGTCATTGGAGATTTCTAGACAAGGCATTGACCCATAGAAACAGATATTCATGGAGGCAAATCCAGCCTCTGGCATAAATATAGTCAGACTTATTTTACCTTTCCAATTTGTTGATAGAAACTGTATCTGCCTTAGCAGGAAGTCTAGCATCTCTCTCCTAAAAATGGCATCCCATCCTAACCCTGAATTATCCAAGAATTCTAAGGGCTTTCACACTTCACTTCAGGGGATCATTTGTTCTCCTAAGTGCTAGGAGAAGGGGAGAATGGAAAGACCCATCAATCTACTAGCCCTATAACTGGGTTCACTGTCACAAGAGTCCCTGAACTATCTAAAAGATGAGTATCAGGGACTTCCCAGACAGGCCAGTGATGAAGCTTCTGACCTTCCAATGGAAAGGGTTTGGGTTTGATCCCTGATCTGGGAACTAGGTTCCCACATGCTGTGTGGTGCAGCCAAGAAAATGAAAATAAATAAAATAAAAGACAAGTATCAGTGCAGTGAGCATTTTATTTATTTTATTTTATTAATTAATTAATGTGGGATCAGTGACATCTGTCCTGGACCAGATTTCAGTCATGGCCACAGTGTTTGCCCACACTTGAATCTCAATATTATACCTCTTTAATCCTCACATGCTTAGCCATTGTCCCAAGAACAGAACCTTGTGCCAGGGCAACTAGATCTGAAAGGGCATCCACCACCTGACATTCAACATCAATCTGCCCTCCTTTAACACTTGATCCATCTATTAAACCCAGAGCAAAAATCCATCTATTAAACCCATTCAGCCCTTCCCTTGAGGTCTTTCTAATAAGACTTAGCTCACTGGGTTGTTCTGAAAATTAAGTGTGTCAACATATGTAAAGAATTTACGCCATCTGGTACAAAGCAAGTTCTCACTGAATGTTATTATCACTATTATTACATTCAAGACTACATCTCAAGAGGGTGGAAAACATCTTAAGAGATACAGGCTAAGCATAATATTGTTTTAAAAATGATTTCTAGCTCTTATTAGTGCCTTAGAACCAAAATTTGGTCACTGTCCCTTTTCCATAGCAAAGACTGAGCACTGTCAGTAGGCAAATATTCAGTCTAGGTAATCATTAAAAATGAGAATGGATGAGTCAGAATTTCCAATCCACACTAAGCTATATGTGTTATAAATAGGCCTTCTCAAATGGAGTGAGCAAGTCACAGCAAGGCAACTTTAGTTAAGAAAAAGAATTGTGTTTAAAAAAAAATGTAGAGTGAAGGATGGAATCACTTTATAAAGAATAAAATACAATTAATATACTATGTGGAATTTCTCTGCTGATACTTGAACATATAAGTCCCTTTCCTTATCTCATCTTCCAGACTTCACTCAAGTTCTGCACATTAGTGTACACCAGTGAAACTAAACTCCTCAAAGAATACACCAGGTATCTCTACCATTAAGAACCATGAACAGGACTCAGATGGGACAAGTTTCCTCAAAGAAATCTTGATGGGTGAGCACTCAGAGATACGGTGCTGTGCTGTACAGGCTGCCTTTGAATGGGACCTTCATTATTTGTAAATTACCCTCTCACTCACAGCAATAGTGACCCAAGGAAGCTGCTTCCTGAGGATTAACCATTCGGAGGCGGGGAGGATTTTAGGAACTATTAGCCCTTTTTCTCCTCCTCCTCTTCAGGAAATGCCAGGCCCTTTAACAGGTATTACCTAAGTGAATACTGTCAGTCATTTATTCTGGTTAACCTCAACTCCCCACGTCTATCCTTGCTCTGAAACAATAGTTTAACTAAAACATTGTATTCCAAATCCTTTCCCCACTGCCTTCCAATTTCATTCTGTATCCCAAAGACAGCAGTATTTAGTGTTAAGAAACACTGATCTAAATCATCACTTCTCTTTTATTAAGAATTTATTTTCCTCCATTGGGGCTCTTTAGTGACGCAGCACGACTATTTCCTTTATAATATTTCACTGGGTAATAAAGCTGCCTTGGTAACGAAGAAGGTAATGCTACCATCAAGCATGACTGTGGGTGTCTGCCAGTCATACAGAAACAAAAGAAGAAAGCTCTGGAAAAGAACATGAAACTTGATGAGTTTGCTCAGCAGGTAGTTTGCCTGCATACCCCTATCCCCTCACTGTGACAGCACATTTCCGCCTGTGCCCTGGGTGCCAGCCCCTGTTGCCCTTTCCTCTCCCCCTGTGATTCCACAGGGCTCACCATGGATTCGTGTGTCTGAGGCTGTATGTCTTTCCACCCTCTGGGGACAGCGGCTGACCAGCTACAAAGCAGGGATGACTGACAAGAGATGGAAGATCCCTGATTCAGAAAGTGTTTTAAATTCCAGAGGAATATCTGTGAGCTGGAAAGGAAATGCTGGGGGGCCCAGCATCGGATGAGCAGCTGATCACACTCTGGATGTCGTCATCATCGTGGTCGTCTAAGCAATGGGTTTGGAATAGCTAGACTCCCTGGAACCAGAGGGCTAGAACCAGGCAAAATTAGCTCAGCTTTTCATCGGGGTAATGACTGTAATCTTTTGCATTCCCTAGAGTACTTTATAGTCACGGATCTTAAGGGGAGTTTGCCGACAATTAATCTCAGCAGAGGCCTGTGAGTTTCAGCATGGACAATGCCTCTCATTTACTTCTTTCTAGTCTATGGTATGTGCTCACGTGAACTGCTTGCAAGAACCAAGCCTAGAAAATTATCATAGTAGCAGCAATATTGTACCTTCTGATAAACGATTCTATCACTCAGTTGTCCATGCTAAGTCTAAAAGTGGAGAAGCACATGCAGAGTGGCTTTAAATCAGAGCCTTTACCAAGAGTGAGAAATGCACCAAACTACCCAGCAGTCCCAGTTATGAGCTTGAAATCCGAACACCTGGAAACCAGGCCTGGGACTGACCAGTCTTCTATGAAATGTGCTATCAGCAGATTATTCTTTTAGATCCAAATAACATTCCTGAGAGAGAGATCAACAAAATAAAAAGGATAATTTCACAAACATGGTGAAAATGGCAGTTTTCTCAGCAAAGTTTATTATCAGTAGTTCTCACTGCGAACGGAAAAGAAAGGATCACAGAGTCACAGGGTTTTAGAGCAGGAAAGGGTCTTGGTTAGCATCTAGACCAATTTCCTTATTTTACCAAAACAAAAATGTAGACTAACTTCCCTCCCTCCCTCCCCCAACTATCAGCCTGTTAGGAACACGTTTCCAGACTTCCCCGGTGGTATACAGTAGATAGAAATCCTCCCGCCAATGCAGCAAACACAGGTTTGATCCCTGGTCTGGGAAGATTCCAAGTCACAGAGCAAGTAAACCCATGCTTACAACCACTGAGCTTGTGTGCCTGGAGCCTGTGCTCTGCAGCAGAGCCCCCTCTACAATGAGACGTCCATGAACCACAACGAAGAGCAGCCCCTGCTCATGGTAACTAGAGAAAGCCTGCTCCAGCAACGGAGACCCAGGGCAACCAAAAATGAAATATGTTATTAAAAAGAAGAAGAAAAGATTTCCACTGAAGGGAAAAGAAGCAAGCAGGAGCAGGACACAAACATTTTCTGGGGAGAGCAGAGCTTTGTGGGATTCCCTCATGATGACACTGGCCACAAGGGATCAAGATGCTGAAAGAGAAAATAAGAACAGTGGAAGGGCAGATGGAAGGAAAGCAAATCAGTGTCATTTCATTTCCCTGATTCTGCTAGATGTTCCTTTTATCTACCCTGGAAGGTAACAAACAAAAATGAGGATCCCAGGTCTAAAGTGAATTCAACAAATTACAATCCAATGCCAAATAAAATTGCCACATGCATTTCTGGGAAACCTCGAAGGTACTCCGTAAAACGTGGCAAGAAGTATATGCTTTTTGCCAAGTATAGATTTGGCCCTATGTTCCCTCATAATAATGTTAAATAAAATGTGAATGAATAGAGAATAAAACTGGGAGGCAGAGTTCTACAAGCTTTCCACAAATTTCCTTACAAATTTAGGACTGTAAAATATAAAACTAAAAATGTGTTCTATTTGACAATTAAAGTCTGCCATTTTCCAAACTCTTTGACAAGGCTACAGTCTCACACTGCTTCTAAAAATTCCTTTCACAGTTGCCTCTATAGAAGTTTATGCTCTGCACTATTCTTAGCTCTCAGCTAGGTCTCAGCAGTTGGAGAATTCCAGGGAGTCCTCAATGCCAAATTCCAGGACACAAAGCTAATACCACTGTTTTAAACTTCTCTTTTTAAAACAAATGCATGATTTTAGGTTTTAGTTATTAAACAAATGCTTCTTTTAAATATAACGTAAGCTAAAACAAATATTTTTCTATAGCAAACTGAAAACCATTTCTATAGCAACCATTTCAATGAAAGCTTATGGCAGAGGTGGCAATGTAGGTGATAAATATAATATGTATATTTATATACATCTTTTAAAAATAAGCTTCAGATTTAATATGTGATTCCTGCACCAAACTTTCAAAGAAAAATTGATATTTCATATAATAGAGCAATTTGACCATTAAATTTAATAGGCTATACTAAATTTCTCAACTTCTCAAGTAATTTATTATCAAATATTGATCAAATAATAATTGAGCATCTAAATGCTTATGAATAAAGCAGTCAAAAATCCCAGACTTCATGGAGCTTACATTCTAGTAAAAAAAAGACAGACAATAAAAAAAAAAATTTAAAAAACAGACATTTGGGGACTTCCCTGCCAATCCACTGTTAAGACTCCATGCTCCCAATGCAGGGGGCACAGGCTCAGTCTTTAGGTGGGAAACCAAGATCCTGAGTGCTACACAACACAGCCAAAAATAATAATTAAAAATGTTTAAAATTAAGTAATTAAATTAAAAACAGTGAAATTATATAATATATATAAGTACATAGTATATTAGAAGGTGGCAAACACTATATAAAAATATAACAGGGTGAGACAATCAGGGTGGAGATGCTTTACAATTTTAAGTAGAGGGACTTAGGTGTACATAATTGAGAAAGTGATGTTTGAAAGACTCTCAGAAGTGAAAGAGCTGGCCATGTGGATTTCTAGAGAAAGATAATTCCAGGCAGAGGCCTGTGTAAAGGTCCTGAGGTAGAGCACATCAGCTGGGTAAGTAGGAGGAAAAAGGAGGAAAAACGAGAAGATGAGGTCAGGGATTATTAGGGGCTCAATTCATGCAGGGCTGTGTAGGCTGTTGTTAGTATTTTGGCTTTTATACTGAAGGTTATATGCAGAAAAGTGACATGGTTTGCCTTATGCTTTACAAGGATCGATCCTTGTTGAAACAAATAGTAAGAAGCAAGTATGGAAACAGGGAGACCCATGTGGGGTGAGAGACAACAGAGGGCTTGTACTGGGGTGCCAATGATAGAGATGATAAGACTTGATCAGATAAAACATAAAGTTTAAACGTAGGGTAAAGGAGATTGCCCAACTGATTGGATATGGGGCAAGAGAGAAAAAGATCAAGAGTATCCCTTTTAACTGCTCAGAACCAAGTTCTGAGCAGTTAAAACAGTGATGTTTCCATCCACTGAGAAGGAGACAAATGGAAAAGGAGTATCGCAGGAGTGAAGACCAAACATTCAATTTTGGATATATTGTTTGTTATATTGATTAGCTCTTTGAGTGGAGGTATCAAGAAGGCAGCAAACGGAGGCAACTTTTGCTGCAAAAGAAAGGAAAGAAATGGAGTGGTAACTAGCAAGAACAGTGTAGAAAGCTTTGGTTTTCATTACTTGTTTTAAGATACAAAATATAATAAACCGTATATTTGTATATTGGTAATAATGCTCCAAGAAAGTGTAAAACTGAGGAAGCAGAGAGAGGGAAGAATTACTGGGGTTATGCTCTTTGGCATGCTGCAATCCATGGGGTCTCAAAGAGTTGGACATGAGTTGGTGACTGAACAACAATAACAAAATGATCTTTTCCAGGAAAAAAGGATGGGATCCATCACACAAATGGGAAGACTAGCTTTCTGTCTAAAGAGAAACAATAGATGCACATGTGTAGGGTCAAGCTAAAGGATGCAGATGCTGCAGACAGATATAAATGGGGGTTCGAGACTGGAGAACTTTCCTTCAGATGTGACTGAGGATGATGGAGGAGCTATTTGAGGTTTGAGGAGAGATATGAAAAAAAATTAGCTAGAAAACTGGGGAAGCCAGTAGACTAGGAAAACCATTTCCAGGAATCATTCCATGTTCAGGAAATATCAAGCATCAGAGGCCCACATGAAGTAGACAGTCAATTTACAGTGGGACAAATCAGTGCAAATTATATAGTGAGGCAAGGTTTTTTCCTTCTCTTGTCCTGTTCTGATTCATTGGTGTAGGTATGTAGGAGACAAATGGATTTAGAGGCTTTTAGGAGGAAGAACATTGAATTCAAAACAGGCAGGGAAATATACACAGGTGTGATACCCTGTTTGCAAATGGAATTCAAGCTTGATCAAGAGTGAAGAGAGGTCATAGAGAGGGTGACAGTGAAAAAGTAAGTGAGATCCATGGATTGCAGATCTATGTAAAATCAAATTGTTGGAATCACAGTTCCAGAAGGAGGGAGGTAGAAGATAGGAAGTAATGGTCATAGAGGGGGAAGAGATGATTAAGACATAACAATTATGGGTAACGACAAGATTCAGAATAATAATCTTTTTATTCACCCAGAAAAAATTACTATAGAGAAGAAAAATAGAATGTGACCAGAAGAAAATAAGAAAGGATTAAACACAGAACTGTTGAAAGAATCTGCAGTTTTTCAGAAACGAATGCTAAACTGCTTCTTTGGGAATTTTGTGGGTGTGGAGAGAACAGTGACAGGTGGCAGACAGTGTGAGAAAGGGGCACTAGGAAGATTTCATTTCTCAAAAAGAACTATCTGCAACTACCTCCTTAATTCAAAATTTACTTGAGTCATAAATGCTCCTTTTTTAAAATGCATCTAGTGCCTCAGTTATCTACCCCTGAGTATGAGCTGTAATCATTAGACTATTCTCATGCTTTCCTATCTCTGGACTTAGATATGAGGAAGATGAAGTTCTGGGTAGAAAAATGAAAAGATGGAATAGAAATTTTGAGTGATATTCACACCAGCATTATTTTTAATAACCCAAAATAGAAACAACTGAACTATCCATCAACTGATGAATAGATAAAACATGGTATGTTCAAACAATGGACATATTATTTGGCCACAAAAATATATGAAGTCCTGATATATGCTACAACATGAATAAGCTTAAAAATATTTTGCTAAATAAAAGTCAGAAACAAAAGGCCATATATTGCATACTTCCACTTATAGGAAATGTCCAGAATAGGTGAATCTATAGAGAGAGAAAGTGTATCAGTGGCTGCCCAGGGCTACACATACAAGAAGACTGAGGGTGATGGTTGAAGGGTATGGGTTTCTTTTTGAACTAATAAATATGTTCTAAAATTGACTGTGATGATGGATAAACAACGGTGAATATGCTAAAAATTCACTTTAACAGGTAAATTATATGATGCGTGACTTGTAGCTCCATAAAGCTGCTTTAGAAAAAAAGAAATTTCAAATGAGTTTTGGTGGGCTTTGCCCAGGTGGAGGACAGAATTAAAATAGATTCCAGGAAAGAAACTTTTGGAAAACATTAAAAGGAGCTTTAGCTCCTTTATCTTTCATGTCCAACTCTGCGACCCAATAGACTGTAGCCTACCAGGCTCCTCCATCCATGGGATTTTCCAGGCAAGAATACTGGAGTGGGTTGCGATTTCTCTTCTCCAGGAGATCTTCCCAACCCAGGGATTGAGCCCGTGTCTCCCACATTGTAGGCAGATACTTTATCGTCTGAGCCACCAGGGAGGTCTACACTGTGTGTACGTGTGTGTATGTTCAGTCGTGTCCAGCTCTTTGCAACCCCCTGGACTAAATGTAGCCTGCCAAGCTATCTATCCATCGAATTTTCCCGGCAAGAAAACTAGAGTAGTTTGCTATTTCATACTCCAGGGGATCTTTCCAATCCAAGGATGGAACCCGAATCTCTTGGGTCTCCTGCATTGACGGGCAGATTCTTTAGCACTGCACCACCTGGAAAGCCTGTCATACATCATGGAGCTCTCTTAAATCAGCTCTGTCTCCACCTTGGGGCTCCCCAGCAGAGACATGGATTGACTGATCAAATGCAGGCTATTTTGACTTGGGATTCCCTTGACCCAGGAGCTCCCCATCAGCCTATCCAAGACTCTTTCAAAATTACCGTGAGCTCTGAAGTCTTTCTACATAATCCTTTCCTTGCCCATCTCCTTTCACAGGTGGCAGACCTGTATCACAGTCTGTTCTCCCTGCCTACTCATGCTCCCTCTCTATAAATATCTGTGAAAGAATGAGTCATAATTGAGCCATACAATTATACACCTGTGTCTCATTCAAATACTATCTTTTATAAACTTTTGAAAGTGTCTCTAAAATTTTCCTGT
This sequence comes from Antilocapra americana, assembly GCA_007570785.1. Lineage (NCBI taxonomy): Eukaryota > Metazoa > Chordata > Mammalia > Artiodactyla > Antilocapridae > Antilocapra > Antilocapra americana. Next base: position 705,697 of record ML662497.1, read on the forward strand.
TTTAGACTTGTATTTTTATTTAATTCATTAAGGAGAAGGATCAAGACTGGATGACCTCCAGAGCAAGCCTCTAGTGGAAATAAACTCATAGCTCTTATCCCTAATGGATGTCTTCTGAAGCATCATAGGAGGGACCTTGAGGACAGCAGTCAAGTGATACCTGCCAACAAAGTAAGGCATCATTGATCCAGAACTATGAGGAGAGGGATCTAATTCAAAAAGATCCCTGAGTTTTCAACTTAGGACAATTTAAGTATTATCTCCTCAGAGAGGCCTTCCTTGACAGCTCGGTCTAAATTAGATAAACACCCTACGTCTGCACCTTAAGAACCTGCTTGCCAGTGCAGGAGGCACAAGAGAGGGGTTCGATCCCTGGGTTGGGAAGATCCCCTGGAGAAGGAACTGGCAACCCACGCCAGTATTCTTATCTGGGAAAGCCCACGGGCAGAGGAACCTTGGGGGCTACAGACCGTGGGACCACAAAGTCAGACACAACTGAACACAACACAGCAGCACACCTACCATTGCTGCTAACCCCAACGGGTAACTTTACTGAAAGCCCCGCTTTGTTTTCTCTATAGCACTTGACACTATCTAAAGCTGTGCTTTTTCATAAGAGTAAACCGTGTTTACTTTTCTCATGTCTGTTTTCACCACGGAAATGTAAGGCTCAAGAGAGCAGAGACGGCATCAGTGCTACTTAGAACCCTCTTGCCAGCCACATGTACAGTGCCCAAGCCATGGCCAAAACACAACAAATACTGGCTGAGCTCATGAATTTAACCATGCCACAACAGTCATTTTCCTAAGGTGTATAGCATTGAGAAGGTTCACACTTGAACAGACTTTTAAATCTCAAAAGATCTTTAGTCATCATGTGATTTCCATCAACATGTTTGAACCAAGATTTTATTTGTCATTCCAAGTGAATCATCTTTCCAACTCACCCCAGAGGCACTGATACAACACCAGCTGACACACACAGGTGATACGCAGGCTGTAATTTGCACAAAGGTCCTACTGATGTCCACCGAGTTTCTTAGGGGAAGTGTTACTTCTTTCTGTACATGAGTTGACCACTCAGTAAAACATGAATGCTTAAGCAGTAAAACATGAATGCTTAAGCTCACATTCCTTTTAGACTATGGGAAGTGTTTTCATCCCTAAATATATAATTCAGATTGACCTAAACACTTTGAGGGGTGGTAAATTCATAAACATATCTAAGCCCATTTCGTTATGTTTTACCTACAAATAACAATGCTACGGTTAAAAAGGAGGAAGGAGAAAGAGAGAGGGACAGATGGACTTTGAGTAGTGAGGATACAGGTAATAGTCAAGAGCCCTGTGCACATTTGGATGAGAGAAAGTAATTCTGGCCATGCTATGAGATTAATTCCACATGCTGCTTGAAGAACAATGTTGGCTATGAGCTTCAAATGAGCTAGCACTTGTTTGTTTGGTGGAATGAACCAAGGGCTATTGACAGAAGCAGGAATAAAAGCTGCAGTAAAAGTGTGAGAAGCAGGGACTCTCAACTAGTATTGTAATACCTTATCAAAGTGACTTTGGAAAAATCCTAGTCTCTTTTCAAAAATGTTATTTCTGTAGAGTGTTGAATTTACATTTTGATATTGGAATAACCATTGTGTGCTAAAAGATCTTCCCCAGGTCACATCTGTCCTAGAGAGCCAGGGAGACTATCGAGGATATAGTATGCATTGCAATGATCTTTGACATTGGAACTTCCAGCCTGTGATGTCACTCCACTCCCAAAAGTCGAAATCCTGATCCTCTTGGGTCCCTGAAGTATGAAACATCAAACTGAAAAGAAAGAAAAGAAGGAAGGAAGGGAAAGAGAGAGAGAGAAACAAAAGAAAAAGAAGGGAGGGAAAAAGGGGAGGGAGGGAAGGATGGAGGGAGGGAAAGGGGAAGAAAGGAAGGAAAGGTAATGGTTTGGGCTGCATTAAGTATAAAAACAAAACTAACTGTGAATCAGCTAACATTTAGGACTTCTCTATAGGAGTCAAATATTTCTCCCAAATAGAGAAATCAGTGGGCTGCGATGTGATAGCTATTCAATCAGCAAGAACATTTTGCTCTTTAGTATAATGAAACTTGTAAATAACGCTAAGCTCTGGATTAGTTCCCAAGGGAAAGATCATGCAGTTTGCTTTGGTGGAATGTCAAGACATAAGGGGAAAAGTGATCATCAATAAACAAATGCACAGAACTGAATCACCACATTCTTTTTCGTGGACAAACCCATCTTTATTTTGAGCCCTATGTTAGGAAGTCACTGCTTCTTTTCGTTATAAATAACTTGCCATTGGGGGCTACTATTTGTAACGCCCTTGGTGCCTCTCTGTACATTTCACCCTCTGTGTACCCACGGCATACCATTTCTCTGCATTCCATTCATCAGCATGTGCATTTGCACTTGGGAGATTTGTGGGAACAGAGAGAAGACCAGCAACCACCAAAAGCTTGACATAAAATTGAACGTGTTTACATACCACAGTTGGAAGTGAGCTGACTACTAGCTCCAGGAAACATAATACTTATTTCATTAGACTATCATAAAAGGCATTTCTGTCTTCATACACAGAGATTTGGTAAATTCAAACAAAGAAAAATGACTCTACCCCATACCCCAAAAGGATGTGATTTTTATTTCATCTGTATCCATTTCCAAAAAAGATATGGAAATAAAAGAGGCAGATAAGAATATAACTTGATAAAAAAAATCAAATGTCAAATGGGCAAACCATAGTATGTTAATAAAGCCTTGGACAAAGTTAACTAGAGATAGTCATCTGGCTTGACCTTTCTTTCCCAACTGAATTACTATTCTTCCCTTATTCAGGGGCTGCCTTTAGAGGGCTGGTTGCTATTGTGGTACCATAATGGCTTAGAGTTTCATTTTTAAGAATTCCAAATTCTTTCAGGAACAGAATGAACTGCTCTTTGGGATTTCACTTTGAAGGAAATTTTTATCTAATTTGTTTTTAAATTTCTCTTCTGAAAATATTTTTTATAGAATAAGATTAAAACTAGATGATATATATTGTTGTCAACTACACTTCAATCAAATAAATTTTAAAATAAAATCAGATACATACAGAGGGATATTTTTGTTGCTTAGATCTTTTTTTTTTTTTTTTAAAGTAGCTGTTGGACAACTGGTGTAGGTATAATGTGGAAGCTATCTCTGTCACTGTTTGGACTAGATTCTTAGAACTTCAAATTTCATAGGAAATAAGGATGCTAATTAACCAGCTCTAAGGGAGGTCCTACAAATCTGTTTGTGGCAACTATATTTCTTGGAACCTAATGTTCTCTTAAATTCTCACCCCACCCACACCACTGCATGACTGCATACTGCAATTCTTTCTGTCTTTGCCCTGGGCGGGCATTAAGCAATCTAACTCCTACAGTTAGAATCTCACCAGAGAGAAGTCGAGAGAGGGGAAGAGGAGAAGGGGGATGAGAGGAGAGAATCTAATGATAACAGATCTAATCACAAAATAGCGATCCTTCATACTGTGCTAAAATAAAGTAAACCTCCTAAATGAAAAGGTTTGGGGATTTTTTTGGTTTTGTTTTGTTTAGGTTCTTTTTCAAAGGCCTGTCTAAGACATGCAGTAATCACTGGCCCTTACATAACAGCCATCTCTCCAAAGAGAGACCCATTAAATATTTTAGAAGTAAACTTTCAGTTGGCATCTTTCAAAACACTTATTTCCAAAAATCTTCAGGCTAGAATTACCATTGTCTAGAATCCAATATGTCAGTAAAAACCTCAGAGCCTTCACTCTAAATAGCAAAATGGACTGATGGGTAAACACACTGACAGCTGGCTCCTTTCTTGCTTTGCCATGCAAGTCCTCTTTAACATAACTGGCTCGCACCCTAGCTTTAAGAGTGATGGCTCTGCCTAGTAGCCAATCTAATTGGATAAGATTATAGCATATTTCCATTATAACAAAGAGTCAGACCAGGACCTCCAAGATTTCCATAGACAGTCTAATGGAAAGACTATTGGACAGACAGTGCTACCATTTAGTGAACTGGCTCCCTGCTCAAAGTAGTCAGTCCATTTAAGCCTCAGTTTCCCCATGTTGGAAATGAACCCATCTGATAGCTTCTTAGCTCATAGAGAAGGATGAGACTCTGGTCTTTCTCCTGAACAAGTCAATCACAGTATTAGGTTATGTGTGGAGAAAGATGCAGTCATGTGAAAGCATTGAAAGAAATAATACTGTGCCTGTAAGATTTAATAAGCCTTTCTAAGAAACTGATTTGAACAATAAGAAATTAATACTAACAGTTGCCATTTGTTAAACAACTATTATGCTCTGTGACCATCTTTAACTAAATATTCATTTAACTTTGATAAAAAAAATTCATGAGAACTATTATTACTATCAGTTTACACCTGAAGAAATAGACTCTCTGAGATAGTGATTCTTCCAGGTTCATTCATCTAGTAAGTGGAAAAGTTGGAAAATAAGCCCAAATCTCTCTGATTCCTAAACCACCTATATTTATTAGCTTTCTAATTAGGATATTAAGAGTTTGATTTATATGAATTAGTTAAGGATCATTAATATTTATAATGAAAGTGAAAGTGTTAGTTGCTCGGTTGAGTCTGACTATTTGTGACCCCATGGACTGTAGCCCACCCAGGCTTCTCTGTCCATGGAATTCTCTAGGCAAGAATATTGGGGGTGGGTAGCCACTCCCTTCTCCAGGGTATCTTCCCAACCAAGGGACTGAACCCAGGTCTCCTGCATTGCAGGCAGATTCTTTACCATCTGAGCCACCAGGGAAGCCCTTATATCTATAATATGTGTGTTTATATGTAAACAAACATATTTATAATATGTATATAAATATGCATAGCCTTTGAATACCACACCCCTTACATGATAAAATGGGGTCTCATAAGCCTGTATGTGAACAATTTGGGAAATAAGTCATTCTATCATCTGCTAAGGAATCTATATTTGGAGATTATATTCAGTTCATCTATGATGATCTAGAAAATCAAGAACCATTTACTGTATAATTTCCCTCTTGCCTTCCTACCCTCCAACCTGACTCTTGATTAATTAATTCCTAATTGTCCAAATCTAAACGATTTAAACATTTGGTTCAGCTCTCATTGTTGCTGGAGTGACTTGGCTGAACTCTGGCCTCCCCTCTGTCCAGCGTCTGACTTTGGTGACCTAGCACTTTTCACACAGTGTTTGCTTGTCTTTTGTTTACCTCCTGTCTTCTCCACAGAAAAGAGTTCATTGTCTTATTCATCTCTGACTCTAGCAAATAGCATGAAGTTAGTCACATAGTCAGTAGATGTTTAACCAGTGTGTGTGATATATGGATAGGAGAATGAACAAATGATCAGAACTCAGGGTACTTGGGCTTCCATGTAACAGTGACACCCCTTTACAATTTCATATCCAGTTCCATAATTGATTCCTGTGACAGCCAAACTGATCTTTGAAACTTTTAGGGAATATAGGTACTTGAGATTTAAATATGAAAATCAGGAATTCCCGTTTCTGAATTTAACAGTCTAGCAGGATGATGGAATCAGTGACTCCTTTATGGGGAAGATAATTTCTCAATGATCAATTTCAATTTCTCCATTTGTAATTATGATTCCAATACAGATATAAGGCTATTCATTTTGCTATACCAACAAAACCTGAGATTCAAACTTGAAGAGAAAGTAAGAAGGTAATGCAAAAATTCTGGGGCCAGATGGAGGCTTCCCTGGTGGCTCAGACTATAAAGAATCTGCCTGCAATGCAGGAGACCAGGGTTCAATACTTGGGTCAGGAAGATCCCCTGGAGAAGAGAATGGTTACCCATTCCTTTGAAGGGCCCCCACTCAATATTTCTTTATACAAATCTAGAACAAAAACTTCCAACTACACAAATGTTAAAACTTGCAATCACTCTCTAAACTAAAATCACAAATTTGAGGGAAAGTGACAAAATATTTTTTTAAAACAAAAAACAAAGTAAGTTCAAACTTTTCAAGTTTAAAGAGTAGCTAAGTATACACAGGGGCAAACTAAACAATTTCAGTATCCAGTTCAGTATGTGTAATATCATATATTGTGGACACCATTAAAAATACTTACCACTTCAAGAACATTCTTGATCCAAATATTTTAAATATTGTCTTGAATTGACTGACTGAAAATGAAAGCCTCGAGTGAAGGTATCACAGTGGAACAGCACTTTTGAAAACACCCAAACCTGAAAACAATGCCAAGGGAAGGGCAGCTTCCTTACACTGCTAACAAAGGCAGGAAAATGAATAAGGCAAATGTCCTCACCAAAAGCTCTGACTCAAAACAATGCACTTAGAGTTCAACTCAGATGGTCCTTTTATCCTCTCTATGGTGCACACTGTACACGTTATGGAAACCACTAGGTCTGGATGTGTGAGTGGTGAGTTGAATTTATTTTGCTGAGACACCTATAGCCCTTGATCATTGTGGAACAGTAACTGTAGACTCTTTAGACTCTTGCTTTTCTATGATTTAAATCATGGCTAATACTTTTTTACAATGCTGATTAAATTCGTGTCCACTTGTAAACTGAGTCAAAGGAAACTAAAATACAAGATTCTAAATACGTTAAATATTAACTTCTCATTTTATGTGCACATGAGAAAAGAAATAAATTATGGAACACCGACATTTTGCTTGATGGGTGCTTGGAGAATTATTTTGCTGTGTATGTTTCATTTGTTAATAGGTTTGTGTTTTTTTTTTCCTGTGGCTATTTTGGATAGGCTATTAGGTAACTGAAGCTGAGTTCAGAAAATGGCTGTTTTCTTCATCTCCAAAAAGTCCTACAATTATTCTAAATATTCTTTCTCACTAAATTAAGTAGTTGTTTTAATTCTAGGAAATTCAGCATGAAAGAACTTTAAATTGTTCAAAGAGAAAACAGAATGTTTAACCACACACACTCTTTGAATATCCTCAAATAGAATTTTGGTACTGGTATACCTCTATACTTCTGAATATTTCACTTACAGAAAAGTTGTAAGCTTTAAACAAATTCCTAAGGAAAAATAGTTATAGACTGTGTGCAGTCTTAAAAACTCAGTTCCATAAATTTCCAAAATGACTGAGTTGGCTTGTCATGCATAATATGCTATTCTAGGCATGTATTAATGTATGTAGTTAAACCTGGCGTTATGGTATCTCATTACAACTGAGGGGAAATAGAGGTAGGATGATGTAGTGGCCTGGGGTGCAACTTTGGGTCTAGACAAGCCCAGATTTAAATCCTGGTTTCACTGCACACTAAATATGTGACTCCCTGATAGTTTACTGAATCTTTTCAAGTGTTGATGTCCAAATACAGACAAAATCCTTCACTATGTGGAAGTTGCACCTCTTATAAAAGAAGACAATAATCCAGTCAACCAACAAGCAAAAAGAGTGCATTGTATAGTATTGTAAAAATGATAAGGGCTATGGCAAAAAATCCTAGAGAAGGAAATGGCAATCCACTTCAGTATTCTTGCCTAGAGAATCCCATGGACAGAGCAGCCTAGAAGGCAACAGTCCATGGGGTCGCAAAGAGTTGAACATGACTGAGCAACAAATACATGGCAAAAAAGAGAGAAGGTGAGGGGTATTGCTAGAATCAGAGAGAGAGAGGTTTGTGGTTTTCTATAGTGTGGTCAAGGGAGACCTCATTGAGAAGGTGATATCTTGGCAAAGACCTAAAAGAATGTGAGAGAATGAGCCATATAGGTATTTGGAGTAAGTGAGTTCCTAAGAGCCTAGGGCAGAAGGGGAGAGTCTAAGCTGTAGATACAAATAAATGCATGCACGCATGCTCAGTCACTTTAGTCATGTCTGACTCTTTGTGACCCTATGGACTGTAGCCCACCAGGCTCCCCTAGGAGTCCATGGAATTCTCCAAGCTGGAACACTGGAGTGGATGGCCATGCCCTCCTCCAGGGGATCTTTCCAACCCAGGGATCAAACTTGCATCTCCTGTGTCTCCGGTATGGGCAGGCAGATTCTTTACCCAGTGAGCCACCTGGGAAGCCCCATAAATAAGTGCAGTCTCGGCATATAAATGGCATTAGAATGAGATGAAATGAGATCTCTAGGAAGTGAGTAGAGAATAATAGAAAAGGAAAGAGCACCAACAACAGAACCCTGTTCAGGTTGGGGAAAAGAGAAGGAATCAGCAAAGAAGGCTAAGAGGGAGAGACTAGTAAGGTAGGAGTAAAATCAAAAGAGTGCGTATCCTGGAGGCCAAGTGAAGAAAGACAGAAAGAGGAATCAACTGCCCAATGCCATAAATAGTTCAGGTAAGATGAACACCTACCCTTTAGATGGTCTTAAAGCCTATTGTATTTCCCTCACTCAGCCTCTAAATCATAAAGCTCAAATTACCTAACAAAGAAATAGGCATATTATCAACTCAACTATATAGAAAATCCTAGCATGACTATAAAGCAGTATCTGGAATCTCTTGGAATTTATGTGATCACGCCATTTATTAATACATGTAAGTGTGCTAAGTCACTTCTACATTGTCTGACTCTTTTCAGTCTCATGGACTGTAGCCCACTAGGTTCCTCTGAACATGGGATTCTCCAGGCAAGAGTATTGGAGTGGGTTGCCATGCCCTCCTCCAGGAGATCTTTCTGACCCAGGGATCAAATCACATCTCTTACATCTTCTGCATTGGCAGGCAGGTTCTTTACCACCAGCACCACTTGGGAAGCCCTTGTTAATACAGATCTGTTTCTTACTTGTGTATAGCAGTTAAATCCCACCCCATACTAGAGACGGAAAGGATGTGAAAAAGCTCACATCGCCCAGTGATATGGGAGAGTAAGAGTCAACAGCAAGAATAGAAATGAACTTGTCCATGGGGTCACAAAGAGTCGGACACAACTGAGCGACTGAATTGAACTGAACTGAACTGATCACATAAATCTGAGGGCCAAGATGCTTTTAATGATTCTATTGGAAATAAAAAGTTTTCAAAGAGCAATTTGGAGATTAGTCCAGTTCAGTCGCTCAGTCGTGTCCAACTCTCCAACCCCATGGACTGTTGTACTCCAGGCTTTCCTGTCCATCACCAACTCCCAGAGCATACTCAAACTCATGACCATTAAGTCTGTGATGCCATCCAACCATCTCATCCTCTGTCGTCCCCTTCTCCTCCCGCCTTCAATCTTTCCCAGCATCAGGGTCTTTTCCAACAAGTCAGTTCTTATCATCTGGCCAAAGTATTGGAGTTTCAGCTTCAACATCAGTCCTTCCTTCAGGACTGATTTCCTTTCGGATGGACTGGTTGAATCTCCTTGCAGTCCAAGGGACTCTCAAGAGTCTTCTCCAACACCACAGTTCAAAAGCATCAATTCTTTGGCATTCAGCTTTCTTTCTAGTCCAGTTCTCACATCCATACATGACTACTGGAAAAACCAGAGCTTTGACTAGATAGACCTTTGTTGGCAAAGTAATGTCTCTGCTTTTTAATATGCTGTCTAGCTTGGCCTTAGCTTTTCGTCCAAGGAGAAAGTGTCTTTTAATTTCATGGCTGCAGTCACCATCTGCAGTGGTTTTGGAGCCCCAAAAAATAAAGTCTCTCACTGTTTCCATTGTTTCCCATCTATTTGCCATGACGTGATGGAACTAGATGGCAGGATCTTAGTTTTCTGAATACTGAGTTTTATGTCAACCTTTTCATTCTCCTCTTTCACTTTCATCAAGAGGCTCTTTAGTTCTTCTTCACTTTCTGCCATTAGGATGATGTCATCTGAATATCTGAGGTTATTGATATTTCTCCCAGAAATCTTGATGCCAGTTTTTCCTTATCAGGCCTGGCATTTTGCATGATATACTCTGCATATAAGTCAAATAAGCAAGGTGACAAAATACAGCCTTGACGTACTCCTTTCCCTGTTTGGAATCAGTCTGTTGTCCCATGTCCAGTTCTAACTGTTGCTTCTTGATCTGCATACAGGTTTCTCAGAAGACAGGTCAGGTGGTCTGGTATTCCCATCTCTAAAAATTTTCCACAGTTTGTTGTGATCCACACAGTAAAATGCTTTGGTGCCAGCTATTAGAGAGCTTTATTCTCCTTCTTTGCTCTATTTGCTTTCCATATCAGTTATCACAGTGACTGTCATGAGAATGTGCCTCTCAGACATCCAACTACTGGAAAACAATTGACCATGGGGTTCCAGCTGTTGTACTCTGAAATCCATCCCTGTATTTGCTCTAAGACCATATCTCTTAAGAGTTACTCCCAGCGGTTGATTGAATCTGGCAAGAATACTAAAGTAGGCTCATTCCTGGGAGACACGGGGCCTCTCTGGTGGCTGACTTTGGCTCCAGTGCTCTCTGATAGACTTGCCAATCTTCCTTGAACTGCACAATAGATTGGGCTGTTTCCACCTGATTTTCCTCCACTTTTACCTTCACTCTGGTCAGATTTGCACCATGTTGTGACCACTCTCCCAGACCTCCCCATCTCCAGCCTTTGCTGCCTACCTCTCCATTTTCTCTCACACTGTCATTCTCCTAATAAAATCAAACATATTTAATCCATCTTGGCATTTGGACTCAGACCAACATAATCATCTTCTCACATCCTATGTTTTTCTTGTTTATTATGTTTTATGTTTCACTACCCATTAGAATGTAAGTTCCAGCAGAGCAGGAATTTTGTTTATCCATATATGTCAAACATCTAGTAGAATGCCTGGTACATTGTAGGTGCTCAACAAATATGTGCATAATAAATGGACAGCAAAGGCTTACAGTTAGCAAATTAGCAAATTCATATTATCAATGAAATAACTGAATAAACAAATGACAATCCCAATCAGTTATCATAACTCTGCTCCCTCCTCAGTTCCCTGATCCTCTTATTTAATCTAGCCCTTCCCTTACAGTGGAAAACACTTGGGTTTTCCCATTACAGAAATGAGATCTGAGAGGTAAATTGTTTTTAGGAAAAGATCCAGGTTAATAATTGGATGACTGCCATCTGTTCTGGGCAGGCAATATGCAATTTTGACTAAGATATTTATCACTATCATTCTCTTGTCTTCAATTTCAGCCAGGATCTGCAGATAAACAAAATTGAAATTTCTGAAGGTTAAATATTCATCCAATAGCAATCACACTTGGTCCACACCTGATCAATTCTCCCACTCTCTAGTCTCCCTAAATGTCTCTTGAGGATGGATGAGTAAGGACAAACTATTCTCAAGTATGACTCCAGATTTTGGAAACAGAGTTCTATGGTGAGATGGCTTTAAATGACAATATAGGGAAGTCTTTTCTCACTGGGGCCACTAAGTTTACTTGAGGAGATCCCCACAGGGTTCCAACTAAGGAGTTTAAGCCCAGCTCTAAGTGTTCTGGAAGCTAGATGGAAGAGGAGGCTGGGGTGGCGGGTGGCGCCCAACTCTTTCTCACAAAGGTGGATGTAATTTTCAGCCTATTTCTAGGGCAGACCTGATGAATGACTATTAGAAAATCCAGGTTCCAATCTGGGCTTTGCTGCTATTACCTGTATGGCAAATGACCTCTTTGATCCTCAGCTCCCTCATTTTTAAAATAGGACTAATAATATCTTCCAGCCTCTTGTAAGATAAATCTGATGTAAAGCATTTGCCTATAGAGGGTACTCAACGAATATTCGCCATTATTATTACTGATATTGATAATGCAAAGAAAAGTAAACCATTTGTTCGATGTTTGGGTTGTCCCTTTAACTTCTTTGGCTGAATGTTGATATGAAAGTTCTTGACAGCATCTACATATATAACAATGAGGTAGATGATAATTAAGATTTATTGCATCAAAATTTAATTAAAAAAAGGATAAGGGAAAGAAAACAGACAAAGTCAATCATTAAGCTTCCAAGACTCTGCTTTGAGCTAAGAGTTTCATTGGGCTTGACTTCTTTTTTCCAAAGGGCCAGGGAATTCTCACATGATGTCAGACTACATGAGTTACAGAATGTCTCATCACACTTTCAAAGTCTCCACACTCCTTTCTCCTGCATAACTGGTGAGGTCAAAACGGCCACCTTCCTGAGTGTCATTGCTGAACAAAGTGCAAGAAAGAAATGCACTTCCCATGGAAGTCCAAGACAGAAATAACAGAGAGTGGTACTTGACCTTTAAACCACACTGAACACAGCTGACGGACCAAGTTCTTAACAGAGTCGCATCACTGTCTTTAATTTCTCCCTGACCTAAAGATTCCAAACTTTGAAACAAACTGCTGGAGTAGGAAAAGAAGGAAGAGGTGAGGACAGCCTGATGTAAATTTACCACTAGGTTAAATTCTAAAGTTGCTCCAGAATTTTGCATTATTATCTGAAAGCCATCAAAGGAAGAAAAGCAAGCAAGTGACTTGGCCCAGTCAAGGTAAGGCTCTGTCTTTGCAACTCAGAGAGAGAGTAGGGGTCAACAACTTTGTACAAACACACACAGACCCACACACGCAGAGGTCTGGTTGTGTGTGGCTAGAGCAGCAGCTGATGAAACACAGAGCATGGGCTCCTGGTGCTACTCCTAGAGAAGAATGAATTGGGTAAGGAACAGTTAATAAGAAAATGTGCCTTGCTCACTGTGCACATTGCAACAAAGAGCTGGCAGCTCCTGAAGGAAAAGGGCTTGTGCCGCTGCCGTTCAAACTTGTCAGTCAGCCTGTGCCAGCAGCCTCAGCGTCTGCCTCCCCGGCACACCCTCATTACATGTGTCTGGCTGGGCTGATCTGTACATCTGCTCAGAGACGCTCCTGCCGAGTCGGGGATTTCTGCTTTTCTCCACTGGTGCAGGAGTGGGTCTCTCCCGGCTTCTCTTCTGTCACCTCCACCCCTCTCCCCAAGGAGGCTCCTGCTTTACGGGAGCTTTGGACTTCCCTCACGGGCTGCCTGTCCCCGACTTCTAGAATGGAAGAAGCTGAGCTGGTGAAGGAGAGACTCCAGGCCATCACGGTAAGTCTGCCTAGTTATAACTCACGGAGGCGCTTGCTTACAGGGACGACAGACACGTTGCTTGCTGCCCCTGCTGCTGAGCCCCCTTAGTGAAAAAACAGAACTGTCACCTTTCCCGGGCAAGTCTCTGCCGCTCTCTTAACCCTGGTGACCCTCTGTAACTCTTGGGCTTCCTAAGTAGAGAGCAAATGTTCTTGATTTTCACAGAAACTGTATCTATGTTTTAAATAGCAGTCAGAAGCTTTTAAGGCAGTTTGGTTACACAATCATGTTCCTGAAAAACATAGATTTTCCTTACATTTATATTTGACAAACACTAGATCAAGAAACTGATCTTCAACTTGGAAACTTTTTAAAACAATTAACTCACCAAATAGTCAAAAAGGAGGAGAAAAAAGAAATTAAGAAAAAACTTGAAGCTTTTATTTGTAGTTGTGGTAGTGTGTTCCACAAAGTCTTAGAGAATTAAAATGAATGTCGTTGTACTTTAGCTAAGGATTAAACAAGAGAAAAGTAGGTAAAAGCACGTATCAGATTAATTCTAAGATATCAGTTTCCAGCAGAGTCACAAACTAAATAAGATCCTGATAAAGGAATGTAATACATGCAATGCAATGGATTTGGAAAATATTTTGTTAATACCAGGAAGGAGAATAGTGCGTTTTTTATGTTTATTCTGGGAGAGAGTCAAAGTATGAAATGAATTACTTTCCTTAAGTGATCCAGCTTTTTTTCAGTTTTACAAAGTCCTGTATTTGGCAGTCACCTGGAAATCTCTGGCACAATCATTTATCATTAGCTACAACTTATCATATAATTTTTTTAAAAGAAAAAATAGTTTAGAAATCAACATTCCATTTTTTCAGCATTTTCTGACACTGAAATTAGCTGTCAGGAGTACTGTTTAAAATTGATGCATAATATCACAGATGTGGATTTATTAATTTAAATGTATACTGGACATTACTATCTATAAAAATAACTCTTTACTGTCTTGTGAAAAGAAAACTGATGCAAAATTAGAGTGAATAGAAAGATATTATTCTTTGCTCTTCAAATTCTCATAGCATAAATTATTATTATGCTAAGCCCAATTTAGAATTTTTGTTAAACAGATACAAAGTTTCAGTTCCACCCAGAAAGCATTCAGTAACTTGAAATATTTTCTCAGCCAATGGTTTAGGAACCAAAAGTCCACAGATAAAGTTGGCACTTTTCCATAAGGCAGTGCTCTCGAAATGTCCAACTCCTAATTAGTACATTTTCCTTGCTTCAGAAAACCTTGGTTTGGATTATTGTTTGTTTTGCTTTGTTCTTTTTGTTGTTAACTCAGCCACTGTTTCAGCTGTCTTGCTTTAAGGGACAGGAGCTGGGCCCTGCTCTGTTGTTTTTGGCATGGGCCTTTTACATTACAGCTGTTGTCTAAAGGTTACTTTATCAGACTGTGTGAGTTGTGTGGGCACAAGCTCTGCTTTTCCCGACCCTTCTATCTACTAATTAACTAAATTAAATCATATAGCCGATGAAATCCACACGTAGCTCCTTCTTCCACATTTTCCTTTTTGAATCGCAGCCTACCCTGACTTCAGCCCTTATTATGCCCGCTGCACTTTATAACTCATACTGAAGCAGAACATGTTCTAAGGGTAAGACCACACTCAGGAAAACTAGGAATTTTCACTGAGGGTTCCAACTGCAAATAAAACTAGGACCAAAGTCATAATGCTTTAAAATGCCTTCCAAGCAGACCAGAGAGTAAATAGGTTCCTGAATATACTGCTGTGTACTTTTATGATGATGAAAAAAATAATAATATTAACAACTAATTTTTGGATTATTTCATTAGCTTTATCATATCCTATTAGAAAGAATAAGCATATCTAGAAAGTAAAATTACAAAATAATTATATTTTGGAAGTAAAACACTTGTATAAAATTGTAGAGAAAAAATTGAGGAAAGTTTGTGGGAGCAAATTCCCCCCAGTCTATACCTCACTGGATCAAGTCCAGTCACACAGGTCACCACTGAAGATGAAAAAATGGAGCACTGGTGTGTCCATGGAAACAACACATCCACTCATCTCTCTCCCGGACGCCCTGGGAAATGCCAGCTGTCTCCACCCTTGCCTGACCCAGGAAGCCACCTCAGCTATTCCCCTTCCCCCTGGCGAAGTGAAAACACACCGCGTCCAGAGAGTTTTCAAGGATTGTCTCGCTTTTGGAAGCACTTAAAATCTTCAGACTCTCAGACCTAGACTAAAACTCAGAGACAATAATTTCATTTTAATTGTTTTCATTCTATTTCCCTACACTGAAATAATTTTTATATGCTTTAAGAACAAAATCAAATGACAGTTGCCCAATGTAACCAAACACAGTGATTCAGAGACCTGACTTTATTAGAAAACAAAACTTTCAACATTCTAAGATCTATTTGATTTTCATACTAAAATTTATTCCTCTAATTCCTAGGTAAGAAATGACATAATCATCACTTCAATATTTATTCCACATGATTTTGAGGGTCCAAAAAGTCATTATTTCTACTGCAAGAAATTTAAAAAATAAATGTATATGCCTGAAACTTGATAGAATCAAGTGCCAGTCTTCTTGTTCCTCTTTTGAAAAGAAACAGATTAAACACAGCAAGTAGATGGAATGTGACATTAGGCTCTCAAATTGAAAACTAAATTACTGTGATGGTGCCTTTTTTTCTCATACCAGTAAGTTGAATTTTAGATTATTCAGAAGGCTTCTCAAAGACTTAAAGGGAATAAAAGAAAAAATTATGAAAGTACACAGAAAAGATTGTTTAGAGTACTTCATTTGGTTGGAGAAGGAAAGAGCAACACAGTCCAGTATTTTTTCTGGAAAATTTCATGGACAGAAGAGCCTGGAGGACTGAAGTCCATGGGATCACAAAGAATTAGACACAACTGAGCAACTGAACACATACTTCATTTGGGTACACCAAGTATGGATTCTGTTTTGTATACTTACTCTCATGTTTCTCCTTCGTTACCTTATCCAGGTACAGGCATACCTTGGAGATAACTGCAGATTTGGTTCTAGACCACTTTGATAAAGCAAATATCACAATAAAGCGAGTCACATGAATTTTTCAGCTCCCAGTGCAGATAAAATTTATGTTTCAACTATATAACATAATGCAATGTTATTATGTCTAAAAAACAATACACACGTGTGAGTGCTAAGTTTCTTCAGTCGTGTCCAACTCTCTTCTACCCTGTGAACCCCAGGCTCCTCTGTCCATGGGATTCCCCAGGCAAGAATACTGGAGTGGATTGCCATGCCCTCCTCTAGGAGATCTTCCCGACCCAGGGATCCAATCAGCATCTCTTAAGCTTCCTGCATTGGGAGGTGGGTTCTTTACCACTAGTGCCACCTAGTAAGTCCGCAATTTAAAAAATACTTTACTGCTAACAAATGGTAACCATCATCTGAGTCTTCTGAGAGCTGTAATCTTTTTGCAGTAGTAGCATCAAAGATCACTGATTACAAAAACAAACAGTGCATGTTTTCACTTGTATGTGAGACCTAAAAAAGCAAAGCAAATGAACAATTATAACAAAGCAGAAGCAGATTCACAGACACAGAGAAAAAACTAGTGGTTACCAGAATAGGGAAAGGTGTGGGGGAAAGAGAATTAAAGGTACAAACTGTTATTTATAAAATAAATGTTATAAGGACGTAATATACAGCACAACAAATACAGTCAATATTTTATATACCTTTGTATGGAGTATAATCTATAAAAATATTGAATTGCCAGGTTGTACACCTGAAACTAATATAATATTGTAGGTTAACTATGTTGTTATTGTTTAGTCATTAATCCGTATCCAACTCTTTTGTGACCCATTGACCTAGCCCACCAGGCTTCTCTGTCCCTGAGATTTCCCAGGCAAGAACACTGGAGTAGGTTGCCATTTCCTTCTCCAGGATATGTTCCCAGGTCAGGGATTGAAAATGCATCTCCTGTGTCTCCTGCATAATCAGGCAGAATTCTTTACCACTGAGCCACCAGGGCAGCCCTCAAGTCACTATACCTCAATTAAAAAAATAAAAAAAGACTGCTCACAAAGGGAAAAAAAACAAGAACAAAGATCACTGATCATACATCACCATAACAAATATAATAATGAAAGAGTTTGAAATATGGCAAGAATTACCAAAATGTTAAAGTGATCAAACGTTATTTTTTAAAAAAAAAAAACTGTGCCAATAGACTTATTCTGTGCAGAGTTGTCACAAACTTTCAAACTATTTAAAAAATACAGTATCTATGGAAATAAATACTATATATCTAGCAAAATAAAAGTGAAGCACAGTAAAATGAGGTACAGCTGTGCTGACTCTTAACTTATTAAATTAATAAGTTAATTAATTTCTTAGTGTCTCTTAGCCAAAGAGTTTAAGTTTTGAATTATAAATGGAAAACAGAATACTTCAAACTAAGTAAATATTACATTGATTAAAGAGTCTCTTGAGGCTTAAGTTAGTACACAGTATTTTAACAAATAGCTGATTTTTATACATAAGGAGAGCTATTAAATAGGCTGGCAAATAGAAATGCACTTTAAATATTATCAGAACTGAGGCTACCAATGTCTCCAGTGTTCTCTGAAAGACTGACATGAAGGACTGAGTTATCTCTAGAGTTCCTCTCTGGAAGTAAACATGGTACACATCGAAGCATGATGAAATGGCCCAAGTGAATTTCCCACAAAAACGGAAGTATCTTCTTATAATCAGTAATATCCTATATACTGTTCATAACCTCCTTCCCAAGCAACATATTTTCTTATTTCCATTCCCATGGTGGCATTAGAAAATATTGTTACTAAATAACAGGGGATACTCGGGCTGGAAAACTCCTAGATCTTAAACTGCAGGAGATCATAGAACACAAAAGTAGTACTTTTGGGCCAGGGTAGGAGGAACGATTAGCGAGCTCAAAAAAATTCTGAGAACTAGAATCAATATATAGAGAACAAACCCAGCTGAGGAGAAAATGGGTAAGAATAAAGCTGATGCTTTTACTTTCATCCAATTTAACTTTTAGCTGTTAGAAATGCACATTACCCACTCATTCTCTCATTCCTTTTTTCAATTAAAGGTTATTGAGCACTTACTATGTGACAAACCTCATTCATTTTTCGCTCCAACAATATATGTACTCAGTCTCTTAGACATGTCTGACTCTTTGCAACCCCATGAACTGGAGCCCGCCAGATTCCTCCATCTGTGGGATTATCTCAGCATGAATATTTGCTCTTCCAGGGGATCTTCCCGACCCATGTATCAAACCCACATCTCCTGTGGCTCTTGCATTGGCAGGCGGGATTCTTTACCACTGAGCCACCTGGGAAACCCTCCACAACATATAATATTTATCTAAGTCTCGTGCTTTTAAATGAAAAGAAGTGAAATAAGAGGAATTAGGAGTGTCAGAGGGAATTCCCTGATAGCTGAGTTGGTAAAGAATCTGCCTGCAATGCAGGAGACCCCGGTTCGATTCCTGGGTCAGGAAGATCTACTGGAGAAGGGATAGGCTACCACTCCAGTATTCTTGGGCTTCCCTTGTGGCTCAGCTGGTAAAGAACCCACCTGCAATGTAGGAGACCTGGGTTCAATCCCTGGGTTGGGAAGATATCCTGTAGAAGGGAAAGGCTACCCACTCCAGCATTCTGGGCCTGGAGAATCCATGGACTGTATAGTTCATGGGGTCCCAAAGAGTTGGACACAAATCAGCGACTTGCACTTGCACTTTCAGGAGTGTAAGAAGTGGGATGGGATGGGTTGCAATTTGCTGTAAAATGGTCAGGAAGGGCCTCAAGGAGAGGGTGACATCTGAATGTGGATTGAGGAGGTGAGCTTGTCAAAAGTTAGACAACGACGATAATCACAAGAACAAGCACCTGCCTAGGACTGATTACATTTGGTAATGAGCCATATAAAGTCCTGACACTGGAATTTGAGCAACAGAGCCAGATTTGCCAGCCAAAGCTGCTCATGAAGCAAAATAATCAAGAGCTCTACATTTCCCCAGATCCACTCCCTATTTTGTTCCACTCCCAAGGAATTTTTTCTAGACTTGCAAACATAGGAATGTAGGAGGCAGAGGGTTCTTTGTATAAAACAGAAATTTACTCAACACAAAGACCGCTATTAAAACAGTAACATAAATAAATACACATAGATCTTAGTTACTTCTCTTTTTTAATTAATTAATTCTGTTTTCGTGCTGGGTCTCCTTTGCTACCTTCGGACTTTCTCTAGTCGCAGCACATGAGCTTCATGTTGAGGCTCTTGAGTATAGAGCTTAGGTTCAGTAGTTGTGGCATACTGGCTTAGTTGCTTCTCGGCATGTGGGATCCTTCCAGAACAGGGATCAAGCCTGTGTCCCCTGCATTGGCAGCCAGATTCTTAACCACTGGACCACCAGGGAAGTCCCTCTAGTTACTTCTTTAGCATGCTTCCTCTCACTGGACACTCCACCTCATCTCATTCACCTTTTTCCCAATATCTGGTATTTTCTAAGAGTTAACATGACACTTAATGACCTCAAAGCAGGATCTGCTACATAATTTGTGAGGCCCAATACACAATGAACATGTGGGGACCCTTGTTCAAAAAATATTCAGAATTTCAAGGTGGTAACAGCAGAAGTTTAAAAGCATTCAAACGAAAGCTCTGGGCCTCTCTGAGAGTGGTGCCACCATGTAAAACTTCCTAAGTCACATGTCCAAGAAGCCCAGTCCAGCCATAGACATCTCTTTCTTATTCATTCCTTCTGTACAAATGAGAGCATGAAAACAAATGCAAACCAGCCTGGATCTCAACAGAAGTTAGACCTTAACATGTATTTGGATCATTGTGTTGTTTAGAATTCTAAGGACACCTTAAAGTAATAATGACTAAAAGGAAGCATAGTGAACCATTGTTTCACTGTACCTCATGGTTAAGACAGTTATGGAAAGAATTCCCAATTTGTCATGATCATCCCAAGACATTCACATAAAGATGGTACGTGGAGATGGTAGGAATCTCCTAAGCAAAGATGTCCTGTGCCAGTATATTCAAACAATAAAACCTCTGCACAATTTTCCACAGTGCTATGCTAAGATTACATGTTTCTTCCAGAGAGGGAAAGGTTTCTTAAAACAAAAGTGCTATGCCACATTTCTTTGCCAAACATAATAGCCCACCCACAAAGGAGATCATGTGATGAGGTACAATAGTTTTGATGCCTTGTTAAGGAAACTACTTTTTGATAACCAGGGATGGTTTTTCCAGTGTGCTATGGAGTGATAATGCTACTCCGCCAAGCCCTCCACTGACAAGGATCCCCACGAACTTACTAGATGGTGAAAAGGAAAAGCTGCTTCTTTAGAAAACTGTGATTAAAACAAGCCAGAGACTAAGTGACTAAATCTAACAAGAGTCTAAACAATACAGCGTAGTTCAGGCTAGAACCAAAGCAGAATTTCCACTTCCTAATCTACAGACTGAAACTACCTAGCTTCTCTAAAAATAAGATAAGAATATTTTAATTTATTAATTTATTCAATTTATTTAAATAACAGTGGTGTCATTCTGGAAAACTCAAGAAGTTTGCTCACCAGGAGCCCTATGACATGTCAACTTTCCTAAAACACCATAGGAATAATTTGAGTGAGATCCATACTTACAGTTTTTATGTAAAACCCCAGTGACTGAGTGAAATTCACTCAAACCGTTTTAGACATATAGCCAGGTAATTTTCTGAACCTCTAACTTCTGTCTTAAGTATGAAGTTTTCAATGTGTAACTACATCAATAATTGACATGGAGTGATACAACATGTTAAAAGGAGACATAACAGCTACTCAGAATCAATCTATGCTACCAAATCTAGATACAAAGATATCTCAAGTACAAGAATTCTGCAATTAAAAATAATAATAACCCCAAACTCCCAGTCCATCCCTTCTCTATTCCAACCCTCTTGGCAACCACAAGTCTGTTTTCTATATCTGTGAGCCTATTTCTGTTTCGTAGATGGGTTCACTTGTGTCATATTTTAGATTCTGCAAATAAGTGGTACCATATGGTATTTGTCGTCTTTCTCTTTCTGACTTACTTCACTTAGTTTGATAACCTCTAGGTATATCCATGTTGCTGCAAATGGCATTATTTCATTCTTTTTTATGGCTAAGTATCTGTATATACCACATTTCTTTATGCATTCATCTGTCAATGGATATTTAGGTTGCTTCTGTGTCTTGGCTATTGTGAAGACAATGGATATTTAGTGTTGCTCTGAGCATGGGCTTCTCTGGTGGCTCCGTGGTAAATAATCCATCTGCCAATGCAGGAGATGCTGGTTCAATTCCTAGGTCAGGAAGATCCCCTGGGGAAGGAAATGGCAACCCACTCCAGTATTCTTGCCTGGGAAATCTCATGGACAGAGGTGCCTGGCAGGCTACAGGCCATGGGTCACAAAAGAGAGTTGGAATGACAGTGACTAAACAACCATGAACATGGGGTGCATGTATCTTTTTATTTGTTTATCTTTTTGATTATATAATTTTGGGAGTTTGGGGTTAGTAGATGAAAACTATTACATATAGAGTGGATAAGCAACAAGGTCTTACTGTATAGCACAGAGTACTGTATTCAATATCCTGAGATAAACCAGGATAGAAAAGAATATTTTAAAAATGTATAAATGTATGTATAACTGAATATCTTTGCTGTACAGCAGAAATTAACACAACTTTGCAAATCAACTATACTTCAATTTTTTTAATGGAAAAAATAATAACTTTGGGGATTAATATATACATGCTAGTATATATAAAATAGATAAACAACAAAGACCTACTGTAGAGCACAGGAAACTATACTCAATACCTTGTAATAACCTATAATGGAAAGAACTTGAAAAAGAATATACATATACATATACATGTATATGTATATATGTATATAACTTGATATGTATAACATATATATGTATATAACTGAATCACTTTGCTGTATACTTGAAACTAACACAACATTGTTAAGTAACTATACTGAAATTTTAAAAAGATAAAATAACAATAACACATCTATTCTTATATACCATTTAGGCTTAAAAAATAAAAATAAAACATTCATATTCATTATCTCATTTGTCCAAACAGTCTTATGAGTATTTTCAAAAGTAGATGTTACTATCTCCGTTTTATAGGTGAAAAACCTAAGATCGAGGAAAGTTAAGAAATTAGGTAAATAGTGGAAAATAGCAGAGTCTCTGCTCATAACATCACGATAAATTCTATAAAACATCAAAACCACAATATTTACCCTTGTTCAGAACTTTATCTGTTTTTCACTCTTAATAAAAGTTTGAAATGGAGCAAAGAGAAGAATCTATGGAGGTTCTTCTTCATCCAATCACATTTTCTAACCCAAACTTTCTCCACTCAATCTCATTTTCTAGCCCAAACTTTCTTCACATAATCATATTTTTTAACCCAATTCTACAGTCTCTTACCTTCATCCCCAAGCTGTTAGAAGTAGGAAAGGAAAGAATGCAATGCCATTTCGGAAGCATTTGTTACCACATTAATAGTGTTGAGAAGAACCATTTTTCAGAGTAGCTCATATTCTAAGCCTCTGTTACTTTCTCCCCCTCCCATTTTCATGACATAGTCTCTTCCCTTCCAACCAGGATTTCTTAGGAAAGACACTGTTGCATCTCTCAGCCCCTCAACACCAGCTGAAGCACAAAAAAACATCATGAATGAATAAGTGAGTGAATAAAGATCATCAAGCTGAAAAGGGGGGAGAAACCTAATGATTGCCTGCCCAGCTAACAGATTTTTTTATTGAAGACATGGTCACAGCTTAGCATCACCCTTTGATTATTCAGGAGCTTATTTTGTGTTTGTGTTTATTCTTGTTTTGTTTTGTCACTATTTATTAGAACAAACAGGAAAGGATATACAAAGGAATAAAGGAGTAGAACACAAACTGGATTCTATTTAGAGATCTGTCAGAATTTGTTGTAAAGCCAGGAAACAAAAATAATATTACTAAATAAAATGAGGTGTATAAAATGTGTGCTTTTTAATTCATCACATAAGTAGTAATGATAACTACATCCAAATCCCATGGCTAACATAAGAATTAGGATTTTTCAAAGGTAAATTCAGAAATAATCACAGGACCAGGAGAAAACTTAGGGATTTCTTGATCCACATTCCCATCCTCATTACAATGTGCTCAAGAGATGCTCATCCAGCTTCTCCTTGAGCACTTCCAAAATCAGATGGATTAATATCTCTCAAAATACTTTATTCCATTTAAGAAATAACTCTCTGATATAATGTGCCAGAATCCAACCTCCTTTAACTTCTTCCCACTCATCTTGACTCTAGTCACTGAAGCCGTGTACCTTTATTTTCTTGATTTCAATCATTCCTCATACCACAGGCTCATTCTAGAAAGTGAAAATGAATGTTGCTCAGTCATGTCCAACTCTTTACGACCCCATGGTCTGTATAGTCCATGGAATTCTCCAGGCCAGAATACTGGAGTGGGAGAGCCTTTCCCTTCTCCAGGGGATCTTCCCAATCCAGGAATCAAACCCAGGTCCCCCGCATTGCAGGCAGATTCTTTACCAGCTTTTAAATGTCCGTGTCACTCTTAAAATTTGGTGCTGAGAGTTGAATAGAATACTTACCTGTAATAGTCTTTAATGCTATATATAATCTCCCTTGTTTGGCTAATTGAATTTCTACAGATATATCTGGGAAATGATACAGGGTGGTATAAAAAACATTATCTTTGAAATTTATAGAAAATTAGGCTCAATACCAATTCCAACATTAGACCAATCTTATGATTTGGGGACATTGATAAACTCTCTGGTCCTCACATTAGTATCTCTAAAATTAACAACAATTAAATTGAAAACTCAATATTCAAATATATAATGAATATACAAAAATCAAAAGCTTTCTGAAAAACAGTCAGAAACTGTAATTTAAAAAGTGAGACATGACCAAGCATGCATGATGTAATGTGAAAGTAATCCATTCCTGATAGCTACATTTTTAAAAAAAAGAACAGTTAAAGCTTAAAAAGAATTTTATTTAGGAAATGTGAAGAATTTATATGACAAAATCTTTATGTTTTTATACCTACTAAGGAACTGTGCAGGATATATAATGAAATTTTACTAAGTGATATAATATATGTCTAGAGAGACACACCATTTCTTGAGGTAAAGTCTGAAGACAAAAAATGTCACATATTTTCAAATTTATTTTAAGTTTAATGCAATTCCAATCAAAATCTCTACGGAGGCATTCTTATTTACTTCTGTGCACCATGAAATTGTTAAAACAGGATAATTAGGCAATCAGTAAAAGAAAACTCAGAAACTGTTTTACCAAGAATTTTATTAACAAGGAAACATACAAATACTAAAGAAAAATAAAAATGCATACAAGATGTATTCTTAAGATGCTCGTAAGATAACAAAATCATTTCTTAGAGTATTTAGTAAAAAGTGGAATCCAACGTCCAAAAGTAGGGATTAGCTGAATAAATACAGTGCAAATATACAGGTATGTAAATATAGTTATGTGTGTGTATATATATATATATATATATATATATATATATATATATGTAATGGAATAATAAGTATCCATTAAAAATAATTTAGAAGACTAATGATATGGTATATCATCATTTCATGATATATTAAGAGACATAAGGTTACTAAATGTGTAACAAACAATTCCAGCTTTATATGCTATAACATATTATGCAGATGTAAATCAGACATAACAGTATCAATCTCTGATTATCTCTGGATAATGATAATTATTATTAGGAGTAACTTTTAAAATTCTACCAGTGTATGTGAGTTTTTGTTTGCTTCTTTGGCTGTTTGTTTGGTTGGCTGGTTTGCTGGTTGGTAATTTTGGCTTCGTAGAGAGTGATGAAGCATAAGGAACCAGCTGAGTTTTCCACTTAGTTTCTATTGGAATTTAACAAAATGGTGGCAAAATTCAATGGGAAAAATAAAGTACTGCTACTAATCAAGACATTTTAGAGAAAAGCAACAAAGCAAAACTTGCCCACTAAAATGTTAATTTATCTCATTGGTGCTACATAGTATTAGTACCAAAATCTATAACTAAAGACACACACAGATAAACTGGAGCCAGACCCTAGTGTACAGGTTTTAAATGTAAATGATAAAATTAGTAAATAAAAAAATAAACCAATAAGAAAGAATTATTTGATTAAGTTTCAAATTTAGTTAAAATTTGGGGGGAAATAATTAGACCCTCAGCATTTACCAGAAGTCAAAATTAATTCAGCTGGATTTAAGAATATTTAAAAAACTCTTTGGAAAACTAGATGATGAAAATATAGATGAATAATTACTGTATCTCAAAAATTAAAAGATATTAAAAACATAAAAGCAGAAAAATGGAGGGAGCTTCCCAGGTGACTCTAGTGGTAAAGCACCCACCTGCCAATGAAGGAGACATGGGGACAAGTGTTCCTCCCTTGCTCAGGAAGATCCCTAGGAGGAGGGCGTGGCAACCCACTCCAGTATCTTGCCTGGAGAATCCCCATGGACGGAGGAGCCTGGCAGGCTACAGTCCATGGGATCACAAAGAGTCAGACAGGACTGAAGTGACTTAGCACAGCACAGCACACAGGAAAAATAACTTTCAGTGCTTCTAGAAACAACATAAGTGAAAAAAAAAAAAAGGAAAGTAGGAGACATTATTTACAACTAAGTATGGCAAACAAAGGGGGCTTCCCAGGTGGTGCCAGTGGTAAAGAATCTGCCTGCCAGTGCAGGAGAGGCAAGAGATGGCAAACAAAAGGCTGCTATTCCTAATTCAAAGAACCCGTGTGTGTGTGTGTGTGTCTGTGTGTGTGTGTGTGTGTGTGTGTGTCTGTGTGTCTGTGTGTCTGTGTGTCTGTGTGTCTGTGTGCTCAGTCACTTCAGACTCTTTGTGACCACATGGACTGTAGCCTGCCAGGCTCCTCTGTCCATGGGATTCTCCAGGCAAGACTACTGGGTTGAGTTGCCTTTTCCTTCTCCCAAAGAACTCTTTCAAATTGTTTATTAAAAAATTAATAGGCTTCACCAAAAAAAATAAAATAAAATGGACTTCCCTAGTAGCTCAGCTGGTAAAGAATCCACTTTCAATTCAGGAGACCCCAGTTTGATTCCTGGGTCAGAGAGATCCACTGGAGAAGTATTCTTGGGCTTACCTGGTGGCTTAGTTGGTGTAAGAATCTGCCTGCAATGTGGGACACCTAGGTTCAATCCCTGGGTTGGGAAGACCTCCTGGAGAAGAGAATGGCTATCCACTCTGGCCTGGAGAATTCCATAGACTATCCATTGGGGTTGCAAAGAGTCCAACACAACTGAGTGACTTTCATTTTCACTTTACCAAAAAATAGGTGGACATCACAGCTTCCCTGGTGGGAAGAATCAGCCTGCAATGTGAGAAATGTGGGTTCAGTCCCTCAGTCAAGATGATCCCCTGGAGATGGAAATGGCAACCCACTCCAGTATTCTTCCCTGGAATATCCCATAGACAGAGGAACCTGGTGGGCTATAGTCCCTGGGGTTGCAAAAGAGTCAGACATGACCTAGCAAATAAACCATCACCACCTGGTAGTCATCACAAAAAAATTTTTGCATAATTCATACAAATAGCCAAGAAAATTATACATAATAATATATAATACTTGACCACAGTAATCTTATAAATCTCATTAAGAGATCAAAATTAGACTATTTTTGCTCTATTTATATTGCTTAAGGATCTTTCACTTTTAATATTCTACTTAATAAGAGTAAGGTAATAAACACTGCTTTGCAGAAATGTAAGTTAAAATAACTTTTCACTGAAACTTTTTACCAATTTGGAAACATCCAAACCCCTTGACTAGGTAACTACATTCTAGGGACCTATCTGAGGAAATAACTAGACAAAAGTGGTTGAAATTTTATAAACAAGGAATTTCATCATATAGCTTCTTATAACAGCAAAAGATTAAAAGCAACCTAACAGGAGGAAAAGGGGAAACTGATTAAGCAATTATGCTCTTCTGAATAAAATTGAGTTATTTTATTAATAAAATTCAATTACATGAGAAATGCTCATGACACAGTATTAAGTGCAAAAGGTAAAACACAAAACTGCATATGGGTCTCCTTGTGTGGTTTGTGCATGTGTTTTTAAAAACATAGTTATCTGTTTTAATTTTTTTTTTAATTTTCTTTACTTTATTGTGTTGGTTTTGCCATACAATGACATGAAACCGCCATGGGTTTACACATGCTCCTCCTCCAGAACCCCCCTCCCTCCTCCCTCCCGATTCCCTCGCCCTGGGTCATCTCGGTGCACCAGCCCTGAGCATCAACCCTGGGCTGGCGATTGATTTCACATCTGATAATTAACATGTTTCAATGCCATTCTCCCATATCATCCCTTGCCCTCTTCCACAGAGTCCACGAGTCTGTTCTATACATCTGCGTTTCTTTTGCTGTCTCGCATGCAGGGTTCTCGTTACCATCTTTCTAAATTCCATATATATGCGTTAGCATACTGTATTGTTGTTTTAAGCATTTTGAAAAAATATTGGAATAAAATGTAGATAGTAGTTATTTCTAAAGTAATGGGATTATAGGAGATTTTTATATTTTTCTTTAAAGTTGTCTATATTTTTCAAACATTCAAATATGCAATTAATATATCCTATAAGTTTCATAGTTCACCTTTATTAATAATAAAATTAATCATTAATTGGGGTTTGTCATTCCTAACAGACAAGATGTTTGAAATCTTTCCTTGGTCATCTTTTATTTCATTGCTTACCAAACCTGGCTGTTCATTAAAGTCATCTGGAGCAGTTTTTAGCAACAAGACATCCAGTGCACCCCTACTTCACCCTTGAAATTCTGGCTCAAAGAATTAGCTCAATATGTTTATGTTTACTTGCTTATTGGGCTCAGTTTTATTTTTCTAAGTTTAAAAAAAATGTTAAGACAATCACTTTTAAATAAGTATTCCTCTCTGTTCACATTTACACAATTTTAGCAAAGAAAAAAACAAGAAATTTTGTCAAAATTCATGCTGAAACCAAGATATACTGAATTCTCACGATCTATTTACTTATGCTCCTCAGTTGCTTTACCTGCATAACAGGAATAAGCATGGTCCCTACTTCCTGGCAACTTGGGGAAAATTAAGTAATTGATACATTTAAGTTCTTTAACTATTCCTGACACATAAAGTGCTCAATAAACATTAGCTAATCATCATCATCTGCAGATCTTAAAAATTTAAGCAAAAGAAATACTTTTAAATGTTTTTTTAAATAATCAAATATTATCTCTTAGATGTTCCTTGTCTAAATTTAAGACTGTTTAATAATTCATTATACAACTTTGAAAAAGGATTAATCAATACATTTTACTGTCTTTAAATATTCCTAATTCACTTTTGTTCAAAAAACTGTGACTGACTCATGTTGATGTATGGCAGAGGCCAACATAATATTGTGATGCAATTTTCCTTCAATTAAAAATAAATAAGTTTGGGGGAAAAAAATAGGTCATATGCCACCTTCAGCCTTCTAATGTCTCTTCACTTCACCTAAGATTCCAAGACTATTTGACATTTTCCTGTTGTGTCTGTAAATGTTTCTGCTGCCTGAATTGAAACCCATCAGAGTCTGAGCAGCTGTGTCTTTAGTGGTTTATTTCCTCTTGGGTTTTGAGTTTCCTTTAAGCATATTTATTCTACCATTTCCAGGGTCAAGATTATTCTCCTTAGTTAAAAAATATTATAGTAAAATAGGAATGAAGTAGTTATACTTT
The DNA here is from genome assembly GCA_007570785.1 of Antilocapra americana. Lineage (NCBI taxonomy): Eukaryota > Metazoa > Chordata > Mammalia > Artiodactyla > Antilocapridae > Antilocapra > Antilocapra americana. The sequence goes on from ML662497.1 coordinate 734,642, forward strand.
ATCTCTGTCTTGCTAATATTACATGTAACTCAGCTGTAGTCTTTTTGCTCTCAACATAACTTTTTATATAGATTTATTTTTACACTCATGCTTTTTGTACCCTTAGTGTTTCCCACATGCTTCACATCTTCTCATCACCCTGCATCTGTACCTTATTCACACTGTTACAAATGGGTAACCACCTGTTCATCTGTATTCTTGGTTTCACGAACTTTTGGGAAGCTCCCAGTAAAATAAAAGTATTTAGTTTGGTTTGGTTTAGTTTTCTTTTTACTTGAGATCATTTTTAATTGCATATCTATATTTCCATTCATAAATTGCCTATGCTTCATGATCTATGGTCCTTCCTGAAATGTTTGCCTCTTTTTCAATAAATTTTTAAAACAACTTTTCAAGAATTTTAAAAACCTACTTTCATTGAAGTGTAGTAAACCTGTAACTAGTCATGAAGTTATAAGATCCTGCTACCAGAATGAACCTGAAACCATTTGCCTGACTGAATTGGCCCAATTCACCAAGTTCTATTATCGATACTATCTAACATCCAGATAAACTTCCATATGGATTCCATTCCTCCAATACGCCTAAATGTAGATGCTTCATAAGGTTCTGTCTTTAGCTGTCCCTTACTTTTCATAAATACATCTCTTGTCATGCTTTGACATAGTCTCCTGGCCTCAGCTATCCCTTCCAAAACTTTGGCATATTTATCTCTATTTCTCACTTCTGATCTCTCTTCATCCATTTCACCTGCCTGCCAGAATATCCACCTACATGTCCCAAAGACACCTCAAACTTGCTGTGAATCACCATCTTTCCTTCCAAACTCTCTTTTCCTGAATTTCCTATTTCACTTAATGATTCTGCTCTCCTCTCAGTTACCTGGGCATCAAAGACTTGTACTCCCATTTGACCTCTTCCTCTCCTGCATCCATACATTATCAGTTGCCAAGTCCTGCTAATTTTAACTCCTTGGTATCTCTGACATCCTCACCTCCTACTACCTCTTGTTCCAGCTCTCTTGATCTTATGTATGAGTTGTAAACGATTATCCCCTTCAAGTTGTTCTCTTTCAATATCTATACAATCAGGCTACTTTAAACTTCTTAAAATGTGGTTTAAACTCTATTATTCCTCTCCCTCTGAGAACCTTTCATTACTCTCTATCTCAACATGTAAATTAATTCTAAACTTCAGTATTTTCTACTGAGCATCTATCCTCATTTCATTTTCTTATTTTATTTCCCACTGCTCTTTGTTCAGCAATTTAGATTCCAGACTTCTTATTCCGAATAATGTCCCAGTTTTCTACATGAGGCCTTTGCTCACAATGAGCTTGAATGCCTTTTCTTCCTGCCCTCCAGTCCCCTAGCAAATACCCAAAGTATTATTTTATTTGGATGCTTCTTCAAAGCCTCTCCTAATCATATCATGATGATCACGATATCATCACTTCCTGTCTCACCTCAACTCTCACCATACCTCACTTGTGCCTTAGTGATGACATTTATCACTTCATTTCTTGTAAGTCCCTGCACAAATGATTTTCCTTCTTTAAGATATGTAACTTCCTTAGTTGAAAGTATTTACTTCTGAGTAATCTTCAAACATCGAACAACTCTTACTGTTGCCTTGAAAACAGCATTTGTACAGAAGTCACTAACTATTGAATAAATTAAAAATTAAATAACTCAGAACCAATCCTGCCATCTTGACAGATTCAAGCACTTTAGAATATTAGCTAATTGTTAATCAGTAATACATCTAAAATACTCACATTCATGTATCAGAATACTTTTATCAAGTATGTGATTGCAATAATATCAATGCATCATAGATGATTGCAACAGCTGTATAGCTGTACAAGCTAAATAAATTTTCAAAACAATTAAGAGGTAAGCTTTTACAGAATTGAAATTTGTGATTGTCAGCTGCTAAAATTGTCTAATCCCAATTTAGACAGCTAAACATCTAGGCAATTGTTCATTGAACAAATGTCTTTATTAGTTGAACACTGGAGAAGCAAACAGCAATATAAGTTATTCATATTGATTTACATCAATAAATATCTGATGTGTTGGATTATGATAGGTGTATATAGAGATGCTTAAGCTTCTGGGGAAATTCTTAGAAGCAGATGGCATTTCATCTATGAAATGATTCTATGATTATCTGGGAAGCAATTAGCTGACTGTAATAACTTTTGGTATACTAACAATAAAACTACATGACATCTTAAGCTTAACTTACAGTTTCAGTTCCGTTCAGTTCAGTCACTCAGTCGTGTCCGACTGCTCTTGACCCCAAGAACTGCAGCACACCAGGCCTCCCTGTCCATTATCAACTCCCAGAGTTTACCCAAATTCATGTCCATCGAGTCAGTGATGCAATCCAACCATCTCATCCTCCCTCTGTCATCCCCTTCTCTTCCCGCCCTCAGGGTCTTTTCAAGTGAGTCAGTTTTTCGCATGAGGTGGCCAAAATATTGGAGTTTCAGCTTCAACATCAGTCCTTCCAATGAACACCCAGGACTGATCTTTAGGATGGACTGGTTGGATCTCCTTGCAATCCAAGGGACTCTCAAGAGTCTTCTCTAACACCACAGTTCAAAAGCATCGACTCTTTAGCACTCAGCTTTCTTTATAGTCCAACTCTCACATCCATACATGACCACTGGAAAAATCATATCCTTGACTAGATGGACCTTTGTTTACAAAGTAGTATCTCTGCTTTTTCATATGCTATCTAGGTTGGTCATAAGTTTCCTTCCAAGGAGTGCTGCTGTTGCTGCTAAGTCACTTCAGTCGTGTTCCAAGGAGTATGTGTCTTTTAATTTCATGGCTGTAATGACCATCTGCAGTGATTTTGGAGCCCCCCCAAAAATAAAGTCAGCCACTGTTTCCACTGTTTCCCCATCTATTTGCCATGAAGTGATGGGACCAGACGCCATGATCTTTGTCTTCTGAATGTTGAGCTTTAAACCAACTTTTTCACTCTCCTCTTTCACTTTCATCAAGAGGCTCTTTAGTTCTTCTTCACTTTCTGCCATAAGGGTGGTGTCATCTGCATATCTGAGGTTACTGATATTTCTCCTGGCAATCTTGATTCCAGCTTGTGCTTCATCTAGCCCAGCGTTTCTCATGATGTACTCTGCATGTAAGTTAAATAAGCAGGGTGACAATATACAGCCTTGACGTACTCCTTTTCCTATTTGGAACCAGGCTGTTGTTCCATGTGCAGTTCTAACTGTTGCTTCCTGACCTGCATACAGATTTCTCCAAAGGCAGATCAGGTGGTCTGGTATTATAGTTTACCCTGCCACAATGAAACTAAACTGTTGCCGTATTAGTTTTCAGTAATGCTTATAGATTTTCACGAAATTTGGCAAAAGGACAATAATTTGCAGTTGATGAATATCTTATGAGGGATGAGTACTCATATCTTAAAATAGAGTCATGCCTATAACATTAGAAAATCACCTTCCTAACTACCTACACTAACATGAGAAAGGCATCACATTACATCTGAGTGACAAAACGTTGGGATTCCTTAGCAGCCCTCCTACAAGCATCCTGTTGCCAAAACACTTCAGATGCCCTGCCTCTGCACACAGCTTTCATTATGTTATTTCTAACCTGGGATGAAACGACCAGCACAAACTGCCTACCAGCAAGGCGGGCAGTCGCTGCTGGGTTCAGCAGTCACGGTCACACAGACATGGGATGCTCTTTCTTCTCTATGGGCTGTCCATGGAGAGAGGTGGACAGCCCACACCAGCACGCAGGGAACTGGGAGTGTAGGCATGCCTGTCTAATGAGAAGCCCCTCCAGTACCGGCTGTTCTGGCGCTGCCAACACACCTCCGTGGTTCACAATAGACAGCACAACTGGGGAAGTTGCGAGAAGCTGACTAATTTCCCACTCAGGGAAATAATGTAGTGAATTAGCTAAGAGGCTGAACTCGAATTGCCTGGGTTCAAATCTGGCTCTGCCACAGTGGTGTTTTTAGTCATTGAGTCATGTCCAGCTCTTTCTGATGGCAAGGACTGTAGCCTGCCAGGTTCCTCTGTCAAAGGGATTTCCCAGCAAAAATACTGTAGTAGGTTGCCATTTCCTTCTCCAGGGGGATCTTCTCCACCCAGGGATCGAACCTGCATCTCCTACATTGGCAGGTGGATTCTTTACCACTGAGCCACCAGGCACCAGCTGTGAGAACTTGGATTGGTTAATTAATCTCTGGAAACTTCCATTCCCTCTTCTATAAAATGAAAATTATTACACTATGTCTTTGTTATCATAACTATTAAGTGTAATATTATTATATCTCTGTTATTATGACTATTAACTGAAATAGTGCCTGAAAAATACTTACCCAAATGTTTGGCACAATAAGTTTAAAATATTACTAATATTTGCTCAATAACAGTTTCAAGATACAGTGAAGAATTCACTATATCTTCAAAGAGATCTTCATAGTTTTTACTCCTAAACAACCAGATTTCATCCAAATAAACAAGTGCATCTGAATACCCAGGCTTGTTGCCAAGCTCTTTTTTTTCCCTTCAAAAGAACTGCTCGTGAAATTTTAAAAAAAAATACTGATAAGGTCATATATGTTTCTTACACACAAAGAGAAACATGACTTATATTTGGACAGTAATGTACATTCAAATGAATTCTGTTACATTCAACAAATGTACCTGAATTTATACATCAGAAAGGAGTTTTTATCTTCAGAGCAGTTATGCCAGGAAGCCATGCACTTGTTTCCGTAATGCTGCCAAATATTTTTGGAGCTCTTCCTTCTAAATTACCTTCTCAGCCTGCTTCAAATTCCTTTAGAGGTCTTTATTGGCAGCAAACATTTACCTTTGGGAGTTTTCCATTTTGAAAGCAGATTTAGCACCAATATTTATAAGTAAGATGGAGGATAATGTCACCTCTGGTCAAAAAATAAGGAAATAGGGGCCTTTTTGCATGGCTTGTAAAGTGTCTCAAACAATTCCAGACAGAAAAGTTCTAAAGCATTTCAAACCAGTGGAACCATTATCAGAGTCAATATGTTGCTTTCTGTGTGATTAATAAGTTATGTGTTTTTTTACTTAATTTTATTAAACAAATACTTATGGAACACTATGTGTCAAGCATCGTTCTCAGAGCTTTTGCATATATTCCCTCCACTCAGGCTCATATCTTATGACGTAGATACCCTCACTACCTCCATTTTACAGATAAAGGTAAATAACAAATAAAAAATAACAAAGTCACCTAATTAAGGATTTTGTCCCAGGATGCTTAGCTAGCAAATGGCAGAGCCAGAAGCTGAAACCAGGCTTTCTACTTAGTATTCAGGGTATAGCTTTTAAAAAGTACAGCTTCTGTGTATCAACAGTTACGCTTTCTGGGGTTTTAAGGTATTGTAGTTTAAACTTGTGGTTTGCTTTACTCTAATAATTAGAGATGTTGAGCATCTTTTCATGTGCTTTTTACCCATCTGTGTGGCTTCTTTGGAGAAATATCTGTTTAGATCTGCCCATTTTCTGATTGGGTTGTTTGTTTTTTTGATATTGAACTGCATGAGCTGCTTTCTATATTTTGGAGATTCTTTGTTGGTTGCTTCATTTGCAAATAGTTTCTCCCATTCTGAGGGTTGTCTATTTGTTTTATTTACTATTTCCTTTGCTGTGCAAAAACTTTTAAGTTTAATTAGGTCCCATTTGTTTGTTTTTATTTGTATTACTTTAGGAGGTGGATCAAAAAGATCATGCTGCAATTTATGTCAGAGTTCTACCTGTGCTTTCCTCTAAGAGTTTGTATGGTCTTACCTTTAGGTCTTTAATCCATTTTGAGTTTATTTTGTATATGATGCTAGGGTATGTTCTAAACTGACATAGCCACCATACACCAAAACAGTACGGAGGTTCCTTAAAAAACTAAAAATAGAGCTACCACATGACCCAGCAATATCACTCCTGGGCATGTATCTGGAGGAAGTCATCATTTAAAAAGATACATGCACCCCAGTGTTCATTGCAGCACTATTTACAATAGCAAGGATATAGAAGCAACCTAAATGTCCATCAACAAAGAAACGGATAAAGAAGAAGTGGTACATACATACAATGGAATATTACTCAGCTAGTAAAAGGAACATTATAATGCCATTTGCTACAACAGAAATTGTTATACTGAGTGAAGTAAGACAGATAGAGAAATAAAAATATGATATTGCTTGTATGTGGAGTCTAAAATAAGCCTACAGATGAACTTATCTCCAAAATACAGATAGAGGTACAGATGTAGAAAATAATCTTATGGTTACTAGGTGTAAGGAAATAAGGACAAACTCTACTTTGGGGCTGGGATTGACACATACACATAACTATATTTAAAATAGATAACTAATAAGGACCTACTATGTAGCACAGGAAACTCTATTGAATACTCTGTAATGATCTATATAGGAAAAGAATCAAAAACCAAAAGAGTGAGTGAAAAGCAAACAGATTCACTTTGCTATACACATGAAACTAGTACATCATTGTAAATCAATTGTACCCAATAAAAAATTTAAACTAATAATAATAAACGTGATGAAAGAACCTGTATCTCTCCATGAATTGTTTTAACCTCTGCTAGAAGCCCTCTTAGTGTTAACATGCATTATCTGATCCTTTTTTCTATCTCTCTTCCCATAACAACGTTTACAGAAGGAAACAGTCGCATTTTCTAACTCCCTAGTGGAGAAGGAAATGGCAACCCACTCCAGTATTCTTGCCTGGAGAGTCCCATGGACAGAAGAGTCTGGTGGGCTCCTATCCATGGGGTCTCACAGAGTTGGACATAACTGAAGCGACTTAGCATGCATGCATGCGCTGGAGTAGGAAGTGGCAACCCACTCCAGTGTTCTTGCCTGGAGCATCCCAAAGACAGGGGAGCCTGGTGGGCTGCCGTCTACGGGGTCACCCAGAGTCGGACACGACTGAGGTGACTTAGCAGCAGCAGAAGCAGTGTTCTAATGCTCTGTAAGCTATCCTGTTTTCACACATAAGCAGCCCTTTGCCCAGCAGCTTCTTCAGTCTTGTGCCAAGAACAATCTCTCTCCTCACAATATTTCCTCATGCCTATTTCAAAACTCCCACCTTAAAATTCACAGTTTCCATTGCATCATTCAGTAGCTGAATCTTGCTAGACTCAATGGGGGAGACAGAAAAGATGAGGGGGGAAGGAAAGTCATTAAAATGTTTTTAAATTCTCTTTGAAAAAGCTCTTTATATCATTTTCCATCAGTAAGATGCTTTGCATGTCCCACGTCATTCTCTTTTGCTTTGAAATAAGGGTTTCCAAAGCAGCTTCACACCAATGCCAAGAGCATACCACTGGCCAGCCATTCAATAATGACAACATTCCCAGGAAACATACTTAAGCAAATTAAAAAAACTGATCATGCTGGAATATTTTTTATTTCAGGATAAAAGAAAAATACAAGAAGAAATCTCACAGAAGCGTCTGAAAATAGAGGAAGAAAAACTAAAGCACCAGCATTTGAAGGTAACTTATGACTTTAACTTCATTTCAGTGATTCTTATTCAAATAGTCTAACTGCATGCAAATTTCAATAGTAAAGATGCTTTAAGGAAGGGAAAAAATCCCAACAGACTTATACTAACACCTTAAGAACTATAGGGGACAACAACAAGCCAGTGTTATTTGCATATGAGACGAACACCTTCTGGCAAAGGTAAAAAATTTTAAAAATGGTTTTATTACTTTTATCCTTTATTACTGCATTTTCTCACTTTCTTGGTAACCTTGAGAATTCAGTCTTAACACTTTGGCCCTAAGTACAGTCTTGCTTATTATCCCTTGGGAATGGATCCAGCTGGGAAGTTCCTTTTGAAATCAATGAAAGGCCAGCCTTTACCCAGGGGGTGTAAAGCATAACTGTCTCATCTGCTCAAGGATGTTCACATTAAAGAGTTCAGTGCAGTGAACTCAGTGTTGTCTGAGTGTGGTTCAAGGTACTGTTTTGTTTTGACAAAACATGAGATCATAACCAAAAATAAACCTCCATTTTTAAACTCAGACCTTACATCTTTAATGGGTGTGGTCATTTTGTAATAAAAGCACATTGAGTCTCAACATTTTATTATGTAGCTTAGTCACAGGATGCAACTCAATGACAAACAGGAGCTCCTTGTGAACAGGCCTAAGCAGGAAACTGCTTATCTGGCAGGCCTTCTATCAGTGGACATAATAAATCCCTCAGTGAAACAGTGCCACATACTCGTGGGGTCTACAGTCTTTTGCTAAACTTGCTGAATTCTGCTAAATCCCTCTTTCTGATGGATCAAGTAATCACCCCTTGAGAGAAGAGATACAGTTTAAGATTCCAGTTAGCTTCATTTCTCTGGATTCTGTTTGCTTCTTCACACCTATACAAATTGATATTTTCAGTGTTTGATGAATAATTTCAAAGTATAGTCAGCCTGCTATCCTTACAGTATGTCACACTGAATTTACCTGAGCGGGAGATATAGTCAAGAAATGCAATGTGTACTCCCAGAAAAATCAATGAAATAACAGATTTTACCAAGTTATCTTAGTACAAGTCAAATGAAGTCAAAAATATAGATAGAACAATTTCTGAGATAGGCAATTTCTAACTGCAAAATCATTTTTCCTCTCTCTCTCCCCTTCTTTCTCTCTCTCTCTCATACACACACACACACACACACACACACACACAGCTTTTGGATCTCACAGTGAACTAATTACTGTGTCTGAGTAATTTCTATCCTTGCAGAATGGGTAGCTAAACATCAGTAGAGTTCACAGTAGGAGAAAAGGTTGATATATCTCCTCTGTTCATTGTAAGAAGTAAATTTCACACAGGAAAACTCTAACACACTGAGAGGTCAATTTCTGACCTGATGCTTCATTTCAATACTTCAAAAAAAAAAAAGTCTGAAGAGTAATCTATAATCTTCCTATAGGTTTGCCTTCTGGAACCCAGGAGATCTCTAATACAATTCAGTCATCAAAGCATGTTTTATGCTTTGGACTGCAGTACACAGCTGTGCAGATTGAATACTGTGTAAAGATACCTGAGTGGGGGCGGGGAGGTGGGGGTGGGGTGCTGAAATCCTGCCCATACTTGCTTGGAACTGTGCATCCTAGCTTAGGGCTGCTTCTGTCTGGACAAAGTTTCTTTCTCTCTGCACAAAAGTGCAGTACACCTTCCCAAGCCGTGAACTGACCTGGCCAGGTAGGAGTGGGAAGCTGTACCATTTCCTAACTAGCATATTAATGCCTTAGAGACTAGCATTGGCTCTGAGAGTTTCTGCTTGCAACTTAGTGAGCAATTCAAGGTTAAATAAAGGTTAAATAAATAATTAGGACAAGTTAAATGATGGTTTTTTAATTTAAACATAAGTATAAACAGCAATTTTTTAATCTGAGGTGGTCAAAAAATGTTCTGTTAAAGGTATGAGATTTAACCTGAGTCTTAACAGATAAATAGAAAGTCTTCTGGTCAATAAGCATTTATTAAATAAGCACCTATTACATGCAAATCACCAAGCTGAGCATTAAGAATATAAAATACATTTGATCTGCACCCTTAAAATGTTAACGGACACCTGAACTGATAATGACATTTATAATTTATAAACATAAGTGATGAACACTATATTTGAGGCATCAATTGCAAAGGGAACAGAGAGAGAGTGGCTGTTCCAGTAATCATATTCTTCCAAGTGCTACAGAAAATGGTTGGCTATTCCAAACAGCAACTAGGCATAATTCCACAACAGAATTCAAAAATGTGCAGAAGTATTTTAAAAATCGATTCTAAAATATCTTCACCAAGTCAAAAAAGCTCTGTTGGCTTCAGCAATTACCAGTCTTTCATTTTCTTCTTCATCTACTTGTCTCCATTCCAGTGACCATCCTCACCACCTTCCTGGTTGCAAATTATTTCATTATACTTCAGCCACCCATCTTAAAAAACACAAATGTCAATATTTTCAAAGTGCTCCTTCTGTATCAGCAGCACACACACACACTTCCAAATAGTTGTGGGAACTCACTCTAATGTCCTATAGGTCTGTAACCCGACATTCATCCTGATGACATTCTTGGAAAGGAGTTTCCAGGGCCATTATCAGCATTCTCACATTCAAACACTCCTGAGGCTTGTTCGCTACGGATCATCTGGCTTAGTATCATGATCACAATCTCATGCCACCTGGAAACACACTAACCTAAGCATACTCAACCTAGAAAACTTTTCTTATCTGGAAGTCTATTTATATCATGGTATAAAGAACTAGTTTATTCCTAAAGTCTCTTGTAACTGCTGTGTAGAATACAGAAGTGCTGGGGAAAAAAATTGACAAAAGATCTACTACATGCATATCACTTATATTTTCATTTAGTTACCATAGTTTTGATCCTGAATGTCATTGCTGTGAAGTAGATTTTATTCTATTCATTAGCCTCACAGACTGAAATATAAGTCTGAATTGTGACATAAAAGCAAAATAACTGTTGTGATTACTACAGTTTGTACCATATCATGTTGATTGCCCATCCAAATTACATATTTTATATTTAGATGCAAAAAAAATCTCTGCCAGAGTTAAATGATAATTCCTGAATTATGAATGAAGTTTTTAAGGGTAAAATTAAAATTATTCTTAGTCCTAACCAGACTAAGAACCATGAATGTAGCCCAAGATAACCAAATTATGTCACCCATTCACCAGAGGAACCATTCACCACCCTCTGTAACTTAGCATCATAAGACCATCCCATCTGAGTGTTTCTTATAGTGATGTGGATGTGATTGACTGAAACTATCCTTGTAGGTGGCTTGTAAGAACTGTAATTTACTTTGATGGTTGTCACCTATCTTCTTTACTATTATCATATGCATTAGCTATTATCATATTTAATCAAATAAAAATAAACTAAAATCAAGGTAAATTCTTAAGTGCTTATATACTCAGATTTTCTTAACATATTATCAGGAGATAAATCTTGTCCTTTATTAATAATACTTACTGTGTCTCTGGGAACACATTTTTATAAACAACTAAACAACTATAATTAAGGGAAAAGATAACATTGGGAGAAAGAATCTGGCTACAAATTGCAATAATACAAACTGCTCTTACAGGGTGTGTTGTCCACATGTGATTGCTTGAAATTTTGAAAAAGCCAACACAAATATGATGATCTGGGGTGAGGTTATTATTGACTTAATAATAGGCTCTACAGGCTATTATAACCTCTGTAGGTTTCCAGGTCCTCTCACTGTTTCAACTAGAACAGACCATATTTCATCTACTCTATAAGTTGTAGTTCCAAATAATACATATTTGTATTCAGTGTAAGTTTTTAATGTCCTTTGGTAACTATCTAACCCAATCAACTTGTTTAAATTTCTTTTAAATTCAGAGATATTTGTACTCCAGTTGTATTAATTCCAGCATTTTTTTAAAAAGAAACAAAAACTCTTCTTACTTGCTTTCATTCTAATCATGGTGTTAGAGAAAGAATTTTCAAAATAATAAGGAAAATTCTCATTCTTCTCTCCTCACCATTTTAGACACAGTACGTTCCCAGGGAACAATCATTGAACAAATAATTTTAAAGTGGATTAGATATATAATGATAGCACTATTCTTCAGGAAGAAAAAGAGAAACTGAAACTCTTTGAAAATAATATTTAACAGTTTTTGCTTGAGACATGGACAAGATGCTAGCTAAAACTTCTCTGAAACATATAGATCTTCTTCATTTGCTTTGCCTTCGGAGGCTGAAGTCCAGGAATGTAATCCTTTCATGCATATTCAAGGAGACTTTTTTCCCACCTGATGAAACATAAATCTTTTTTGTTTTGTTCAAGTTGACAGGAGTTCAACTCAATATTTAAACAGATTGATGAATTTTGTGGATTATATTATTGGGACAAATAGGGAGCTGAACCAAAGGGATATCTAGAACCTAAAGAGGTTCTCAGAAGAAAGAAAGAATGCTGGATAGGCAAAACAATAAATGTCAACCACAGAGACTATCACTGAATTAAGATACAGTAAAGGAAAGGAAAGTGAAATCACTCAGTCATGTCTGACTCTTTGCCACTCATGGACTTTAGCCTAGCAGGCTCCTCAACCCATGGAATTTTCCAGGCAAGAGTTCTGGAGTGGGTTACCATTTCCTTCTCCAGGAGATCTTCCCAACCCAGGGATCGAACCTGGGTCTCCCGCATTGCAGGCAGATGCTTTACCATCTGAGCCACCAGGGAAGCCCTTTTAAGACACAAAGCCATCCTCTTGTTTTGCCCACCAATTCAATTAATACCACAAAAGTTTTTTGTTTTTTTTTTTTGAGCAGTCACTATGTATTGTCACTGGGATACACAGCAAATGGCTTCAAGGAACTTATTACTTTGACATCAGATATACACCCATCAACCCAACAAATAATATTAAGGCGCTACCATGATAAGTTCCCTATATAATGTTAAATACACAGTAAACATACAGTATATGTAAATATACACTGCTATGTGATTCTGAGGAAGAAGTGGGTCTGTCAGAGGTGGAGGGATGCAGGGGTAGGAAAGAGATCTCCATTAAGAAATAGGACCTGAGCTAGACCTTAGAATATACATAGGACTTAGACACATAAACACTGGCCTTAGAGGAGGGTCAAGAAGGGTGCAAAGTAGGAAACTATCAGATTTATTCAGGCAAGGCAATGAGAGAAAAAAATTCTCTTCAATATTTCCACTACTAAAAATAATAAGTTTAAAAGCATTTGGAATTTGCTTTTGGAGATTTTGGAATGTTTGATTGATATAAGAACATATCCTTATGTTTCCTGATATCAGAAAAAGGCTTTGAGGGAGAAATGGCTTCTAGATGGAATCAGCAGTGGAAAAGAGCAGGAAGAGATGAAGAAGCAAAATCAACAAGACCAGCACCAGATCCAGGTTCTAGAACAAAGTATCCTCAGGTATGGCCCTCTCTGAGATTTTCCATAACTCCCTTTATCTTGACTTTGTCCCAGATTGCATGTATAAAAGCCATTCTCACTTTTAGGAGCACAATCAGATCTTCCATTTGGAATTCTGATAGACTATGAAAACACATCACAAAGCAACAACATATACTTTGCTGTAAATGTCCCCAACCCATAGCATATGAGTGACTTACTCATAGCTCTCAGAGCCCATTTTGTCATCTACAAAATGGTATTAATGACATCTATCTTTCAGAATTATTGAACAGATGAAAAATGCATGTGCTAAACTATCAGCAGCTACTTGAACTTGGCAAGGGATCAAAAAACAACTCTTCACAGCCTCAACCTTCTCTCTCACCTTAGGACAGGTGACAGTTATAAGGGTGTGCGCACACCCTTTCCCCCTTATCACCTCTTCCCAGGCCCTCCGCAGTCACAGCCATGCTACTTTGGAAGAGAAGAGACAACAGGATCACTTCACGACCGTTTTCTCTCTTATACTTCATGGGGTTGATTTCACTTCTCAGTGTCCTTCCCTGCCCCTAATTTACAATGATCAATAGGAAAGCATCAGCAACTTCTGATAAAGCAAGTAAAGTTTTTTCATTGGCGTGGTTTAAAATGAGGTGTTGGACATGAAAAAAACTGGAGAGCTCAAATATAAGATGGGATTATTAATATTATTACAAAATATAGATAAGACAGAAGAAAGAGATGTGAGAAATGTCAAAACTCATTTTTTAACCCACACATGGAAAAAAGATGGAATTTTTTGTGATAAAGACAATAATTTAATGCCTAGACATCTTTGAAACAGGTAACTTTCAAAACCTTGCTCACTACAAATTTGTTATCTTTAGTGAGGACCATAGGAAAGATCTAGAAAATAAAAACTATCCAGTAGTTGTGCTATAACCACTTTTTGTCCAAACATACCACACTGTGCAATCAGATTGCATTAGGCCTAAAATTGACAACATGGAAAAAAACTCTTTTCTCAACTGAGTTTTATTTTACTAGCTTAATTTCATACACTTGTATATTTAATAGCTAAAATCATTTACTGTTCATTCTTATTCAGATGTTTTTTAAATTAAAAATTCTTTTAAAGGTCTATCTTGTTACTGAAATGTTTATATTTATAAACCTCTTAGCTGTTTATTCAAAGATACATCTGCTCCTGAATAGCAGATAGGATACACTTCAAAACATAATTCAATAAATGAATTCTACAGTTTGGAAAACTTGATTATTCGTAAAGCATCTCTCAGGAAAAGCTTCCTAACAAAGTCTGGTTTCGCTGATGATTGCTTTCCTCATTCCTCCATACACAATCCTTATCTCTGAAGGAACCCTGAATTTAATCCCTGTAAACCCTCACCCTGCACAGACACCTCCTTGCTTTCCCTCAGAGCCTCTTCTTTGGAGTCTTTCCACATACTGAACACCTCCAACTTTCTCTGCATCTGATGATAATTGAAGTGGCTGCCTATACTCAAACTCCATTAACAAGTTTGGCTACTTTCTGAGTAATCCCAGAGAATTTACTAGGACTCTCCTGATTGCTTTCAGGCCTTGCCTGAATGCTCTGAGAAGCACATAAGCTTCTAGTAGTTTTAGTAGTGACTTGCCTAGTTACAGCTCCTATGTGACCAAAAAAGGAAGGAAGGAAGTGGAAAGTAGGGGGAAGAGAGAGGAAGGAAGGAAAGAATAAGAAAAAGAAGGAAGAGAAAGAGAAGTAAGAGGCAGGAGAAGGAAAATGTATTTGCTGAGTCATGTTATGCACCAGGCCCTTTGCATATATCATCCCATTTCCTCATAACCCTGTAAGGCAGGTGTTATAATCTTCATTTTTCAAGAGAGATTAAAGAACTCACACTATTAAAAGTGGCAAAATAAGAAGCCATCCAATGCTGCCTGTAAGATAACAGCACACAACAACCTCTGTGAACTGAAAAGGTGTGATCTTATTGGAAGTTTTTGAAGCACGTAATGTCCCTTGGTTCTCCTTCCTCTAAAAAGCCTTTACAACCTTCAGAACCTTCTTCTGCATACAGTTAATGTCTTTGTTAAATTACAAGTTAAACATCTGTTTATTATCCAATTTCTGGTATCTCACTGAGACCTTATTTTAGATCTTTAGAATGTCATTAACCCATCAGTGCTCCTTTATTAACACCAAATGATTTTAATCCTCAAGTATAAATAATAATAGCAGTAATGGTTGGTTCTTAAATGGCCTTGTGCAATTTACAAAGCACTTGGACTTCCATTAAGTCATTTAATATCCACAGCAATCTTAGAATGAAAGCATCAACACCTCCATTTCATAGATGAGGAAATAGGCTCAGAGAGAATAAGGGACTTCTTTAAGATCACAGAGCCAATAGAGGGTAGATTTGGGTCTCAAAACAAGTCGGGTTCAATGCTCTCCAGCTGTAAAATTAATAGGGAGCTGTAGGTATAAATGCTCAGAAAGTACTAAAACACCTGACACCTAACAGCAGACTGCATTGTTTAAGGAAAAGATTTAAAAAGATGTATTTGCAAAGAACTAGTAAAGAACTTACATCGTTGTGACCCATAAAGGCATGTCTATCTTGTTCAAAATCTTCAGGGCAAGAACGTTCTAAGACAACATACAGAGACAAAAAAAAAAAAATGCCTATCTGTGCTTTGACAGTATTAAGCAGCCTCCGCTACTGCCCAGCATTATAGAAATCACGTTGCCAAAGCAGCTTTACCTGGTAACCGAACAATCTCTTCACAGATATTTCTAAAGATGCTAAATAATCAGGTGCATGTTTTTAAACTCATTCTTTTTCAGAAACAACCACCCACAGTACTTAAGGAGCTTTTATTACCGCTAAATACAGTACGTTTTCCTGTACGCTCTGAATGGCAACCAGCTGAGGAGGCTGAACTAGGCAGAGCCATCTTCTTTCCCTAAGCAGAGGAGATATCTCCATCCCTGGGTGTGACTTATCACTAACTTAGGTGCGTGCTTTAGGGTAACGTTTGCCATCTGCCAGGTCTCTCAGCTACAGGATAAGATTTTAATAGGAACATCAGAATAGAAATGTTGCTATTATCTCAGAGTCTGTAGCAAAGCCAGACTACCCATGAAGTATGCATTTCTTTCACTTACACGGTTTCATTAGATCAACTGAAAAAGCATGGTCTTTGACATTCAAATCCCTGTTCTGCCAACCATAGTTCATAAGCCTGGCCATGTTCTTTCATCCCTTCGGGCCTCAGTTTCCTTGTCTGTAATAGCAGACCATCATAAGCCACTTCACAGGGCTGGGATGAGTGAAGCAACTTCTAGAGTGCCTGACACATGGTAGGTGTGCAAAAAACATTAGATACTACTTCTCATTAGGAATCAAAAATAATTTTAAAAAGGACAATGCCTGGAGCTTTGGAGATTTTCATCTTATGGCCAAGACTTATTTCTTTGCACTTCCCTGGTGGCTCAGTGCAATGCAGGAGACTGGGTCAGGAAGATCCCCTGGAGAAGGAAATGGCAACCCACACCTTTCTTTATGCTAATACAAAACATCTTTTTCTTTGAATAGTCTAAGGTTATCCCCCAACTATGATTCTTTCCATTTGGAAAACAATTGATTGGTTTTCTTTATGGTTTGAAGACTAAAATGTTAATATCAGATAATTTTTACAGAACATTTGTTGTAGACTAGGCACTGTACTATGCACTTCATTTATATTATTTCATGAATTCTCACAACCATCTTATGAGATAGATAACATTTAATGGGTGAGATTTATAGAGGCTAGCTTGCCTCATGTCATACAGCTAAAAATTTAAGAGCCAGAATATAAAACCAAATTAAGAGTCCTATCATGAAAACAAATTGTGTTCAGGATCCACAGCGAAACTTTCCAAAAATTAAATTCTATAAAAGCTATTCTCTATAGTATTTTGGGGCTTCTGAGGTGACACTAAGCAGTAATAAAGAGCCCGCCTGCCAATGCAGGAAACCTAATGAGACACGGGTTCAGTCCCTGGGTCAGGAAGATCCCCTGCAGAAAGTCACAGCAACCCATTCTAGGATTACTGCCTGGGGAATCCCATGGACAAGGAGCCTGGCAGGCTACAGTCCATAAGGTTGCAAAGAGTCAGACATGACTGAAACAAATTTAGCATGCATGCACAGAATTTTTAATTTCCAATCCATGCTATGACTTCACTCGTATATGCATCATTTTATAGAGAGATTTATATGACTCTTTATCATATTAAAAACACTCCTAGGTTCCCCGACTCACACATAACCTTTAAGTAAAGTATGTCTGCACATTTATCCTCTCGTTTTTTCCTTTCAGAAAGGGCAACATTTCAGAAACTAAGTGGGTTTCCATGGTTTTTGTTTCTGAGTCACACTTCAGCTCTGGAACAATACTCAGGAGCACTCTGCCTGGTGCCCTGATTAATACCTCAGGAGGAAATGTTCCCAAGAGAAAAACTATATTGAACATCTTCTGAATCACTTTGTTCAAATTAGGATTTCAATTTGCCTCCCAAATGAGCCCTTAGGGTGACCCCTGAACCATTGATTTCCTGATTGTAGGCACAGGTACAAGTCCAGCACTGACTTCTCAATCCAAACATCCATGTGCACAGATTATTGGAGGCTTAGAAATGCTGTCTTGTCACTTCTGCTGCTCTCCTCCATAAAATACGTACAGCCAAAAGACACCCCAAGCGCCTAAAAGGAGTCCAAAGGAGCTACGTCATTCACTTGTCAGGTTCTTCTTTGCTATCCGGCTACCCTGAGGTTCTCCATGACTCCCTCTGCCAAACTGCCTTGCACCAAGCTCCCTACCAGACACTAGCTATTTTCTGAGCTGTGTACTGAGACTCCTGACTTCAGGAGCACACAGAGTGCCTGACAGAAATGTCATGAGCATAAAATGCAAAAGGTTAACTGTCAAGGAAAATTATACAAATACATTGCATTCCCTTTGAGAAAGATTATCTACTTGTGATTAAATGTTCCCTAGTAAGAATTTTTGTTGTAATATTCCAAAGTACCCTTCTGACCTTCTACCTTTCCTTAGTGCACTTTCATTTGTCTCCAAATAAGTAGAAACTGCCTTCCATGTATTGTACTGATAGGAAGGTGCATGTGAAGCACTGGATTTCTGTGGGATTGTATATCATGAGAAAACCTGGAGAGCAGGCTGCAACAGTAGCTATAGGCATCCCACAGCACTTAAGAGAAATTCCTCCACAAGTGGAGACAGCCTAGTAGAATATGCATTCTGCTCAACAGTATATAAAGCAATAATCTATTCAGTTAACTCAAAAGATGGCAGGCAAGATTCAGTTTCAAAAAGGAAGCCAAGCATTAATTCAGTAATGTAAGTTAAAGGACTTTGTTGCTGGTTCAGTTCAGTTCAGTTTAGTTTAGTCACTCAGCCGTGTCCAGTTTTTTGTGACCCCATGGACTGCAGCTCGCCAGGCCTCCTTGTCCATCACCAACTCCCAAAGTTTACTCAAACATGTCGATTGAGTTGGTGATGCCATCCAAACATCTCATCCTCTGTTGTCCCCTTCTCCTCCCACCTTCAATCTTTCCCAGCATCCGGGTCTTTTCCAATGAGTCAGTTCTTCACATCTGACTCAAAGTATTGGAGTGGCCAAAGTATTGGAGTTTCAGCTTCAGCATCAGTCTTTCCAATGAATATTCAGGACTGATTTTCCTTGGATCTCCTTGCAGTCGAAGGGACTCTCAAGAGTCTTCTCCAACACCACAGTTCTAATGCATCAGTTCTTCATCATTCAGCTTTCTTTATGGTCCAACTCTCACATCCATACATGACTACTGGAAAAACCATAACTTTGACTAGACGGACCTTTGTTGACAAAGTAATGTCTCTGCTTTTTAATACGCTGTCTAGGTTGGTCATAGCTTTTCTTCCAAGGAGTAAGTGTCTTTTAATTTCATGGCTGCAGTCACCATTTGCAGTTATTTGGGAGCCCTCAAAAATAAAGTCTGTCACTGTTTCTATTGTTTGCCCATCTATTTCCCATGAAGTGATGGGACTAGATGCCATGATCTTAGCTTTCTGAATGTTGAGCTTTAAGCCAACTTTTTCACTCTCCTCTTTCACTTTCATCAAGAGGATCTTTAGTTCTTCTTCACTTTCTGCCATAAGGGTGGTATCATCTGCATATCTGAGGTTATTGATATTTCTCCCAGCAATCTTGTTTCCAGCTTGTGCTTTCTCCAGCCCAGCATTTCTCATGATGTACTCTGCATATAAGTTCAAATAGCAGGGTGACAATATACAGCCTGGATGGATTTCTTCCTGATTTGAAACCAGTCTATTGTTCCATGTCCAGTTCTAACTGTTGCTTCCTGACCTGCATACAGATTTCTCAAGCGGCAGGTCAGATAGTCTGGTATTTCCATCTCTTTAAGAATTTTCCACAGTTTGTTGTGATCCACACAGTCAAAGGCTTTGGCATAGTCAATAAAGCAGAAATAAATGTTTTTCTGGAACTTTTGCTTTTTCAGTGATCCAGCAAATGTTTGCAATTTGATCTCTGGTTCCTCTGCCTTTTCTAAATCCAGCTTGAACATCTGGAAGATCACAGTTCACGTACTGTTGAAGCCTGGCTTGGAGAATTTTGAGCATTACTTTACCAGCATGTGAGATGAGTGCAATTGTTGCTGCTTATGGTTTATCAAAGCTTAGCTCATTGTTATTTCTATCCAAATTTAACCCCTACCTAATGCTCTTGTCTCCCTGTGCAAACCAGTTATCCCTTAATGAAATGAATGTCTCATCAAACATGGTGATACATGCTACATGGAAAATATTGCATGCTAAATATCTCTGCCTTCCTGCTCTGACCCAGCCAGCCACATCTAACACCACATTGCAGGGAGACAGAGAAGCCACTCTTCTGTGACAACATAAGAGCGAAGATAAAGAGAAAACATGGCAAAAAGGGAGGGAAAAAATCCCCACCATTTGTTTGTTCTTAAATTTGCTGTAGCCTTGAAACACTCAAGAAATTATTCTGAGACAATTATTTGAGTTGAAATCATTCCAAGCATGTTTTTCACTCCGCATATTTGAATAACTGGTTTACAGATTTGTAATAGTTCATCTGTTATTGTTTTTAATTTCCCAGATATTCTGATTATTTTTAAATCAGAAGTTTTTTAAATTTAACAAAAGGAGCTACTGACCAAATTTTCAGCTAAAAAAAAAGGAAGGGAAAAATCTATCTCCCCCACAAAAAAGTACAACTCCTAGCACATAGTAGGAATATCTATGACCACATAGCTTAATGAATGAATGATGGATGATGGATGGATGGATGGATGGACTTGAAAATACTACATATATATGGAGACCATCTCAAGATTAGACAATAACTTGAACATCAATAAACTAAAAAGGAAAGCTTTGAATTTTAAAAAAAAATCCATATCTCAAGTTAAGGGCAAAGTTGTGTGACTGTAGTGTCCTTGGATTTGAGACACTTGTTGACAGTATGTTTTACCATCTTGTCATCATTTTACCTTCTCACCTTTCCCCCTTTTTAATGTGCCTTTTTATTTTCTTATCCTCACTTCTCAGCATTCTGTTTTGCTCATACCTGCCAATCTCACTTATATGTTAGTAGAAATAAGAATTTAAATGTTCACCTAAAATAAACACTCCCCCACAACAATGGTAGGCTGAAAGGCCGATTAGAGTCACCTCTGGGAGTGCTCCCATCACCCGATTGCAATTCAATAATAACAACTATCCTTTACGGAGTACATATTACATAGTAAGCATTATTTTGAGAATGACAGTTCTTAGAGGGAAGTCTAATTAGGCTTGTTTTACACATAAGATCACTAAAGCACAGAAAGCCATGAATCTTTTAACAGATGACCTAGAAGTCATGCACAGATCTTTCTGACTCCAGACCTCGTCCACCATGTTTCACACTGCTTATTCCTTATTTAATAAATAACAAGCATTTATAAAAACAAAATCCTGCCACATATATCTTTATTCCTCCAGAGGCATTTCAAGAACCATAAACTCCTCAAAGCAAATTTATTTGTGTTTACCTCTCTTTACATTCTTTAACTTTTCAAAGAACTTTGACGTTAATTATCCCATTCAAAACAATATTCAGTAACTTGAAACACAAATTTAAGGCTGTTATCAGGGATGTCATAGAACTATGACTGTGAGTAAAGAAAGAACAAAGAAACACCTGAACAATCCGGAAAGTGGGAAGAGCTTTTGTTTCAGTTATTCATCTTCCAGGTGGTGGGCATGAAGAAAGAACATTCAGAAGCAGAGACTCATATGAGAGAAAGGCTCTATGTTGTCATGAGGCCTGGGCCTCCCCATCCCCCAGTAGAGTCCAGGAGACTAAATTTACAGCTCAGGAAACTTCCATGCCACTCCCCTTGCAATGCCTCTTTTGTCTGACATAAAGCAAATGTCAGTTAGTTCATTCAGACCACCCAAGGCTAACTGGTCTTTGTTGGTTATTCTATGTTACATTGAGGTTGGGATTTATATTTTTGGTGTTCAAATAAGAAGAGTCCTGTCCTTGGCATCAAGTATGAGCAATTTAGGAACAAAGTAAAAATGAAGTGAATAGAAGTATAAAATACAGTGGCTTCTCTGTATTAAAGACAAATGTTAAGGGTCACAAGACACAAAGCCAGTAATTATTTCTGAATGGAGACAGTCACTGGCTGTATATATCATTGAATATGTTTTGTTATTTTATGATATACAAGTAGTATATTTACTAAAATATTTTTCCCTTACAACTTTTTTTTTTAAGGAAAAATCTTTCCAAAATCATGGATAAGCATATCTGCAGTTAACTTCCCATGACCTAGCTACAACAGTATTTGAAGGTCACTCAGGAAATTCATCCCACCTATGTAGAGGTCAATTTGAATTATTATTACAGTTATTCAGCTCTTAATAAGTGTTTGGCATGTCCTGCAAGGTTCTCTCCAGGCTCTCATTAAAACCACACACCCTGCTTCTGTCTGGCAGAACATTTGAGAAGCTCAAAAGTAACCAATTTGCCATATCACACCACCCTCCAGGGTGTGGGTTTATTTGCATTCATTTGAAAATTACATTTGTAACTTGGACATAAAAGCACCTGATTCTCTGAAAACGAGTTTGGTGTCTTGTTTTTCATGGCAAATGCAACCCTTAATTTACAAAATATTCTGAATAAGAGGGTTTGCTTTTCTGCTAAGTCATTCTCTTTTGACATTACCTCCCTACCAGGCAGTTTCAAAAAATGGGAGTATTGTCTGCCCATAAGATAATTGTTAATATTTATAGAGTTATATTAAGAGATGAGATTCACCCATGCAAAAACTGCCCCATGTAAGTATAAATTATTCAGTTTTTCTAAATATCTACTCTGTTCCCAATTATCAGAGCAAACTGACACTTGCGTCAATGTCACTGTCAGGCAGGTCTCCGCTTGGAGTTATCTTGAAGCTACTGTGCTGTATTTGATCGTCCTGTTCTTCAGCGCTCAGGATTAGAGGCAGTAGGTCTGGCTTGGGGAAAATTTAGTGTTTGCTGTATGCCAATGCCCTTTAATTCTCTGGCAGAGTTACCCATGGCATGTGATTATTTGCACTGGTAGGTTAGCACTTTCTTATTATACCTATGCTTTTCAGCAGGGGCCGATTGTAAGGCAATTCTTCTCCTATGTCCATGCAGAGGGGTAATCTCCATGTTTTTTGATATATTTTTGTTTCAGCTTGGTGAATAAAATGTGCCTGACATTTAAAAGTTTGTTAAATGTTTGATGAAATTTATTGGTCTCCAACTTTAAAAATAAAACAGCCTATATTCATCTGGATTACATATCTCCAATTTTATTGAAAAAATACAGCTTGACATTCTCATTGGCCACATTATCTATAAAGATAAAATATCTGTAATCTCTGACCCATTATAACAATGTAGCAGCCCATGATGTATGATCAAAACACTATAGTCAAGAATATCTGACTGAAGTCATCAGCTGTATATACTCAACAGTATCTGTTGCAATTTGAGCTATTTTTAGCTCAGTTATGATTAAAAGATAAAATAAGATTTCCTTTTTTCATTGTAAACCTTAACCTTTCAGTATTAACTAATTATTGCCAACACAAACCATGTCAGATTTGATGTGTCATTTAGAAACACGTAAATTCTTTCTTTAACTATTAGGAGCAAAAACTGATTTATTTTCTATTTTTACTGGTGAACTACCTAAAGTGTAATATACTAATAACTAATTCTGCAAATCAACAAAAAAGCTATGAAAAAAATTCATAAAATTTGTCACACCAAGATTCATCTTCCATAAGGTTATGTAATAATTTGGATACTGGTTTTATTGCCCTAAAAGACTCTAGAAGAACAGTGGCTTAAACAATATTAGAAAGGTTCATTTTCCTCCTACACATACCAATTCTAGCTTGGAGAAATTCAAGGGAGGGGAGCAGCAACGTTACATAAGATGATCAAGAAACCCTGTTTCTTTCTGTCTTGTTGCTTTACTACCCTCTAAGAGATGCCCTTGGTCAAAATCAAAGGAAGCTGACCTCACCACGTCTGCATTTCAGTTTAAGAAGGGGAAGATAAATGGAGGGCAAACAGCTCTATTTTAAGGATATGACCTGAAAATTGCAGAGGTCACTCCTGCTAGTATCTTATTGGCCAGAATTTAATCACATGATATCATTTAAATGCAAAGAATGGGAAATGTAATCTGCAGCAGGGCAGCAGAGAAACACATTAAACTTAGGGAGTCCTATTACTACAAAGAACAGGAGGAATGGACTTGGGGGGAGGGTGTGGAGTCAGAAGGTTGTCAAGGCAGACTAGCACATTCTTTCATGAATTAGACATCATTTATTAAACAGACACCATCCCCATAAATATTATGAATATTCTAATAATGCTGGAGCATTGTTATTGTTTTCTGACTAGAACCATATTTTCAAGAATAGATGTGTCCCTGAAGCTATAGTAGCATAATACTTGCTCTAAAATCATTGATATTAAGATTGAAGATCAAATTTAAAAATGGACCTGGTAGATTTTATCTTTCACTAGATTTGTCAGAGATGGCCTTCCTCTCCTTCTAAAACTGAGGAGGAGAGATGGGTAACTAACCCTTATTGAGGAATTCCTCTATGTCAAACCCTGTGCTGCTGCTGCTGCTGTTGCTTAGTTACTTCAGTCATGTCTGACTCTTTGCAAACCTATGGACCATTTCTCGCCTGGCTTTTCTGTCCATGGGATCCTCCAGACAAGAATTCTGAAGTGGGTTGCCATGCCTTCCTCCAGGGGATCTTCCCCACCCAGGGATCAATCCTGCATCTTTTACATATCCTGCGTTGGCAGGCAGGTTCTTTACCACAAGCGCCATCTAGGAGGCCCTATTGAGAAATTTCTGTATGCCAAGCCCTGTGCCAAAACCTTACAAACATTATCTCATTTACCTCCTTAAGACAACCCTTTGTGAATACTATTATTATTCCCCAAATGAGAAAACTGAAACTTGGAGTGGTTTAATATTCAAGTCAAGTGTGTTAGTTTTAATAAGAGCAAACTTTCTATTTCCATGAGTAGGGCTGGAAGAAAAAAAGTGGACCTTCACACACAAAAAACTCCAAAGCATAGGTAAACCACCAGCCACCTCCTGTTCTCCCAAGATTCAGTGCTGAGGAAAGGAAAGAACCTGTGGCCCAAGGGAAGAGTCGAGGATTAAAATTGCTCACCATTCCTCATTGAATTCAATACCTTGTTGGAGGCAAACTTATCTGAGAGCCTGTGAGTCCCCAAAGAAACTGGATTCTTCCATAAGGAAGAATTGGGGTGGGGTTGGAGAGGTGGTCCTGGCACCTCCATCAGCTGTTCTCAGAGGTACATCAGTAGTGGCCCAGCCTGGATATAAGGCCTGCTGGCTCAGGCCATCCCAGAGAAGTGTCAGTTGGGACCTCTCTTTGGGTATAGTCTTGTTTTTAATAATAGAGCTTGTGATACCAAGACACAGGTAATTCATCAGTCCTTTCAAAGTAAATGGCTAAAGCCAGTTGTAAATTTAATTTCAAACATAGCATTGGTGATTACATTCAAACTGTGGTATTATAATCAAATTGTGTAACCAGTTTTATATTTAAGACCTAAAGTTTCCTTTACTTTGAACAATAATCTCATGACCAAGCAAATGAAGTGCCTCTATAAAGTAGCACTAGTTTATGAAACCTCAGACTCTTTGAAAAAGAATATTCTAAGCACTCCTACGAAAAACCAAACTCAAGCAACCAAAGAGAAAAATGACAAAGCCTGGACTTTAATCCTGGTCATACTGACTAGACCACTAAGCAGAGACATTCTCAGCACAGCAAAATCATTCTAATGAAGATCAGGAAAGAAATATTACCTTTAGAGGTAATGAGTCAACATTGGTTACATGTTGGTAGACTCCAGCTAGCATTTCAATCCTCACTTTATTATTATGGAAAGTAAAAAATCCTTTTATACTGATTAGCAAATTAATGTTGTTTGTTAAGTTCATAAGAATCCATTTTTTTAAATTTTGTTCCCACAGGGGCTAATTAGCAAGGAGTTAAGAGGTCAGGCTCTACTGGCAGAGACTTGATTTCAAATTCCATCCTGCCACAGGCTGTCTGAAAAGATCAGTTGCCTTTCTAGAGGCTCAGCTTGCTCATCTGTCAAATGGAACTAATAACAGTACTCATGGGGGCTGTTATGAGGACTAATTAGGCCAGTGCCTGGTACAGTATAAATATTCAATACATATTAAATGTTATTATAATTGTTAACAAGTGAAGTGCTATAAAGTAGGGCATAGATTCTTTTTTCTCTGAATTCTCCTTTGGCCCCTAGTAGCAAACTCTATCAGGTTGTTAGTCCTTGCTAACGCCACCAAAAACTGAAAGAGATAAATGGACTCTTTAGCAGCAGAAAAAATTGCCCTCTGAAATAACCCTTTCTTGGAGCATCTAGCATTTCTGTACTGTCCTTTTTCTAAGACAAAAAAATTGCATGTTGAAATTGGATTGGGGACATTATCTCATGATGATTAAGGGAAGTTATTACTAGAACAGTGCATGAAATGAAAGCTACCTGCTTTCACCTAGTGAGCTCTTGAAAATAACCCTCTTTTTCTCCAGCAAATAAGGAGAGGAAAAATTCCAATAATGGATAACATTACAAATCCTTTTTCGTGTAGTTTGGCTATCTAAACTGGCACGTGATACCTGCTTAACATCTCTCAGAAACTGAGGGAGAAAGGTACTAACTCATCCATCAGGCCCCACCTAACAGCCCAGGAGGCACCAAGAAGAATATTTCTCTTTCTCCGCTGCCTGTTTCTCACCAAACTGAATCAGCATTTCTAGGAACTCAGTTCCCATTAAGAAAAGTAATACCTTCTAAAGATGGGAATAGCAGCACTTACGGAAATTCTAACCCATCAGCTGAAAGAAAAACAAGTGAAAGTTAGAGAGTTATCCCCCAGTGATCTACCCAAAGCTTTCCAAGTTAAAAAAAAATTAGCTTTACATATACACGTGTATACACCATAGATTTATATTTACATGTAAAACTAAAATTTTATACACACATAAAAAATACATAGATATAAATAATTGTACATATACGAATGTATCTACACACACATACATATACAGACATATACATTACTCCACTTCTTCATTTATACTTGCTAAATTTTCTCCCCACCAAAACCTTTGAAAGTATTGGATATGAGGCCCTAATCGAAGCCCTGCAAATCGGAGTTAAGTATCCTCTTAATTATGAATAGTCACTGAGTAAGGAAATAAATAAACATATATTTATATAATCACATAAATTTATATATATATATATATATATATATATATGTTGGAGTGGGAAATGGCAACCCACTCCAGTATTCTTGCCTGGAAAATTTCATGGACAGAGCAGCCTAGAGGGCAGAGGAGGCTGGCGGGCTACAGTCCATGGGGCTGCAAAAAGTCAGACATGACTGAGCACACACACAAAGACTGATTAATATATGTAGACAGAAAGAGAATTGAAAAGCAAGTTAACCCAATTAATAATTTGAAATAAAAATAGGATGATCAAATTCTTTTCAACAAGTAATAAATTTGGATCTTATATTATGGCGAAGTGGAAGAGAAAAATAATGAGGAAAAAGTAAAAATATCTCAGAGACAGATACTTAAACATCCTTTATAAAGCATGTATCAAGCACCTATACTAGGCGAGGCAATGTATTAGGTGTCACAGGTTTGTCTACCTCAACACTACTGACAATTTGAATGAGATAAATCCTTGTTGTGGGGGTCTGTGCCCTGCGTTATAGGATGTTCAGCAGCATCCCCAGCCTCTACCCACTAGATGCCAGTAGCACTTCTCAAGTTGTGATAGCCAAAAGTGCCTCCAGACATTGCCAAATGACCTCAGGGAAGAAATCGCCCTTAGTTGAGACCCACTGTACTGGCCATACAAAATAGCACCTACCTGCCAGTTGTAATTTGTATATTCCTTAAGAATCCTCATTCCTCAAAGACTTGATCCATTGTCTGATATGGAGCTTGTGAGGCCTTCTCTTCCACTGCTGGGCTACTGCCGCACCTTCCCCCCTGAGCTCTGATCTTGTGAGAACCATGGGAGAGAAGCCAATTCCCTACCCTGGGCCTCCCATTACTCCCACTGACATCCTAATCTTTTAAAACACTTTTTCAAAAGAAAAAAGACTCTAACATTTATCCCTTAATTATATTTATGTGGTCCACAAATAATATACAAAAGTATCACATCAACATATAAAAATAAAATATTAAAGTGAGAATTTTAAGAAATTTTCTGTAAAAGTAAGCATCTACTACAGAATTTTGCAATTCCGAGTAATTATCACCAAGATGCTTCCTTATTATCCTATTTTACAGAGAGTTGGTTGTAACTAAGTGATAAAGGAGAGAAAAGTGTGTGTGTTTACATCTATTTTGTTTTTACGCGTGCATCATGATGTGTCATTTGACAGCAGCCTCATATTAATGCAGTTTTTACCAAAGACTTGAAAACCTCCAGAAACACTCATTAGCAGTTATTCTGATGATGCTGGCAGGCTTTCAATCTCATATTCTTACCATATTAATCTAAAGATATTCACGAGTACTACATTACATTATCCATGGGCCTCTTTATAGAGGAAAGCAACTACAAACACCAGTGCATTTCATACTTCCCTGAGATATAACTGCACAGGCAGATCAACAGCTCTATCTCTGTGCCCCAGGAATAGAAAGGAACAGAGACAGGAGAAAACTAGCATTAGCCAAGTGTTCACTATTTCTTTTATTCCTTATTAAACACTACAAATCTGCCTGCAATGCAGGAAACCCAGGCTCGATCCCTGGGTTGGGAGGATCCCCTGGAAAAGGACATGGCAACCCACTCTAATATTCTTGCCCAGAGAATCCCATGGACAGAAGAGTCTCGTAGGCTACAGTCCATGCAGTCACAATGAGTTGGACATGACTGAGTGACTAACACACACACACACAAACCATACAAAGTACTTAACACTGCCCAGGATACAGTCCTTGGAATCCCTGACTTTCTAGAAAATTTTATCTACTCCTATGGCTATAAATACCAACTCCTAAACTTATATCTTCAAACCCAGGCTTAGTTAAGCTCCCAAATTTTATATCTGTCTTCTCCATGTCACCATTTGACTGTCTCAAATTTAAGACATCCCGTACCAATCTCCTTTCTTCTCCTTCCCAGATTACTATCTGGCCACTTGCATTCACAGTTTTCCAATTGTTCAGTTCACAAACATTCAAACCACTCTGGACATTTCTCTTTTTTCATATCTCACATGTAATCTATCAACATATCCTGGCAGTTCTTTCTTTGAAATATTTCCAGAATCCAATTATTTCTCACTCGTCAACCAGCAAGGACCCTGAATAAAGCCATCTTTATCTGAATTATTACAACAACTGAGACCTCTGTGTTTGCTTGCTCCAGTGTATTCTCCACACAGCAGCCAATGTAATTGTTTAAATTTTAAGTCCTGGAAGCTTGTTCCTCTTCTCAGAATTCCCAAAGGCATTACCATGCAGAAGGCCCTGTATGATCTGCCACCCCATCTCTGACTTCATTTCTTATCACTTGCCTCCTTAATCCCTCAGCTATTATTTCAAGTTTTGAAGTTACTCTTCTTCTCTGTGAAGTACACTCCCCTTAACACTCCTGTATATCTCTCCCTCATTTCCTTCATGTCTCTGCTCAAATGACACCTTGTCAGAGATGCTCCATCACCACACATATGTGTGTGTGTAAAGTTCAGGGCTAGATTTGATCCTGGGCCATACATATATATACATTTTAATGAGTTGGCAAATTTAGCCATGGCCAACTTTTTGTATAGCCATGAGCTAGAAATTGGAGAAGGCGATGGCACCCCACTCCAGTACTCTTGCCTAGAAATTCCCATGGACAGAGGAGCCTGGTAGGCTGCAGTCCATGGGGTCGCTAAGAGTCGGACGCGACTGAGCGACTTCACTTTCCCTTTTCACTTTCATGCATTGGAGAAGGAAATGGCAACCCACTCCAGGGTTCTTGCCTGGAGAAGCCCAGAGATGGGGGAGCCTGGTGGGCTGCCATCTATGGGGTTGCACTGAGTCAGACACTACTGAAGCGACTTAGCAGCAGCAGCAGCAGCACAGCTAGAAATGGTTTTTACACTATTAAAATATTGTAAAAGTTAAAAAAAAATCAAGATGAATAAGCAACATAAACCATATGTGGCCTGCAAAACCTAAAGTATTTACTATCTGGCCTTTATAGGAAAAAGTTGCCAGCTCCTGTATTAGTATACTATCCACTAGAATGTAAAGTCCTTGAGGGCAGGAACTGCTGTGTTCACCGTTACATCTCAGCATGCAGGATAGTGCCTGGTACAAAGTAAATGCTAAACAAACATTTTTAAATGAATGAAAACAATAAGCCTTAGTGAGGTCTGGTGACTCACTAAATTCAGGGTCACCCAGGAATTTGATAGATGAACCAGAATTCAAGCCCAGGTCCACCTGATTCCACAACTGGATCCTGAGAGCTTTATGCAGCAATGACTTAAGCCTTCTTGTTTCCTACCCAAAGGCTCCTCATTAGATTATTTCTAACATGCCATCAGGTAAAGGAACCTGCAGAACAAGACAACGGAATAGAGACATGATGTATTGCAGAAAACCTTTCATAATTACACCAAAATGACATTTACATCTGATATCAATTATATTTACTTTTAAATATTTGTTTATTTGCCTGCGGGTCATCATTGCAACATGTGAGGTCTTCCATCTTTGTCATGGCATGCAAGATCTTTAGTTGTGGCATGAAGGATCTAGTTCCCTGACCATGTATTGCACCCCAGACTGGAGCACAGAGTCTTAGCCACTGGACCCTCAGGGAAGTCCCTCAACTATGTTTAATGTGCTTTCAAATACATCACCTCCTCTTAGCTTTACCAGGTTTCTGCATCAAGTAAGATGTATACTATATCCTCATTGTATACATTACAAAACTGAGTTTCTGGAAAGTTTAAAGAATTGGCTTTTATAAGTAGTGAGTGGCAGAAACAGAACAGTCTAGCTCTATCACTTTTAGTATTCAACTTTCCACTCTACCAACCAACATATATCCCCACAACTCTACCAGTGGGCAACTATACTACTGTGGATATGGAGGGATTTTAAGAGATTGGCATCACACATTACTAACTTCTAAGAAACCAGAAGTACTGCATGTTACTTGGAGTTTTATGATGTGCAAGAGCACTTCAGCTATAAACAGCCAACCACCAACAGTTACAGGCAGCAGGCAAGTAAGAACTTTGAAATGAAAGCAATAAGTAGGAGAATGATCTGCTTGGCCATATCTTGGACTTTTATTGGTATGACAATAGCACAGGGATTTTGAGCTGCCAGATGCATGATCATCTCAAAGAAAGAAGTCAAGAAAACTGACAGTTATCTTAGCTGACACTAACACCCACAGCTGTCACCTCCTGAACTAGCTGCTATATCTAAGCAGCCATTCTTTGAGGCAGCTGATTTTAGAGCTCAGAATATTTGCCCAAGAAATTATGTGTGTTCATGGATGCCAAGGGCCGGCTTTTCTAACTTTGTTGAATGCCAGTGTGCTTTTATCCAGGATAGAGGTCATGATGCCACACCCTGGAATTAACTTGAATCTGACATGCAGTTCTAAACTAGTCAAGATACCAGCTTAGGATGTGACAATCCAATTTCAAATGTCTGTTTCTGTCCCTATGAGTTCCCTTATACTTTGTTAGGCCATGTGATAACATTTTTTTTAATCTAGGAAATGTAGCCTTTTATAAACAACAGCAACTGAGGCCACTGTACTAGATTTTGTCCATTTCTCACCTCTTCACTCACTATAATGGAACATTACTCACTATAATATAGCAACTTTTAGAAAACTAAAATTAAAATGAAGTGTCATTTTCAGTGTTAGGAAATGCAAGGATTTTAAGTGTTAAATAGTTACGATTTTTAAATCAGATTTAATAATTATAATGTTATGAAGTGTTTCTTGGCTAGAAAATAAAATTACAATGTTTCTCCAAGTAATTTCTATGAAAACTTGGGTAAGAAAAATTGGCAGTCTACAGTATTAATGACAGATGGACCATTCTTTTTGGTTCAGCTTTAAACTTATGTCTCTTTGTAAGAGAAATATCTCGATTTCATTTGGAAGTAACATTAGTAGTTGTAATGAAGAAAACAGGACCAAGGGTCAAGTATTTTACCTGAGAATCCCCCTTGTCAAAAACAAACAACTTGAAAAGTAAGTCAAAGTCAGGTATTGAGTATCTTCTATGTACTTAATGTGATGTTTGGTGTAATGTTAAGTTCTTATATGGTATCTGGATATTTACATGCAATATTCCAAGTAAAGTCAGTATATGGGAAATATATCCTTGAGGGCTCCGTATTCATATTGTTTTAAGCAATATAAAGTATATCTTTGTTCAGACTTGAGAAAGAGATCCAAGATCTTGAAAAGGCTGAACTGCAAATCTCAACCAATGAAGAAGCAATTTTAAAGAAACTGAAATCAGTTGAGAGGACAACAGAAGACATAATAAGGGTGAGCATTAGCTAATTTGAAAATTATGACTCCCTCCCAAAATGATTCCACAAATAGTGTATAATTCTTCAAAGTATATTTACATTTAGAATTTATTTTTAAACTGTATTAATGATGGAGAATACTTTTTTCTTATAGTCTGTGAAGGTGGAAAAGGAAAAAACATCAGGAGGTATGTTTTGAGCAGTCTATGTTATATCAAACTAAGTTTTTTTTATTAGCCTACTGAAATTTTTCTCTATTGTAAGTATATTCTAAATGTGTTTTGAATTAATATGAATTTTACAGAGTCAGTTGAAGACATCTATGCTAATATCCCCGACCTTCCAAAATCCTACATACCTTCCAGGTTAAGGAAGGAAAGAAATGAAGGAATAGAAGATGATGAACAAAATAGAAAAGGTATATTAAAACTTTGTCTTCAATGGTAGGTTCTCAAGTTCATATTTTACAATATCAAATATTAGCAACTTGCTGTAACATCCTATCCTTCCAAGTTAAGTAATAGTCCATTTTACAAAGTTCCATAAGGTAAGTCACTTGTATAAGTAGCAATAATGGGGTTATAGTATTTTTTCCATGCATTTTATTCCTCAGCAAACTAGGTAAGGACAGGGAAGATAAAGACATAAAAGAGGCAAGAAGCTCTTAAAACAAAGCTCCCTTGCTCAAAAATATCTCTCTCAACATATTCTATGTAGTAGACACTAGAATAAGATGAAATGAACAAAAGTATTCCCCCTGAGGTCAGGCATTATTTACCCCTATGTGAGAATGGTTGCATGAAATTAATGTCAGTGGCCCAGGGAAAATGAAGGCTTATATATGGGCAGAGAAGGAACTTTTAAATTTTAGAGTGAAAAGAGAAGCTACACTTTACCTTCAGGGAGCAATCATTCATTCATTCAACAAATACTCAATGCCAAGCTCAATGCCAAGCTCCGTTTTCACACTAGCAATACAGTGGTGAATAAAACAGCAAAGATCTCTGCCTTCATTCTAAGGGAGAATAAAAGCTGACATTCTAAGGGAGACAATAGATTAAAAATTAGGTAAATAAGTGAAATATATTAGGAAACAAAAATGCTAAAGAGAAGAATAATGCAGAGAAGGTGGAAAGGGCAGATGTGGGTGAGTGTATTACAATTTTAGTTGGGTAGCCAGGGAAGGCCAAGAACCACCAGGCCATGGGGAGAGATGAAACGCAAGATGTTGCCAAAGAGGAAGATGAGGGACACAAAAACAGGCAGTGCCACACTGTAATGTTGCCCAGGATCCCATTAGCTTTACTCTGCCAGTTACAATCCTGGTCATTAGGATCTTCCTTGGAGGAGGAAATGGCAACCTGCTCTAGTATTCTTGCCTGGATAATCCCATGGAAAAGGAGCCTGGTTGGCTATAGTCCATGGGGTCACTGAAAGTCAGCACGACTGAGCAACTGAGCATGAATACATGCATTAAGATCTTGCCAGGGCCGTGAAACAGATTTTAGCTTCCCCCAAATCAATCAGTTCCCCCCAGTTCAGTTGTTTTTAATACAGCTGATAATGCTCTATTTTTAGCCCTTCTTCTTAAAAGTGGGAGTGAAAATGAAAAGAAACGTAAGGCAAAATGAGAAGCATGTGATTCTAGCCTTCTTCCTGCCTCTTCAATACCAGTTCAACATTTAACTGCCTCCCAGCTATGAAAACTTTAGAACATGCCTCTCTAATTTCAACACATTGCAGGGCTGTACAGCAAGGCTGTAGCATAATAAAATATACCTTGCTCAGCCTTTACCAACAGTAATGCACAGAGTAACATGTTCTTCCTTATTAAAAAGAATATTCCGATTCTTCCTACTGAGCAATATAAAAGAGTATAAATCTGTTGTGTCAGATTTTCTCATTAGAAAGGGAACATCTTTTGGTTTCCTAGTGAAAACCCTTACCATTTGGAATATCAGTTCCTCTTCTTCAGTCTTTCCCATGTTTTAGTAATTTCATACATCTTTGCATAAAAACCCATGTCGTTAAAGTTTTAGTCTTTATATATTTAATGAATAAATCAGAAATTTTTAAAAGATTTCTCATAAAAGAATGTCAACAGGTATACTGGACATAAACACTGTGAAAACAAGTTACTTTACAACAGGAAAAATTGACTAAATCAGAGATCAAATTTGTCTCTCAACAGCTTTGTATGCCATGGAAATCAAAGTT
The DNA here is from genome assembly GCA_007570785.1 of Antilocapra americana. NCBI lineage: Eukaryota > Metazoa > Chordata > Mammalia > Artiodactyla > Antilocapridae > Antilocapra > Antilocapra americana. The sequence goes on from ML662497.1 coordinate 769,128, forward strand.
GAAAAAGACTTGAAGACTGGAGAAAGTACAGTCCTGTCTTCAATACCTCTCCCATCAGAGGACTTTAAAGGTACAGGGATAAAAGTTTATGATGACGGGCAAAAGTCAGTCTATGCAGTAAGCTCTAATCACAGTGCAGCATACAATGGCACCGATGGCCTGGCACCAGTTGAAGTGGAGGAACTTTTAAGACAGGCTTCAGAGAGAAATTCTAAATCCCCAACAGAGTACCATGAACCCGTATATGCCAATCCATTTTGCAGACCTACAACTCCACAGAGAGAGAAGGTAACTCCTGGACCAAACTTTCAAGAAAGGATAAAAATTAAAGCTAATGGACTGGGTAATGATGTGAATGGATCCATACACAACATGGACAATGGACTTGCAGAAGAGAGAGGTAACAATGTCAATCACATCAGCCCAGTTCGGCCGATACCTCATCCCCGATCAATGACTCAACAAGCAGAGGAGATGCCCCACATCCAACAAAAGAGGCTGATGACTCCTTGGGAAGAGCCAAATGTAATGCAGGACAAGTATACTCCCTCTCCAAAGGCAAGCCTGAGTCCCAGTAGAGCACTAGTTGAGAAGTCAGAACACTGGAGTTCTTCACCCCCTTGCCAGGAGGACGAGAAAGATATTAGATATAATATTGTTCATTCCTTGCCTTCTGACCTGGATGAGAAAGAGCCCGTGACGATGATTTTCATGGGGTATCAGCAGGCAGAAGACAATGAGGAAGAAAAGAAGCTTCTGACTGGGTATGATGGAATCATCCATGCTGAGCTGGTTGTGATTGATGACGAGGAGGAGGGTGAAGGAGAAGCTGAGAAACCAGCATACCATCCCATAGCTCCCCACAGTCAGGTTTTCCAGCCTGCCAAGCCAACACCACTTCCCAGAAAGAGACCAGAAGTCAATCCCCATGAAAACACAAACCATAAATCTCCCCATAAAAACTCCATATCCCTGAAAGAGCAAGAAGAAAGCTTAGGGAGCCCCATCCATCATTCTCCACTGGACGTTCAGATAGCAGGAGATGGGACCGAGGATCCATCCTTAACAGGTAACAAACATGGCAAGGCCTGTCACTGCTGTTTAGTCATGTGACAATCTTCTCTTTGTGTTGTTACCAAGCCTTCTTACTCTCAGCTTTTTCTGACGCTTCATAAACTAACACGTGCTAAGATGTTTTTTTACTAAAGCTGATATGAGTTATTGTCATCATAAGCAAAGTGACTAAGTCACTTCAAAAGAGAAAAGAGTGAAACAAAAACTTGTTGCCTTATTTAGGTATTGCATTGATTAACCTTAGTAACTTGAAATTCGTCTTCTGCCATGGTATGGTACTGTGTATGAATGTTTTGAATCACTATCACATTGTCATCAATATTAGATCTTTTCCCAGAAGAAATGAAGCCAGCTCTTTTTTTGTGCCTCTTCGTGGTTTAGATTTCCTACTTAAGTTAACAAATTGCCTTAATTTTGCAAGAAAAAAACACAAAACAAATTTTATTTTTAGTGTGATATTTTATTACTTTGCTATATCTTGTTTCTCTACACTTTTATAATTTTATCAACTTTACATCCTTCATTTTTCTACATTTTACAAAATATACCAATTTATTCTACATTATAATATTTATGTCACATAATCTTCCCTAACTTAGAAATTTTATTTTTTTATTTTCGAAATATTTACATTCCATACATTCTCATTCCCTATAAAGTTTTATAGCTATCTGGCTTTTTTAGTATTGAATAGAAAGTAACACTTTTTCTACAAAAATGATAGCTCATCAATTTTAGATTCTTTATTATCAATTGAATATTATTTATGAACAATAAATAAAAATATGATCAAACTAACTATAATAGCTGTACTTACCATGCCTAAAGACATAAATCAAATTATCCAGACATAAGTACTGGATCTGTGAAAGGGATAGTAATTTTAAATGTTCTAATGAGATAATTCTCATTAAAAAGCAGTAACTATTAAGTCCCAGCTTATCCAGCAATCAAAAAACCTGATAATCTTGAAGAACTGTGGTAGGACCTAATTAGTAGGACAATTCAGGAAGGATTTTTCCTCTGTAACCCAGCAACCCAGGCTTAGTTTGCCAATGATACAATAAAATGGACCTCTTCCCTTTTTATTAAGTAATTAAATTAGGCATACCAATTGTAAATTTGATTACCTGAAGAATTTCTAACCTGTTGGTAAGTGTACACTTACATTATCTACCTAAATCAGAGTTTAATGGTGTGTTCCCAAAAAAGAAACCTACTAAAAGTTCCTCTGTTTTGAGAATGAGCTTTGTTCATTGATCACATTTTGCATCTTAAATCCTTTTTTTAAAGAACAACACAGAAGACTTAGAAAAGAGGAACACACTCTTTATGGTCAAGAGCAATGACATTACCCACGATAAAACCTCCTATTTTTTAACTTAGATATTAGCCAACTCCTCCTGAACACCCTTATTCTGTCTCCCCTACTCATTTCAACACATTTACCACAGAGAAAAATATAGGAAGTGACTAATGCTTCCAGACAACAATAATCATGCCACTGAGCTAAAATAATGGAAACAGGAAGACTTTTCCAGACAAAGTAACAATACAAAGTTATGTTCTATCAATCAAAGCATCTTATAAACAGAATCCTCCAAATTCCTTGCTTTCTATCATAATACTGTTTTACATTGTTTTCCAATTCAGCACGTGGATTACAGAATTGGTATTTTAAATGGGTGTTAAAAATAAGTGTATCATACTGGCCTCAAGGTCATCCATTTACATAGAATTTATAGTCACCCATTTTCATTTCACAAGCACCAAGCAGATAAAACTTCTCTCTACCCCCCTTCCCTCAAAATGCATATTCATACTTGGAAATCCACCATTTAAGTCAATTCCTTTATTTATGATATAGGTGCCCTACTAAATATAAACATTCCTAGTAGGCACAGAAATAGTTAAGAACTATAAGTCTCTTTTCATTTGTGCAAATGTTATTATCAAAGTCTTATCTAAGAGCAATTTTTAACTTGGGAAAGAGCATGAAGGAGAAAGAAAGATGGAGAAAAGCGGAGCCTGGGGATCCTAAAGACCAGATTTAGTTAAAACTTTGAACAGGATGAGACATGATAAGAGAATTTAGGCAAAGTTATGTCCATTTGCTAAAGTAAGTATAACAGAGTCATGTTCAAAATATCTGGTTCAATGCCAGATACATCCACCAATGAGTGGCCATGTAACTCTTACTGGGACTTTATTACTATCCCCACCAACTAAACAATTGGCTCCCTTTGGTAATCCTCAACTACCTACTTTTGTACTTCTAGCTCTGTTCTCCCCTTTTATAGATGTCAGTGGCATTTCAGAATAAATAGGTAGGGAACCTCAGCTCCAGGTGATTCATAAGCTACTGGTGCCAGAATTGCCAACCTGTGGCAACCATTAGAAGCCAAGGGATACTGAGAGTAAGGAAGCAAGCTCTCTTCTGTCAAGTTAAAAACAGTCAAAATTGTGTGTCTGGATTGCCATGGGGAGAGGAAATAGAGATCAGAGAAGATTAGAAAGGAAAAGTAAGAAGAGAGGTGATAACTCAGGTTTTTTCACTGCTATACCAAGGGGCTTTCTCATTGCCTGTCCCCACACAGCTACTTGGAACTCACACCACCTACTTACCATAAGCCTACAGAAAGAAATAGCAGACTCTAACAATCTAGAATTCCTTTTTTTAACCTTAAGAAATGGGACAGTGAGCTACTGGACTGCCTCACTCCTGAGGATGCAGACACCAGGATGTCCTTTAAGAATTTCATTGAAGGTCCACAGCATCTGGGTTGGCCTGATTTACTGAATCTAAGTTGAGGAGTAGTTGTAGGGAGGAGGTTTTGCCCTTGCCTTAAAAGAGACCTTCAAAAAGTCCCTTAAAATGGACTTTGCCCCAGCTCTTATTTTGGTATGGGAAAGGTAATGGTCCAAAGACCCAGAGTAAAAACTATAAAGACTTGCCTCCTGCCTTCAGTTTGCTTCTTGTGTGGAGGTACATTCTGTCATTAGGTTTCACCATCCAACATCTCCCAGCAATTGGGACCATCTTCCTGGCTACAGAGCAAAAGAAAAATTATCTCAGCTGGTCCTAAATTCAAGGAAATATTCTTGATCCTGCCACTGAAAATAATTATTTCCCTTAAAATTTCCAGGGAAATAAACTTCTTTGGCTTCATGTAAATGACAACATTTCATATAAGTATAGTGACAATAGAATTGACCATGGTCTAGTTATAGTGTTGGATCCCAAACTTTCCTGTATTTCTGAAAAAGAGCTTCTTAGAAATAGGGTCACTTCATTTTTCAATACAGAACTAATATATAACTGTGAAATGAGAGAATATGATTTCCTTTTTGCTTTTATTTTATTAAACAAAATTTTTCAAACTGCTAAATAGCTGGTGCTTGGGCAATATTACACATGATTGGTGCCTTGAAAGCATCTCTCAACTTTTGGAACATGACTGAGGCAGCTATAATCTGGTCTTAACTATTAAGAGCATGATACCAGTGTTATGAATTTTAAATCTACATTTTAAAAATGGTTTCTATATCTAATATATCATTAACAGTGAAATAGTCTCAAAAAGATAAATTTGCCATTTGAAAGTACTTATATCTTGACAAAGACATTTCATAATGACTCCAACTCCTAATTACTAGTTCACATTGTTTCATTATTTTAAAAATTTGTTCTTGCCATTCTATACCTAACGATGAAGCCCCTTTCTACAAGTAGATTCGATGAGTTAAAAAATAACCCAGCCATCATGAATTAGGGCTTATATCAATGCCTTTTTCTCTTTAGTAATACATAGCTCAGAAATATGCACAAAACACAGTTGTTGAATCAGCTATTTATCTATGGTTAATAGTGTTAATGCGCACTAGTCCTGTATTTACTCAACTTATGCTGTGTTTGCTTTATTAATATTTGTAGAAATAGGTTCCTTCTAGTTCTGAACCTGCTTCTTCCCTAAGTTAACCATAGCTTATTATTTCTACTATCTTTTTATGCTACTAAAACAATGCTCACATTGTTGGATAAAATCATCTGAGGTATGTTTCAAACTTTCCTGCAATCTATGAAATGGTCATTTAGAGTGAAAATTAAAGCTTTTTATAACTCTCTATTGTTTCTTTATTTTACAGCCTTAAGGATGAGAATGGCAAAGCTGGGGAAAAAGGTTATCTGAGAGGTGTACCATCTACATAAACATCCATTGAGGAAGAAACTAAGAAACACTTGCAGATTTCTCTTCTGGATATTTTGTTTCTTTTTCCTAAGATACAAAAAAAAAATTATAATTATAGCCATATTATGCTATGTGGATAAGCAGTAGTCATTATTTGAAAAAATTCCAAAAACAGCTGGGGAGAACAAATGCTTAACTTTCCCAGTTACTTGATATGATTCAGTGGAGGCAAAATCAACATATTTTTATTGTATTGATACCAAAGCATTTCTAATAAAGAGCTTGTTAAATTTACAAATAAAGTTATTTAAAATAGCCCAACTATATTTTATTAACTGACATTGCAATTTTGCTAACACAAAGACTGAGAGCTCATAGGAAGTCACTATGCCTTATCACAGAAATATTCATCTTCAGCTCTGACAAGTAAGCATGCCATCCCAAGTCAACAAGGACTCAGGCAACTACATCTCCTGCCAAGGAACAATTCAATGGAGACTTAAAGCTCTTTGCATACATTTCAAAGGTGCATGCTATAATTATCCTCTTATTTGGGGACTGGATTTGGATTATCTTATTAGTGCACATGACTTTAAAGTTGATAACCAATATGTCATTCTTCTTGAAATATCTTCTTTCATTCATTTCAATGTGAATTCCAGGATACAGTGACTGATATGGCCCAAGGCTGTTGGATGGAGGACTTCTCAAATTCTCAACACAAATCTGGTCTAATGCTTGGCCAATTCTTATAAATAAGTCAGAATCCTAATGCTAAAACTTACTAATAAAGTGTACCACATTTAATTTCTAAGTATTTTTGCCAATATGTTAAATCATGATTTGAAGAATACTCCCATAACAGTTCTCTCCTACTCTACCTTCTTATTCTGTCTTCCATCAAACAAGCCCCCTAAATCCACTCAAACACATCTTCCCTTGGATTGCCAGTGCAAAATACCCAGGTCCTGCCAAGTCTTTCAGTGAATAGTCTGTTTTTCTCTCTCAGAGAAAACACTAAATTTCCCTGGTAAGTCCATGATGAAATTATCTTAGCTGCTGATGTGGGGGTAATGAGCAGTAAAAGAAGCAGATCCTAATGAGGACAAGAATTTACCTGGGGAGCATCAGCCTCAGATGATTTGTTTGCAAAGGGCAGTTTTTCTCTAAGAGGAAGGAGCTCCTCAGCTGGCCTGAAATGTTGTGGGAAACCTGAAGGGTCAAATTTCAGAAGCACTTTCACAGAAACAGCCCTATACCAGGTCCAAGGGTCCCATTCCTTCCCTTTCATGCCTTTGGCTTTAGTATAAGTGACCTGTCAAATCTGCGCATTCTTTTGTAGCTCTGTCATCCTTGTAAATAAATCACTGGATTTTGTTTTTGTACACAAAAATTTATTAGAACACTGCTTAGCACCAAGGAAGTGGTCAACAAACAAATGAATGAGTAAACGGTTCAGAGGGGGAAAGATGTCATCTACAAGGGGAGGCTTTGTAACACCAGTTGGTCTCAGGCAACATGAGCCAGAATCTGACTGGCAGATCACCTAGTCACTTATCATGAGTAGTGGACCAGGGTTTGTATATAGAAGTGGCCCATCTTAGCCAGAAAGTGTGGGAGGCAGGAGCTGGCCTTTTGCCTGGGGATGAAGCTGGAGTTGCTGTGAAACTGGCTGCCAGGTGAGCAGGATAGGGCTTGAGTGCCAAGCTAGAGCTGGTCAGTCAGAGCTGCTGAGGTGAGACTGGGCTATCCACACATCAATCCACTGATCCCTGTACTCAGTGGAAAGGAAGGAAGGCTGGGGAAATGGAAGTGAGGTGCTCTCTTGCCTGTGCAGCATTCCTCCAGTATTCTCCATTGACAAAGTGTGACACTGGGCTGCCCTCGTGGCTCAGATGTTAAAGAATCTGCCTGCAATGCAGGAGACTCAAGTTCAACCCCTGGGTTGGGAAGATCCCCTGGGGAAGCGAACTGCAACAAAGGAGAAATGCTTACATAACAAAACAGGACAAAGAAGGTAGATATGGAGATGAGGCATTAAATGATGAAGATAAAGATGAGGCATTAAACTGGCACCATCTAGCCATTTTTCTACTCAGCTTCCATATTTATCCTTCTACATATATTCGACCATTCAAGCAACTAAAAAGACAACTGTTTCCATCTAATAAGAGGCAGTTATCCTTTATACAAAGAGGTCACCTTCTCCCGGAGATGAGGAGACACAAACTCCAGAGTTATTTTATCTACAGTCAACTATATTCAACATTATTTCAAAGAACAGCTTTAGATTAAGAGAAAAATCCAGAGGATAATATAAAGTTCCCATATACTCCTCACTCAGTTTCCCTTATTATTAACATCCTACATTAGTATGATACATTTGTTATAACTAATGAATCAAAAATGACACATTATTATTAATTAAGGTCTCATAGTTTATTCAGACTTCCATAGTTTTTATCTAATGTACTTCCTCAATTTCAGGATCATATATGGAAAACCACATTACTTTTAGTCGTTATGTCTCCTTAGGCTCCACTTGGCTATGACTTTCCTTGTTTTTGATAAGTTTGACAATTTTGAAAATTACCATCCAGGTATTATATAAGATGTCTCTCTACTGAAAATCGTCTGATGTTACTTTCCTGATTAAACTGAGGTCGTAAGTTTGTGAAAGGAAGACTAAAGAGGTAAAGTGCCGTTTTTGCCAGATCATATCAATGACACATACTTTCAACATGATTTATCACTGCTAATGTTGACCTTGATAAACTGGCTGATATAATTTAATCAGATTATTTCACTGTAAAATCATTCTTTTTTGCTGTCTACATTGGCAGGAAGTCACTATGCCCAGCCCACACTTAAATAAAAGGAAGTTAGCCTCACTTTCCTTGAGGACAGAGTATCTCTGTATCAATTATTTCAAATTCTTCTGTACAGATTTGTCTATTCTCCTTCATTTGTTGATCTATTCAATCATTAATTTAAATCGGTATGGATTCATGGATGCTTACACTACTCTTGAGTTATAATCCAACACAATTTGTTGCACAAATAGCTTTAGCTTTGATTATTGGAAGCTCTTTCAGTGGTTTTTATGCACCTTTGACACACACCCATAAGTGCTTTGGACATATAATGTTACATCCCATCAGACTTACTTCAGTTTCTTCAGATAAGAATGGTCTGCATCTTTCAGTGTACAAGTCCTTAAATTTATTCCTATTTTATTCTGTTTGATGGCTGTGAATGGAATTGTTTTCTTAAATTTACTTTCAGATTATTTTTGCTAGTGTTTAGATATGCAATTGATTTTTTTGTATATTGATTTTACATCCTGGAATCTTGCAGAATTTATTTCTTATAGTAGTTGTTTTCTGGATTCCTTAGGATTTTCTATGTTTAAGATCATGTCATCTGTGAAAAGTATTTTTTAATTTCTCCTTTACAATCTGACAGCCTTTTATTTCCTCAGTTTACTGTCCTTGATAAAACCTCCAATGTAGATGTAAAGTGGTGAGGACACTCATTTAGTTTCCAGGGGAAACTGTCCACTCATTTACCATTAAATATGATGTTAATTGCTGGCTTTTCCTAGATGTCTTTATCAATTGAGTAAATCTCTTTCTATTCCACATTTGTTAAGTATTTTCATCATGAATGATAGGTGGCTTTAATTTTTTCAACTTTTTCTTCATGTGTTTTGAAGTCTGTTATTAGGCACATACATATTTATTACTACAATATATTAATGCTGTAATCAATTAAGAAGAGTATATCTCAAAAAAAAAAGAGTAGACTCTATCTCTGATGATACTCTTTGGCTGGAAACAGACATTTATTTCTCCTCAAGCTTATTATTTCCTGCTATGCCTTTTTCCATTCATTTACTTTCAACTTATCTGTCCCTTTATATTTTAATAAATCACATCATGGGTTTTACTTTTTTATCCATCTTACCTTCTCTGCTTTTAACTGGAGTTTTTAGTCCATTAACATTTAATGTAATTATTAATGTGGTTGAGTTTTGGCCTACAATATTATTATTTGTTCTCTCTTTATCCCCACTGTGCTTTCTTTGTTTTGTTTTGTTTTTGCTTTGTTTGCTCCTTTATTTTTCTTTCATAGCCTTTTTAATTAAATTATCTAAATGATTTTAAGATTTTATATAATTTTTTCCACTGGCTTCTTACATATGTCTTATTTTTTATTTCTGTAAGAATTATAATATACATCTTGAACTTTTCACTTAGAACTAACATTGTATAACTTCATATAAAATTCAGACACCTTTCAACTGTATAAGTCCATTATCTCTTGCCATTCTTTATGCTAACTTGTTATATGCATTATATCTGCATACATTATAAATCCCACAAAACAATGTAGACTCCGTTTTTTGCTTTAATCAGACATATTTATTATAAAGAACTTAGGTCATAAAAGTCCAAAAAGGATTTTTTATTTACTAATTATTTATCATTTTGAGTTTTCTTCATTTCTTTTCCAGGATCCAGCTGTCATTTCTCTTCAGTCTAAAGAACTCCCTTTTGCATCTTGTAATGCATATGTGCTAACAAGTTCTCTTAAATGTCCTTTCATTTCTATGTCATTCTTGAAGGACTTTTTTTCTGCAACTAGAATTCTTATTGACTTTTTTTCTCTTTTGGATGTTATCCCACTCCTGGGCTTCATAAGATCCCTGTGCTGTGCTTGTGCTTAGTTGCTCGGTTGTGTCCAGCTCTTTGTGACCCCACGGACTGTAGCCCACCAGACACTTCTGTCCATGGATTCTCCAGGCAAGAATACTGGAGTGGGTTGCCACGCCCTCCTCCAGGGGATCTTCCCAACCAAGGGACTGAACCCAGGTCTCATGCATTGCAGGAAGATTCTTTACCGTCTGAGTACCAGGGAAGTCAAAATGTTAACCATTGTTTCCCTGTCTGGAATGCTTAATTTTTCTCTTTCTGCTTTTAAGACTTGCTCTGTAATTTTTGCTTTCATGAGTTTGACTATGATTTGTATAAGCATGACTGTCAACATTTTCCTGCTTAAGTTGTTTTCCTGCATCATGAATCAGTAAAGTTAGGCCTTTAGTAAATTTGGGGATTTTCCAGTCATTACTAACAGATTCTCCTCTCCTTCTGCGATAATGCTAAAGATGTTATCATTAACAGGCCTTGGGAATATGGTCCTTTCTCTTTAAAAAATTTTTTCCTTATTCTGTTAATCTCCATTGATCTACTTTCAAGATCATTGGCTCTTATTCCCTGTGATCTTCATTCTGACATTTTCTCCTGAACTATTTCAAATACTGTATATTTTTAGCTTCCCTATTTTCATATGGTCCTTTCCTATTGTTTCTATTTCTATGCATTTTTATTTATAGCAAACAAGTTTCTTTTTAGATAGTTGAGAATAGTTTATAATAATACATACTTTAAAATTCTTATCTCCTGAAACTAATCATGTAAGGAATCTCAAAAATTCGTCTCCACTGATTGTTTTTCCTTTAGAGCAAGGGTTGACAAACTATGGTCCAAAGGCCAAATTCAACCCACAACTTGTTTTTGTATGGCCCAGAAATTAAAAATGATTTCTCACATTTTTTGAAGGCCTGTTTAAAAAAATAAAAATGCTTATGCTACAGAGACCATAGGTGGGACACAAAACCCAGAATATTTTCTGTCAATCCCCTTGAAGAAAAAGTTAGCAAACCCTTTCTTTGGAGAATGGGCAAGAGTTTCTTAATGCTTCTTATTGCAGGTAATTTTGGATTGTCATCTGCACATCATAAAGTAAAATACTGGATTCTCCTTTATTTCTCCCCAATGAAAGTTGCTTCTTTTGTTTTAGCAGGCAATAGCTGGGTTGGATTGCACATTCTGGTTACATACGTTACAGCTCCAACCTCAAGCAACTTTTTTCATCTGGTCTAGCTGCTTTGCATCTGCTGTACACATGTGAACATATTCAAGGATTCATCAGCGCTGTGGGCAAACAGGATTTGGGATTCCCTCTCTACTGTTTTTCTTTTCAGGAAAGGAACCCTCCTCCTCTCACCCGACTCCCTGACAGCTACAACTGGTCCAGCCATCAATCCTCTGGATTTCTATGCCAAGGACTCTGTAGTTTCCCCTGCCTCTCAACACCACACAAACAACTGACTTCAACTGTTCTGAAGTTAAAAACAGTGAAAACAGGGAACTCCAGACAATTATCATCCTCTGAGTGTGGACACCTCATCCAAATCTTCCTACTTCTCACCACTCCCTGGAGCTTTTAGCTAGCTGCTTTTTGAAGTTTATCCTAGTGTTTTGAAGGAGAGTCTATTTTGCAGTATCTTACCCATTACTGGCAGCAGAAATCACATATTTAGAATGTGTGGATTCAGGAAATTCTTATTCCCAGAACTTGATTACCGTGTCTTAGCATCTGACTGGGAATCAAAAAATTTCTTTAGGCTCTTATAAGAAACCCAGTTCATTTCAGTTCAATTCAGTTGCTTAGTCGTGTCCGACTCTTTGTGACCCCATGGACTGCAGCACGCCAGGCCTCCCTGTCCATCACCAACTCAGAAACCCAGAGTACAGTACAATTTCTTTTACATGTGAATAAGAAGAATAACATATGAAGACAATATACTTTTAAACATATGTTCTAGAAACTACCTCTCCTTAAAACTAGAGCTATATAGCCAGGCACAATATAAAATTACATTAACTTATTTGATAATGAAATAAGAAATAAAGCTTATACCAAAGGCCATAAAAAGGTATAATTCAAGAGTTGTAATTAGATAAATATTTTTTTTACTGGGGAGAAATTCACAAAAGATAGAGTAAGCATTTTAAAGTAGCATTTCTTATATTCACAATGTTGTACACCCACCACCTCTATCTTCAAAACATTCTCCTCACCCAAAAATAAAACTTTATATTCATTAGGCATTTACTCCCCATTCCCTCCTCTATTGCTTCCCATCAAGGCCATGGCAATCACTACTCTGCTGTCTCCGTGCATTTACCTATTTTGGATATTTCATACAATCATAATATGTGACTTTTTATGTCTGATTCACTTAGCATAACAGTTTTTTGTTTGCTTGTTTGTTGCTCCTCTTATTCTAGTCCTTCAATGTCTCTGGTAGCCATGGAGAAGCATATGTTTTGAAGGTTCATCCATGTGACAGCATATATCAGCATTTCATATCTTTTTTATGGCTGAATACTATTTTATTGAATGTATGTATAACTTCCTTATTCATTTATCTGCAGATGGACATGTGGGCTGTTTCTATCATTTGACTATTATAAATAGTATTCCTATAAACATCAATTTTTTATTATGATAAAATATATATGTAACACAAAATTTTCCATTTTAACTACTTGCATGCATACTATTCACAATGTCAGAGAAGGCGATGGCAACCCACTCCAGTGCTCTTGCCTGGAAAATCCCACGGACAGAGGAGCCTGGTGGGCTGCAGTCCATGGGGTCGCCAAGAGTCAGACACAATTGAGCAACTTCACTTTTCCTTATCACTTTCATGCATTGGAGAAGGAAATGGCAACCCACTCCAGTGTTCTTGCCTGGAGAATCCCAGGGACGGGGAAGCCTGGTGGTCTGCCGTCTCTGGGGTCGCACAGAGTCAGACATGACTGAAGCAATGTAGTAGCAGCAGAAGCATTCACAACGTAATCATCACAAGTAAGCATCCCCACCATAAATCTTCAAAACAATTTCATCATCAACAGAAAATCTGTATCCATTAAACAATAAGTCCCCATTCCTCCCTCCCACAACCCAGCCCCTGGCAGTCACCATTCTTCTTTGTATCTCTATGAATATGATTAGTCTAGATACTCCAAGCAAATAAATAGCTGTCCTTTCTTGTCTGGGTATTTCACTTAGCATTATGCTTTCAAGGTAAGCATCAAATCTTTTACCAAATAAAAACTACACATTTCATAGCCTAAACACTACTGAAGTTTAACACTGTAATCAAAAGCAATGACAACATCAACAATCTGTTCAAAGTATCTTTTGCTGGCACTCCTTCATTCCTTCCACACAACTTCCCTGCGAGATGGGCCTTACAGATGAAGGAATGAGGCTCAGAGATGAGTGACTTGCTCAACGACATGAATCTCATAAACCAAACATGTATATTCAGGTCTTCCAATTCCATTCCCAAACTCAAAGTTACAGGATTAGCTGCCTTCCAACCCACCCTTTATAAGGATGGTCGGGTGAGACCTATGTAGAAGAAACAGTCAAGAAGGCTCCAAAAACAAGAAAGATTTTGAGCCAGAACTTAATAAATTAGGTTTTTCTAGGAAGAGGGGAACAGAAGGGGAATTCCAGGCAAGTGACCATCAGTGACCTGGATGCAGAGATGAGCCTGGGGGTATTGGGCAAGGAGGAAAGAAACAGGATGTGCAGAGTGACAGGATGTAACCTAATCTGATTTGAAAAGAGTTTAGAAAAATCTTGCTTTCATTCCCATCTACAGTGTATTATCTTAAACAAGGACCTTTGTTTTTTGTTTTTTTTTTCCATTTCACCAGAATATACACATAAATAGAACTTTAGTCAAAAATTACATGTCCCCCTAGGGCTTCCTAGTTGGCATCTGCTGCATCTGTCTTCTATTGACAATACTGTCTTCTATTCACTGCAGCCTGTACTGAGGCAGGAGGTGGGTGGGATGAATATCACTTGTTTACACATTTGAGCGAAAATCCTGATAACCAAGTAGGAATTAAAGTGAGTTTGAATCATTTATTCAATAACTTATGCCATAGGCTACCTATGTCCCCAAGAATGATTTCCAAAGATAGGAAAACAATAAAAACAAAAATAGCATCAGTTAGGAATCTTAACCCAACCACAACATTCCAGAATTTGTTTTTTTAAAAAAAAAAAAATTATTTTAATTTTATAGAAGAATCCATCTTGAAGAACAAAATTCATAGCTTTGCTGTTAGGGGCAACATGGTTTAAGATATAAAGGCATTTAGTTTAACAATCACTCCTATAAAAAGATATCTTTTTAAAAAAAACAGATTGTTTATTACAAAAACATGAAGAAAATTGAAAGGAGTAAAGATTAGGCATTTTGGAGACTTCCTTGGTGGTCCTGTGGCTAAGACTTTATGCTTCTGAAGCAGGGGCCCCAGGTTCAATGCCTGGTCAGGGAGCTATATCCCACATGCCACAACTAAAAAAAGGAAAAAAAGTCCCTTATTCCACAATGAAGATCGAAAATCCCATGTGCTACAACAAAGACTCTGTGCAGCCAAATAAATAAATAAATAATAATAATATGGCACAGAGAGGCCATATTACTTTAAAAAAATAATAGGCATTTTCAATTAGTAGATATCAACTACATTCATAAGCAGAAGAATCATAAATTTGATGTTAATTTAAAGGTTTGTTGATCTACTAAAATTAAATGGTAAAGACTTCTTTGGACAACTCTGTATATCAATTGATATATCCAGTGTCAACAGACGAAATTAGTGGAAAAGAAAACAGGTTAGCCTTAGCAATTGAAATCCAGTAAGTCTATGTATTTGAAAACCAAACACACCAAGGTTCATCTTTTCCTTAAACAAATCTTTCCTTGTCAAATGTAATTTATTAACTTTTAAGCCCATCATAATTGAAAATTAGAGGAAAATATTTTAGTATACATTTAACTTTCTATGTGTGTGTGCCCAGTTGCTCAGTTGTGTCCTACTCTGGGATCTATAATTTTTTTTTTTAATGCTTTAAAAGGTGTATGCGTGCGTGTTTGGTCACTTTAGCCATGTCCAACTCTGCAACCATATGGACAGTAGCCCACCAGGCTCTTCTGTCCATGGGATTTCCCAGACAAGAATACTGGTGTGAATTGCCATACCTTCTGCTGGGGATCTTCCTGACCCAGGAATCAAACCCAAGTCTCCTGCATTGCAGCCAAATTCTTTACCACTGAGCCAATGAAAAGGGATGCTCGCCCAGTTGTGTCCAACTCTTTGCGGTCCCATGGACTATAGCCCACTAGGCTCCTGTGCCCATGGACTTCTCTAGGCAAGAATACTGGAGTGGATTGCCATTTTTTTTTTTAACTCCAGGGGATCTTCCAACCCAGGGATCAGACGCCAAGTTTCTTGCACCTCCTGCACTGCATGCAGATTCTTTACCACTGAGCCACCTGGGAAGCCCTATGCTTTTACATAAAGACATTAAAAAAAAAAAGCTTAGACTGTAAGTAGCCTGGCACTTATAGGACATGAACACATAAACATCACATCTCAAATCCTAAGCCACTTATGATAAACACCTATATAAAAGACAAAAACATATCATTTTACCCAGAAAATGGTGTAAGATACACCACTGAGGCTATTACTTACACCAGATAGAATTTAGGTCCTTGGATCAACCGTGTTTTTTTTTTTAACATAAAAAAGTTTAAACTATGCTCCCCTAAACTTTTTATTTTAAGAATATAGTTTTGCTTGTTTGGTCTATCTAAGATAGTTGTGTTCATTTGTTACCAGGTCACAGAAATGTAAACAGAAGTATCAAACAATGGTTATTAAATAACATGGTTAGAAAACAAATAGAATTAGAACCAGAAAATAACAACATTGATCCCTAATTTAAGTTCTAACCTATAATGTGATCATTCCCTCAAAGGCAGAAATTTTTCAAATAAATATTAAGAGTTGGTGAATTTTAAGGGGTATGCCATCCCAAGATATTAAGTACTGAAAATGAACCAGCAAAAGGAAACAGGAACAAAGTAGTAGTGTTATTGTGCCACCCACTGGCTAGAAATCCTCATAGCAAATATGAGAGCCAGCCATAAAAGAGAAATAATTGAAATAGGAAGGAAAATAATATTGATGATTCTAATTCATTGTAGTATCAGAAATTTCTAACAAAACAGAATCATCTATATTATTTTATTAGCACAAAGAAAGAGAGTAACTCTTAAAATGCTCACAAAGATGAATTTTATTAATTTTGAAATGCAAGTCTACAATCTCCAAAGACTAAGACTTTATCTCATAGTCAAAACAATTAACATATAAAATGTAATTTTAGCTCTGCAGCCAAATATATGAAGACAATCAAAAGATGCACACTTGGCATTTCACTGCTAAGAAAGAAATCATAATATTAATAATATATTCAAATGATAATGAAATGGTATTAATCCCACTTTTACCTTTATCAGGGAAGTAACAAAATACATGAGACAAAGGACATGTCTAAAAAACTGGACTGAAAAATATGTTTCTCAAAAATTCTTAAGGAAAGGGGAAAGGGAAAAAGTCCTAAGAAAGACCATTCATAGAAACTAGTAAAAAATAAATGTTTTCTTTAAAGTACAACAGCACCTTTAAGTCCAAAAGATGTTTACCTTAATACAGTCTCCATTTTACCCTAATGACATCCTTTTGTTTTTCTAAAACAGTTCTTTTCTTAAATGCTAACATTCTTAAAATTTCAGCATAAGAATATTTGAGCTTTCTCCTCAAACACAACCTTCCCATTAAGACTCAAAATAATATATAAACCTTGACATCAGTTTATAGTCCATAGGACCCTACTGAATGTTGATCCCTAAAGACCAGATTTCAGAATTTCTCCATAGATATGATCTGATCTTCCCTAATGAGAATTCATGAATACATTCCAGGCAGTCAGGACAGGCATCACGTTTTTCAGCTTGATGGTGATTATCACCTGGTCTGCAAAAGCCAAGGTCTTCGCTCGCTCATAGACGGTTGATTGCAGATAAGAACACAGTGAGGAAAGTCAAATTCCCACAAATATAAATTGCTAACACCACCTTTTTAAAAACATAACCCTAAAAGAAAAAAAATGAGATATGAAAAAAGGAAACTCCAATCACTGACATGTCGTCCCTCAGTCGTGTCCAACTCTTTGTGACCCCATGGACTGTAGCCGACCAGGCTCCTGCGTCCATGGGATCTTCCAGGCAAGAATACTGGAGTGGGTTGCCATTTCTCTCTCCAGGGTATCTTCCTGATGCAGGGATTGAATCCGCGTCTCCCTCATTGCGGGCAGACGCTTTACCCTCTAAACCACCAGGGAAGGTTTGTGTCAATAAGTAAGAAGAAAGAACTTACTTCTGCTTCAGCTGCGCTAAACGACTGGAGGATCTGAATTCTATCCTCATCCAGTATTTCCACTGTCAAGAACAAGAACAAAAGTTTGTAAGGCCAGTGGGTATGCAGGTAAACTCATTCTCAAAGAAAGCCCTGATTTGGAGCATTGGTGGATTTCTAAGATGTACATTCTCGCATTTCAAGTGACCAAATGTGGCAAAGTTCTTGCATATTTAAGGCTCTTACAAGTCAGGTCAAGCTGGCTACAGCATACACGTGAAAGGACTTTCTTCTAGTCAGAGTTCTAACAATCCAAGTGTTATATATAATATATATATATATATATATATATATATATTTAACAGCAAGCCATAATCTAGTGGTTATCAAAAGTCCCTTTAGGACTCAAACCCCATACAACATTGTAAATCAACTATACCAATCAGGAAAAAAAAAAAGGACTCAAATCCTACATATGTTATCCTATCAAGAGCCAAAAACGGTAGGACAGCTTTTACTACTCAGTTCCGAAACACTTGCTGAGCACACACACTAGACAACAAAGAGGTTTCGTTTTTAGAAGGCCACCTTGGGATACAAAGGACAGTTAGCCTAGCAACCAGGCTAACATGTCACTGACTCTCTACTAATCTCTCCATTCCTGACGGCTACAGGTATCTTACCCTGCCTGGCACTGGGGCAGAAATGGACCTTGCCACTAGAGAGCACTGGAAAAAGAGTAGGTCCTTCTTACATAGCATGCTGGTTAGCTAGCTATATATAACGCAGAGGGCCCCTTAAGTGCCAGCACACAGCAAGTCTGTTCAACAGGTAAAATTCATCTGCAGCTTCGCCCTACGTTGACTATGGATGAGCATCTCTTCTTCCTCCGTCTCAGGGGGTCTCTCAGCTTCAGTCATTCGGGGCTCTCACTTCACTAGCCCCACATCAGACCAGCATGCAAAGTAAAAAAGTACTTACACAGAAGGCATCTCCCCTAAAAGCTTCCATCTTTCCCTTGCATTTTACTCACAAATTCTAATACTAATGAATATAAAAAAACAAAGGCAGAAAATTTCTACTATTTTTATCATAGACTGAGTGATGGAAACAAATTTTTAGTAAGGTACTATGTAAGAGTCAACCATTAGTGTCAAGAAACTAATTATATTCCAACGGTTTGTATAAAAGTGATTCTACAACACTGCTCTTTTAGCAGGTTACCTTTTCTAGAGAGTCGGTAAGCATGTATCTCCAGAATAATCTCTGCCCCAACATGCCAGGCTACAAATCCAATCATTGCATAGGTTTTCCATGGGCCAGGAAGATTCAGTCCTGGCAAATCCATTCCCAGGAACATTGCTGCCACTACATTTATAAGAAAATACACATATTCAAATACAATTCAAGAGGTAACTATGTATGTGTATGCATACATGTGTGAATTACATCAAGTAAAATATACTAAAAGAGTTTATGAGATGAATTAGATTAATAATTAAGACCAAGTGGTTAATTTAGTTTTTACTGTAAGACTAGAAAGGCTAAGATGGGAAATTATAATTACAATCTACCAACTGTTAAAAAAGAGGTGCCCAAACTTTTAAAAATGTTTTAAGTCTGCAATGTAGGAGGAGGGAAAAATATGGAAACCATTTCTGACTATACCTCCTGTTCCATGATTTCTATAGAATGTAGAAATGTGACGGCAGGAGATCAGCTTAGGTATTTATCACATAAAGCATTAAAAGGAGACACAGATGTAAAGAACAGACTTTTAAAGCTCAGTGGGAGAAGGGGAGGGTGGGATGATTTGAGAGAATAGCATTAAAACATATACATTACCATATGTAAAATAGGCGGCCAGTGCAAGTTTGATGCATGAAGCAGGGCAGGCACCCAAAGCCAGTGCTCTGAGACAACCCAGAAGAATAGGGTGGGGAGGGACCTGGGGGGTGGGGCTCAGGATGGGAGGAGGGGAACATATATATACCGGTGGCCAATTCATGTTGGTATATGGTAAAAACCATCACAATATTGCAAAGTAATTATCCTCCGAAAAAATAAACTAATTAATTTAAAAAATACTACAGAATCATACTTGACGTTTGAAAAACACCTTGCCCTGGAAGTCCCATTCCCATGGAGAAAACCTGGAGACAGAGGGCTGAGTCCCCAAGCCCATTTCAGCCCAATCCACTGACAGACCCTCAAGCTGAGCTGCATCAGCATAGCTTATTCTGCTGGCAAAGGCAGATGCTAAAAAAAAAAGTCTTAAAAGGAAGGTTTTAAAGTCATTTTTAAAACCTTGAAACTGAAGTAATAGCTTAAATAGTTACCTCTAGAAATTACTTTCTGGATTTCATTGCTTAAGACTGATTTCTCCTCAACAACCAATTACTCCAGTTACTAATGCATCTAAAAATCATTTAAGCCAAATTACAACTTGCAGTATAAACAACTTTTGATTATATATGAATAAGTGGCATCACAATTACTTACCTGCTATTATTCTAGCAGCTGTTCCCATACTCCAATGAGTCCAGTTAAACATTTTCCTTCTACCAAATAAAGAACCAGTCAGTATTCTTTAAAGTGATGGAACTACAATAAATTCCCAGGAGAATAAAAAGCATGCAATTTCCCTTACTGCTTAGGCATCAACTATCTGAAATACATTTTGAAACCTTTTTAAGTAAATATAATTTATCATTGAACTTTATAAAATGCAAAAAAAAGGAACTGGCTTGCCGATTAATGGTATCTACGTTAAGAGCATTTACAAATAAAGACTACAAGTACCTTGGGTCATGTAAAGGTGGTCTGAAAGCTGCCAAAAGAAGCTGAAGAACTGCTAAAACCATCACCATAAAACCAAGGTATGGGTGATAACCTGCGTGCTGAACAAAGTTATATAATTTTAATGGGCTTAATCTTGCCCATCAAACCCTCAGATTAAAAGTAATACACACAGAAGCAGTTTCTTAGGGCTTTTCTCTAGCCGCAAACATTTAATAATAACAATACACACTATTCACTGAGTGTCTATGCTAGGCATATACTTTATACACATTATCACTAATGTTCACTCTGATGCCTGATGGTTAGTTATCAATATCTCATTTCCACAAATGAGGGAACTGAGGCTCAAGATGGTAAGTAATGCACCCAGGTCCACACAGTGTATAAATGGTTGTGATGAATCCAATCACGGAATGCTGCCCCCTTCCACCAGTATGTTAGATGACCACTAACACCAGCACAGCTATTCGAAGCCCACCAAAGATTAGTTTTCATTCCAATCCCAAAGAAAGGCAATGCCAAAGACTGCTCAAACTACCGCACAATTGCCCTCATCTCACATGCTAGTAAAGTAATGCTCAAAATTCTCCAAGCCAGGCTTCAGCAATACGTGAACCATGAACTTCCAGATGTTCAAGCTGGTTTTAGAAAAGGCAGAGGAACCAGAAGTCAAATTGCCAGCATCCGCTGGATCATCAGAAAAGCAAGAGTTCCGAAAAACATCTATTTCTGCTTTACTGACTATGCCAAAGCCTTTGACAGTATGGATCACAACACACTGTGGAAAATTCTTCAAGAGATGGAAATACCAGACCACTTGACCTGCCTCTTGAGAAACCTGTATGCAAGTCAGGAAGCAACAGTTAGAACTGGACATGGGAAAACAGCCTGGTTCCAAATTGGGAAAGGAGTACGTCAAGGCTGTATATTATCACCCTGCTTATTTAACTTATATACAGAGTACACCATGAGGAACACTGGGCTGGATGAAGCAGAAGTTGGAATCAAGATTGCTGGGAGAAACATCAATAACCTCAGATACACAGATGACACCACCCTTATGGCAGAAAGTGAAGAAGAACTAAAGAGCCTCTTGATAAAAGGGAAAGAGGAGAGTGAGAAAATTGGCTTAAAACTCAACATTCAGAAAACTAAGATCATGGCATATGGTCCCATCACTTCATGGCAAATAGATGGGGAAACAGTGGGAACAGTGGCTGATTTGATTTCGGGGTCTCCAAAATCACTGCAGATGGTGATTGCAGCCATGAAATTAAAAGATGCTTACTCCTTGGAAGGAACGTTATGACCAACCTAGACAGTATATTAAAAAGCAGAGACAATACTTTGCCAACAAAGGTCCATCTAGTCAAGGCTATGGTTTTTCCAGTAGTCATGTATGGATGTGACAGTTGGACTATAAAGAAAGCTGAGCACTGAAGAATTGATGCTTTTGAACTGTGGTGTTGGAGAAGACTCTTGAGAGTCCCTAGGACTTCAAGGAGATCCAACCAGTCCATCCTAAAGATCAGTCCTGGGTGTTCATTGGAAGGACTGATATTGAAGCTGAAACTGTAATACTTTGCCCACCTGACATAAAAAGCTGACTCATTGGAAAAGACCCTAATGCTGGGAAAGATTGAGGGCAGGAGGAGAAGGGGATGATGGAGGATGAGATGGTTGGATGGCATCACCAACTCAATGGACATGAGTTTGCATAAACTCCAGGAGTTGGTGATGGACAGGGTGGCCTGGCATGCTGCAGTTCATGGGGTAACAAAGAGTCGGACATGACTGAGTGACTGAACTGAACTGAACTGAACTGAAGACTAGCTAGTATCTGCATTTAAGGAACAATCAAGCCAGTGTATTGTAATTATTTGTTCAGACCTCTATGTTTCCTGGGGCCAAAGGTTCTATGTGATTCCTTGTAACCCATGTGTCTTGGGCTTCCCAGGTGGCGCTAGTGGTAAAGAACACACCTGCCAATGCAGAAGACATAAGAGATGCAAGTTCTATCCCTGGGTGGGGAAGATCCCCTGGAGGAGGGCATGGTAACCCCCTCCAGTATTCTTGCCTGGAGAACCCCATGGACAGAGGAGCCTGGCGGGCTACAGTCCATGAGGTCACAAAGAGTCAGACACAACTGAAGCAACTTAGCAGCAGGAGCAACCCATGTGGCTTAACAGAGCCTAGTCATTCAAAGGTCTCAGCCAAGAAGAATCATCAACACAACATCTTGATAGTTTCAGCTATACTCCTCCCTCAGTGATGTGTGTTGGCTCAAATCAACAGAGTGTGCGATTAGACCACTTTGCACAATTGTGACATTTAAAAACTTAAGAGAAGGATTACCAGGTGCTCTGATCCATGGCACATTTAGATAGAAGGATATCTCAGTCTGTTGTCACTGACTACCACACTTGGGTAGGCTCTAAAACCTGTGACTTAGAACAAGGCCATATGGTTTCTAAGCCAAGACAGGAAGCTTCTGCAAATTAAGAACTAAAAGTTGACAGATAAGCACTATAAAACTTTCAGACTTGGACTCAGTTATGCAGATAAGTTAAAACCTGGACTCTGGAGATGGAAATTGTCCCTATCTAATAAAAAACAGTAATAGCAGCAGCAAAATTCTTTTATGTTTAGAATGTGTCAGGGACTATTTTAGGTGCATTCAGTTAATTAACTATCAACCTTCAGAAAGCCTGAGATAGATACTCTACTATCTTCATTTGAGTAAACTGAGGGACAGAGAAGTTAGGCAACTTGCCCGAGGTGTCCCAGGTAATCAGTGATGACAAAAGGATTCAAACCAAAGGGTCCAGCTCTAGAATTATGCTTTTTACCTTTTTACCACCCTTGTCACAACTACAAAGACTACAAGCTATGAAGATTATTATAAAGTAAACATTACACTTGTCACAAGTACCTGAAGAAAATA
The DNA here is from genome assembly GCA_007570785.1 of Antilocapra americana. Taxonomy (NCBI): domain Eukaryota; kingdom Metazoa; phylum Chordata; class Mammalia; order Artiodactyla; family Antilocapridae; genus Antilocapra; species Antilocapra americana. Next base: position 792,281 of record ML662497.1, read on the forward strand.
AAGTCCCAATGTCTCAAGTCATATCAGAAAATCTTCATAATTTCCTTTAAAACACAAGTAGACCAGTCTAAAAATACTTAAAAAGCAGAAAGGAGGTTTCCTAGTAATATCTATGACCCAAGATTCATCTATATTTTTCCTTATAGCAACAGCCCAAATTGAAATATTAAATTTTGATATCAAATTCTGACTGGCTGTTAAACTAAAAAGAGTATCCTGGAAACTCAGACTCCGACCTTAGGTACATCTCTGATTCTCAACAAGCCTCATTCATTCATTTGATAAATATTTACTGACATGTCACATACCAGAATCTGATCTGAGTGTTATAGATACACTAGCAAATATACCCGTAAATATCCCACCTCTCATAGAGTTCACATACTAGTGTGAGAAGACAAAAGAAAAAATACATTATTTAAGTAAATTATATTAAATGACATAAGGTAAACATTTCTTTGGGAAAAAAACATAGAGCAGAGCAGGGCTCTTTGGGAAACTATCATTTAAGCAAAGACTTGCAGAAGATAAGGGAGTAGAGGACACATGACCTAGGAAAAAGAAAAAATCTTTGTAAAGGCTACAAACCAGTAACATGCTAAGAATTAGCCAAATGTGAAATTAACTGATCTATGGGTGAGGAAAGGAAGAGGAGACCAATTCAGAGAGTAATTGGGAACCAGTCATGGAGGACTTTGGCTTTAACTTGGGGTAAAATTGAGACACTAGAAAAACCAGTTTGGGGCATAGGAATGATATAATCTGATTTACATTTTTAAAAAGTCACTCTGCTTCTTGATTGAAAACACACTGTACATGGGCAAGGGTTGAAGTAGAGAGACCAATTAGGTACCTATTGTAACAATTCAGGCAAAAAGATGATGTTGGCTCAAATCCATAGAGTAGTACCAGTGATGCTTAAAAGTGCTGTTATTTGACATGTATTGCCAATAGGATTCCCTAATGGAATTGACACAAGGTATGCAAGAGAGCAGAGTTAAGAATAATTCCAAGGTTTTGCCCCAAGAGGGGAACTGCTTGAGATGTCTTGGACATGCAAGTTGAGTTTCTGAGTAGCCAGCTGGATGTGTGAGTCTCCAAGTCAGGGTAAAGGTCTAAACTGGAGATACACATTTGAGAATAAGCCTCCATTTCTTCTTTAATGACAAGGGATTATCATCAGTAACGACTTTATTTGAGATTTAAACTTGATAGCACATGTAAAGCACGTAGCACAGCTGCTCACATAGTAGGAATACAACTAATGTTAACAGTGATAGTCATAGTATTAGAGAAAACCACTTAAAGTCTTCATGTTCCCTAGACATCCTTTCACCTTTCACCATTCTATAGTGAGAAAACTCATTAAAGCTACATGGTATATAGTTAAAATTTGAGACTGTCTAAAACTACATTCTACTACCAAGTAATCTGCACTGACATTCTAACTCCATCCCTGACACCAACCATGTGAAACACTGATCAGATGATTCAGAAAGGAAAGAAAGTGGGACACAAAGATATATCTTTTTCTGCATCATTTGAGGAAAAAACCAACAATCTCCTTTGGCGGCAAAATGAATTTTGAACATATAAATATAGTAAAAAAAAAATTCTGTTTAAGATCTACTTACCCAGTTCCAGCCTCCTCTGTAAATAAAAGGCAAAAGAAACGCAATAAAGGTGAGGGCAGAAGTAGTGAGCATGAGTGTTCGATGTACCTGCAAGAGTAAAACAACAGATGAGAAGAGAGATAACCACAAAAGAGAAAGAAGCTGGTGTAACCACGAAGATCACGGGATGAGATCCACAGAAGGCATCCATTCAATTGACATCTAAACACAGTTTGCTTTCAGTTAAAAAAAAATTCTTACTATACAATTGAACTTTAAAGAAAAGTCTAAGCTGCCAACCTCATCACTCAAAAGCATCTGCCAAGATTTCACCTGCACACAACAGCGGGAATGGATATTTTCACACAGAGAGAGCACTTACTTGCCAAATTCATTTCCTTCCAGACACATTTATTAAGGTCCACCACCAAGCACACTTTGTTACATACAATGAAACTCTTGGGATTTAATTGTGCAGATAAGATAAACATATTTGAAATGTATAATTCATTATTCAAACAAGGAGAATAGTGAGAGTGAAAATGGGCACTGATAGTGGATTATTCCAGGATAACTGGTGCAAACCAAAACTACCCCAGAGAATGTAGGACCTGTGGTCACTATATATAGTGTAGATACACACACATATATAGTCACCAGAAAGTAGGCCCTATGGTCAGGCAATATGTGCAGATATTATAGCTTTGAAGACAGTGGAGGACTTGAATTGGTTGAGAGGGAGACAAAGAGTTTTCCAGTTGGGAATATCCACATGAGAAGAGGAAAAAGAGAGAGATAACAATCAAAGGCAGAGACAGATAGGAGCAAGACATGCAACAATCAGTAGTGAGAACAAATTAAACAGATTAACACTGCCAGCCAAAACTGAGAAACGATATTAGACAAGGTAAATCTTAAAAGCTACAAATTTATATGAAGTTTCAAGAATACCTTCTTCTAAAGTCAAAATGGTTACAATAAGCAATATTTTCTCAACAAGCAGACATGCACATTCTATCTCAACACATATTTGTTGATCTTCCACTGTAGAGGCAAATATCCATACTCCATGACAAATGAAAGGTAAGGTTTGTTTTATTTTGTTTTGAGGGGTATTTATTAACCCTTGCCCATGTTTCTATTAAAAGACTGCCTCCTCATCCCCCAGGGAAGGGAGAGCATAAAAAAAGACACTTTCAGTTTCTCTTCCCACCCACACAGGAAATACATGATCTTGACTGATGAGTCAAGGCTGTATATTGTCACCCTGCTAATTTAACTTATATGCAGACTACATCATGAGAAACGCTGGGCCAGATGAAGTACAAGCTGACATCAAGATTACCAGGAGAAATATCAATAACCTCAGATATGCAGATGACACCACCCTTACGGCAGAAAGAGAAGAACAAAAGAGCTTCTTGACAACAGTGAAAGAGGAGAGTGAAAAAGTTGGCTTAAAGCTCAACATTCAGAAAACTAAGATCATGGCATCTGGTCCCATCACTTCATGGCAAATAGATGGGGAAACAATGAAACAGTGACAGACTTTATTTTGGGGGGCTCCAAAAGCACTGCAGATGGTGACTGCAGCCATGAAATTAAAAGATGCTTACTCCTTGGAAGGAAAGTTATGACCAACCTAGACAGCATACTAAAAAATAGAGACGTTACTTTATCAATAAATGTCCATCTAGTCAAGGCTATGGTTTTTCCAGTAATCATGTATGGATGTGAGGGTTGGACTATAAAGAAAGCTGAGCGCTTGGAAAAGACTCTTGAGAGTCCCTTGGACTGCAAGGAGATCCAAACAGTCCATTCTAAAGATCAGTCCTGGGTGTTCATTGGAAGGGGTGATATTGAAGCTAAAACTTCAATATTTTGCCCACCTGATGCAAAGAGCTGACTCATTTGAAAAGACCCTGATTCTGGGAAAGACGGAAGGAGAAGGGGACAACAAAGGATGAGATGGTTGGATGGCATCACTGACTTGATGGACATAAGTTTGAGTAAACTTCGGGAGTTGGTGATGGACAGGGAGGCCTGGCATGCTGCTGTCCATGGGGTCACAAAGAGTCAGACACAATTGAGCGACTGAACTAAACTGACTGATGAGTAAGGGATTGCCTAACCTTCACTAGCCCATCAACCAGAGGACAGACCACTGCTTTGCAGCATAGTGAGCAATCAATGTTTCTTTCTTCTGCTTTGCTACCTTCCTGAGCTTTCCTGATGGCTCAGCTGATAAAGAACCCACCTGTCAATGCAGGAGACACAAGATATGCAGGTTTCATCCCTGGGTCAGGAAGATCCCCTGGAGAAGGAAATGATAACCTGCTCCAGTTGTCTTGCCTGGAGAATCCCCATGGACAGGAAAGCCTGGTGGGCTACAGTCTATGGAGTCGCAGAAAGTCAGACACGACTGAGCAGGCACTGCCTTCTTGGACCCATCTGTACTCAGTGCAGTGGGTGAATGCTCTTCTAATGTTCTTTTGCAACTAGACATGTAACTCAAGATCATGTTACATGAACTCAAGGTCCATGTTCCAAAGAAACATACATGGTGATGAAACATTCTCTGACTCAGCCTGATCCTTCATAAAGCTGTCTTTCTTTTTATCTCCATCAAGTATCTTGTGTCTATTCTTGGTTAGGAAACCAAAGGGCAAAAAGAGATTATAAGGGTTCCAAAATTACAACTATAACCACCCCAAAATCCACTTAATTCATACGTTTTCATGTGGCAACATGAAAAGGAATATGGAAATTGCATTAAACTATTTCTCCACCTACCTGAAACCAAGCTGCATCACCAAATAAAGCCTTTGACCAAACAGGTTTGAAGAACCGGGCAATCAGCACGCCTACACTAACAGTAGTCATCCAGGCCACAAACATTAAGGCACCTACAGGTGAGAAAATGCAATGGTTGACAACACAATCTCATTAAGCTAGTCTTTTTTTGTTTTTTTTGCTTGTTCAATAAGTTTATTATTGTCTTATCTGAAAAATCTTGATAGAAAATTGTGGTTTGGTTTAACTCTCGGCAGCTCGTTCCTGAACTCTAAGGAAGCTTGCCTTCTGAGCTACCCGATCTTTCTTCTGGGCAAGTGACATTTTAGGACGGTTCCACCTCTTCTTTTTAACTTCTTTCTTAGGCTTCTTCTCATACACCGGATTCTCTCGTATTGCAGCATGAGCTTTCTTATACATCTCCTCCATGTCTGGAGTTACGTTGTTCTTTATGTACTGAGAGCATTGTTTCTTGTAAGCATCTTCATCTTCTTCAATCAGGTAGCACATGTAATCTGCAACTTTCTGCCCCATGATGTGCTTTCGGTGTACCTCAGCACTGAATTCTTTGCTTTCTGAACCATAACCAGGGAACCGTTTGGTACTGTGAGGGACAGACAAGCCTCCATCAACAGCTCCCTTTAGGGCCCCAAAAACTTTATTCCCGGTAGTAGTTCTGGCAAGTCCTGCATCCAAGTAACAGGTGAAGGCACCAGGCTGACCATCAATGCTTTCCACATTGTATTCATCTCCAGTCACCTCGACTTGGCCTTCATAAATTTTGTCCATACCAAACCTATTAAGAAGCCTGCGGGCCAGCAGCAGGCCAGCACAATATGCTGCAGCATAATTTGTCAGGCCAACCTTCACACCATAATTTGGGAGTTCGTGAGCATAAGCTGCACAAACTATCATATCTCCTTCTACACGGGCATCAGCAATCTGACAAATGATATCTCTGTTCATTACATGAACAATCATTCTGTATTTAGGTGTGTTGTTCTTATTTTTATCTTGGATCACCAATCGTTTCTGAGCATAGTAGTCAGTTTTGCCCTCTCGCCTTCATGAAGTAGGCCTTGCTCTTGACAACTTTAACAAACCCCATCCTGCGGAACAGAAGCCCGATTCCGCGGCTTGCCACAGAGCTGCAGGACCAGCACGGCTCCGGGGTCGGGGGGGAAGCTCATTAAGCTATTCTTAAATGACCAACACAAATGCTTAGAAAATGTAAACAGTCAACAAAATACATTCAGCTGATACAACCTAAATACAACCTGAATATCAACGCTTTTACCACCACTACTACTTCTAACAGTCAACACTTCCAAAGCTCTTATTTCATGCCAAGCACTGTCTCCAAGTACTTTATGCATATTAATCTAACTGATCCTAACAACAATTCCTATAAAATATTTACAATTATTATTCCAGTTTTGCTATCAGGGGAAGGAAAGCATAGAGAAGTTAAGTAACTTGCCCAAAGTTATAAGTCAGAATTTGAACCCAGTCTTTTTTTAATTAATTGTGCTCTTAATCATTACACTAATACAGCCTGTCTATAGCTTTTTCAGAATCTTCGCACATTTTACTCCTAAAAATAATGGAAAACAAATAGGCACATTATTTCTGAATACTGCTCAACTGGAGCTAACAGTAGAAGTGAAATAACAACAATAAAGATATTTTCAAGTTTTACTGAAACTCCCACTAGAATGGATAATTCTGGAGTATATAAAGGAAATACATCAATTAAGGAAAGTTCCCTGCTAGTATTAATATTTTATAAAAGTATAGTACAGTAAACACACTATTCTCCTATTTTTAACCCTATTTTTCAACAATAACTGGACTGCTTTTCAAATGGAATCAGTTTTTATTTGTACTACCAGAGTACATCAGAGCCTATTTCTAGGCTCTTCCAACTTGATTTCCCTCATTTTAAGTATGTGATACATAATGATAGCACTGAGTTACTTTGTATACCCTCGAATATTTGTACATTGACCAGGTCTTCAACAACAACAAAAATTACATCTTTGAAACCAAGTGAAACTGTTAGTTGCTCAGTTGTGCCTGACTTTTTGCGACCCCATGGGCTATAACCTACCAGGCTCCTCTGTCCATGGGATTCTCCAGACAAGAATACTGGAGTGGGTTGCCATTCCCTTCTCCAGGGGATCTTCCCAACCCAGGAATCAAATTCAGGTCTCCAGTATTGCAGGCAGATTATTTACCATATAAGCCACCAGGGAAACTTTGAAACCAAACTACTGTTATAATTAAACAATCACAATCACAAACTACTAATTTATTACCATTTATTTTAATAAATGGCATAATTAAAGTCTCATAAAAGTTAATTCACCCAATAATACTCAATCCTGGCTGCAATTAGAAACAACTAGTGTACTTTTTAAAAATTCTATTGATAAATGTCTAAAAAGCTCCACTGGTGATTTTAATATAAGTCAGTGTTAAAACCACTGAAACAGCCCTACTCTCTTTTTGTGAAAAAATAGCAAACATTAGGATAGATAATGCTACCTGCAAATGTTATTGCCTAAACTTACAAGATTTATGGACATTTGCTAATTTGTGCCTGTCATCATTCTCAATCTAGCCAGCATTACATTTATCCCACAAAGTTAAGTTTATTCCACAAAGCAGTAATAATACTACACATGTAACTTACCATGAACCTTTAGAAGCAGTAAAGAACGGGATCCTCCTATGTTCTTTGGATCACCTGTCACATTGTATTTTTCATATGTAATCAAAGGCTGCTGAGAATGCTTATGAATTCGACCTGAAATTTTTAAAAAAAATGAAGATGAATTACTTTCTCAGGAGAGAAGGAATGGAGAGACAATGACATGGCTTGAAAACAAAATTTCTTAAGGTAATAAAAAATAAACTTCAGTAGAGATGATATATAATATTATATACTTATATTAATATGCAATATGTATTAATATAATATTAACATAGTCTTAATACAGTATTATAATATTCATTATTTATAAAATAAAATCTATAATGTATAGAATTATTCCAGCTAGTTTGTTTATGTGGCTATGAATGCATGTGTGTCCATTCTGGGAATCTATCCTATAGAAATATTCCCTTTTTAACCAAAGATATATATACAAGAATGTTCATAGAAACATTTCTTTACACTGGCCAAAAAAATTCAGTCAAGCTAAATGTCCATCATTAGAAGAATGAGTAAACAAATTATGGAACATACATAATTTTTAGAATACAAGTGTCAGAAAGAATCAAAATAATTAAGAAATTTGATATGATATGAATCTTTGTCTCAAGTATTAGACCACAGACTACATCTCAATGACTTCCAGAAAGAAATAGGTATACAGGTTATTTATCTAACTAAAATTAAGCAAAATAAAAATTAACAAAAGAAAGCTAGGAAGAAGCAGTCCTGCTAGATATTTATCAAACTCTCCTAAATAATCCCTAAGATACATAGGAAGTCAAAACTAAAATTACAAATCTTTTTCAACAAATAACAATGAAGGCACTTTATATCAAAACACGGGTGATGTAATCAAGGTACTATTCAAAAGTTTTTAATCATGCTAAAGCATTTTCTTAAAAAAATTTAAGAAGACTTTGAAGTAAACAATTTAATTCAAGATGCATTTAAAACTACAAAACATAACCTAGGAAACCAGAAAAGAAGATGGATTAAAAATAAATGAATGAAATTATCAAACTAGTAAGTCGAAAAATTAATTCTGTAAAAGCCAATAAAATTGAGTTTTTGATAAATCTGACCACAAGATTAAAAAAAAAAATCACAAAAAATATTAGAAATGAAAACAGTGACATAGCTGCTGATATGAAGATATTCTTTAAAATTATATAAAAATACTATATACAACTTTAAGTCAGCCAAAAATATTTCAAAATCTAACTGAAGTGGATGAATTTCTGAGAAAATCTAGAGTTACAAAAATTAATCAAAGTAGTTGTAATCTGAAGAATAATAACAATAAAATTTTATTTAATTAGTCAAATATTTCCACCCCAAAGTCTCAGGCTGTTATGTGAATGAGTTCTATCATACAAATTTTTAAAATTCTTAACTTTAAAAATTCATACTTATTTAAACTCTTCTTGAGTTCTTTCTATAAGATTAGCATAATAGTGAAACCAACATGAGGCAGGCATGCACACACACAAAAACACACAATCCCACAACCATACACCAAAAACATTTATGAATATAGATGTGAAAAGCTTAAATAAAATATTAGTGAATTATATTAATCTGCATTAAGGGACTAGTAAGACATGACCAAGCACTTTCATCCCAGGAAAGTGAGAATTGTTCACTGTTCAGAAATATACAAAAGTAATGACAAACTATCATCTCAGTTGCTGCCTAAAGACAGTAGATGAAATTCAGCACACACCCATGAGGGAACTCATTGTAAAGGCAGGGTCAGAATATTTCCTAAACATAATAAAATATAATCCCCAGAAAAATACAATAAACATGACACAACACTGAATATTAGAAGCAATCCGATAAAAATCAAGGATAAAACAAGAATATTTGCCATATTACACTATCATTCCACACTTTCCTGGGAGAAGTAAGAAATGCAGTGAAACAAGAAAAGAAAGAGAATGAGGGCTACTAATGCCATTATTTGCACAAAATACAATGTTTTATCTAGAAAATCCAAAATACTCATTTGGAAAACTAGCTGGCTACTTCCAAGATAAGCATTCAAAAATCAACTTTCCTAAACATCAACAAATTGAGAAAATGTAAGAAAAAAAAGTCTATTCACAATAGTATGTATTAGAAACTTATAAAATAGCTAGGAACAAGATAACAAAAATAAATAAGCCCTATAGGAAGACATGAAGAAAACCTCAGGATCTGAATCAATGCAATTTCCCAATATATTCCTGGATAGGAAGACTCAAAGATGTTGATTATCCCACAAATTAATCTAGAATTTCAATTCCAATCATAAACCCAATAAGATTTCTAATGAACCTTAACAAATCATTTCTAAACTTTATTCAGAAGAGCAGATCCACAAAGAGGATGCAAGAATTCCTGAAAAAACAAGGCTAGGAGGGGAATCATGCTTTATCAAAACTTAAAACCTATTAATCAAACAGTAAAGTAATAGACAAATAGATCAATAAATTAGAAATAATGTGATTTACTGAGAGATATTTAGTGTATGATAAAGAGCCTTTAGAAATAGTAGAGAAAAAATAGACTGTTCAAAAACTAGCATTTGGACACCTGCTTATTCATTTGGTGAATACAATTATATCATGTCTTGTTATACCAGAGAAGATCAGAGATAAAACAGAAAATGAGAAGTTTTTATAGTGAATACCTAGAGACTAGTGTCAAGAAAAAGGAGACAATAGCTATCAGAAGTTACAAAAATGTCAAATAGAAGATACTGAAAAAAAAACTATTGAAAAATGACAAGGAAGGCATTGAAGAATCTAAAAATACTGTGTTAGTACAATGGTAGTGATAAAAACCAGACCACATTCTTAACAGCCTGAGAGTCAAGTTGGAAGAAAAGTGTTTTTAAACGGAGTACCATGGAGCCATGGGCTAACATGAACTTAACCTTCATTAAAGCACAAGTCCGTTTAATTTTGGTGTTCCATTGCATGGCTCCATTATAAATTTGGTGTTTTGCTTTAAGGGACATTGAGTTCATGTTTAGCATCATGACGGCTTAACAGTTAAGAATCTACCTGCAATGCAGGTAGTTCAATCCCTGGGTCATGAAGATCCCCTGGAGAAGGAAATGGCAACTCACTTCAGAATTCTTGCCTGGAGAATCCCATGGGCAGAGAAGCCTGGCAGTCTACAGTCCATAGGGTCACAAAGAGACAGACACAACTGAGCACAGGCATACAATGCTTTCACTTCTCTTCCTACAGCATTATTCCTAAATCGTCAAAATAACGTGGCATGTTATAAAGGGGTCTCTATTCATTAATTATTTAAGTTGGTAGATTTTCTAATTGTGAATAACTTATTCATGCAGATGAGTTCTGTCTTTCAGTTCAGACTCAGCATTTCACATGATGGCTTATTTCACGATAAGACAAAGCTTTCTGGGGGTAAAATAGTAGTTAGAACAAGGTTTTAAATGGGTTTTACTAAACATGACAAAACTTTTAACTCTCAATTATCTTTTGTTTGCTTCTGACTCCTTTTCCTAGGTGATTTCTCCCATTGTGGGCCATTTCTCAAATTTTCCTTCTCAGAGTAAAATATTTATCTTGTTTCTTTTCATTGATCCAGTCTGTAAATGTGTGCTGAAAAAAATCATAATATATTTATATAAATAGAATAATTTATTTACAGAGGTTTTTTTCCTAACGTTGTGTTATACATTAATTTCATTTGTTAACACTGTGCAAAACAACCTTGTTTACAAGTGAATTGGGTAAACATTTATACCATTTTGTTCACTGCATTTAGGAGACATGAATGCTTAATAGTCATGTAATCATCATGATTTAGTAACTTGGAAGAATAGCTGTGACAAACTTAGACAGCGTATTAAAAAGCAAAGACATCACTTGACTGACAAAGGTCCATATAGTCAAAGTTATGGTTTGACTTAGCGACTGAACAACATGATGTAAAGAAATGTAACAATATTCAGGTATCTGCTTTCTGAATGTTTCAAATTCTAATCTACAAGCACTGTTGCTACCCAGAGAAGAGAATTAAATTTCCTGTGAAAAGGTAAAAAAATAAAACAACTCGGCTGTTAGAAAAAGAACAGAAAGATAGCTATATGCCAGCTTTACACCAAATATAAGACTAACAAGAAAAATTAGTAGAAAATGAAAATCTGAAAATTTATCTGAAATTAAGCAATTTCATCTGTATATTAATATTGATCACTTTTGTATATTTGGATGAAGAAACTGGTTAATTTTTTTGTTTTTACTAATAATGTAGTACCCTTTGGAGCTTGGCATAGTCTGTAAGAATCATCAGAAGCTTCTGATCCAGCATCACATTCCCTCTGACCTTCAATTTGCATTACTAAACAATGTCTCCTGAGTTTGTCAAATTTGCCCAGGACGACCTTGTTCTATTTATGTTTACATGGGTTACAGAGATATGATTGCTCTGAAAAATGGTTTCAACCTCACAAAGTCTCACTGTTTTTAAGCAGAGTGCAGCATATAAGTGATCCACATACATATATGACCAGACAACAAATGGACTGGAACAATGAACTGGTTCAAAATTGGGAAAGGAGAACATCAAGGCTGTATGTCGTCACCCTGCTTATTATTTAACTTATACACAGAGTACATTACGTGAAATGCCAGGCTGGATGAATCACAAGCTGGAATCAAGATTGCCATCAGAAATATCAATAATCTCAGATATGCATATGATATCACTCTAATGGCAGAAAGTAAAGAGGAACTAAAGAGCCTCTTGTTAAGGGTGAAAGAGGAGAGTGAAAAAGCTGGCTTAAAAGTCTTAACATTCAAAAAACTAAGATCATGGCATCTGCTCCCATCACTTCATGGCAAGCAGGTAGAGAAAAAGTGGAAACAGCAATAGACTTTATTTTCTTGGGCTCCAGAATCACCGAGGATGGTGACTGCAGCCATGAAATTAAAAGATGATTGCTTGTTGGAAGAAAAGCTATGATAAAGCTAGAAAGCATATTAAAAAGCAAAAACATCATTTAGCCAACAAAGGTCCACATAGTCAAAGCTATGGTTTTTTTCAGTAGTTCATGTATGGAGGTGAGAGATGGACCATAAAGGAGGCTGAGCATCGAAGAACTGATGCTTTCCAATTGTGGTGTTGGAAAAGACTCCTGAGAGTCCCCTGACAGCATAAAGATCAAACAAGTCAGTCCTGAAGAAAATCAACCCTGAATATTCATTGGAAGGACTGATGCTGAAGCTGAAGCTCCAATACTGTGGCCACCTGATGTGAAGAGCTGATTCACTGAAAAAGACCCTGATGCTGGGAAATATTGAGGGCAGGAGAAGGGGGCAACAGAGGATGAAATAGTTGGATGGCATCACTGACTCAGTGGACATGAGTTTGAACAAACTCCAGGAGATGGTGAAGGACAGGGAAGCCTGGCATGCTGTGGTCCACAGGGTCACAGAGTCGGACACAACTGAGCTACCAAATAACAACAAAAACAATGAAAGCAACAGTGACCTATGGGGCAACTGTATTTTGTCCCCCAGTACAAAGGAATTAAAAAATGAATTCCCTGAACTGATAATGTCCAGGTTGCTTTGTTTTGTTTTGCAGTTTGGTTTGGTTGCTTTTCACTCTACCAGCTAAAAAAACAAATGTCTCTGATTTATGTATATGTTTGTTAATAAACATATTCATGTACTATTGTTTTAACACAGTGTGAACACTATTAAAATAGAAATTTTTAGTGAGATAAAATAAATCTAAATAGAAAGTTCTAGCATTGTTTTCTGTATCCCCTGGACTATCTTACAATATGTACATTTTTGTTGGAAGAACACTGTCCTAGAACACTAAGTTATCAAACCACGGTATGTAGAACAATCACCTGAAATGCTTGTTACAGTGCAGATTCTAAGCACAAACAACAGAGATTCAGTGAGTCTGGGATGGAGCTCAGGAATGTGCATTTCAGCAGTCATTCCAGGTGGTTCTGAAGCAGGTTATTTGATCCCCACACTTCGGAAAACACCACAAAATATGATAGAGACTCTCCCTATCATGCCGTGAGCATAGTAACACCAGCAGGAGAGGGAGATAAAACAGTGCTCTATTCTGCACATGTATCATCCACAAACTGTTTTTCCAGGAAAATACTAATTAATTAAAATATTGTTTCTATCAGAAAATGCATTCCAATTTCTATAACGCTGGCCTAAGAAGAAACAGTTGTCATCACCATACACCCAAAAACACACATAACTTGCAGTATAATGGAATTCACCTATTTAAATGACACTGTGGTACTTTTGTGTACAATGAAATATTACTCGGCCATAAAAAGGAATGCATTTGAGTCAGTTCCAATGAGGTGAATGAACTTAGAACCTATTATACAGGGTGAAGCAAGTCAGAAAGAGAAAAACATATATCATATATTAATGCATATACATGAAATCTAGAAATATGGTCCTGATAAATCTATTTGCAGGCAACAATGGAGATGCAGACATAGAGAACAGACTTATGGACACAGGGGATGTAGGGAAGAAGGAGAGGGTGGGACAAATGGAGAGAGTAGCAGGGAAACATATACACTACCGTATGTAAAACAGCCAATGAGAATTAGTTGTATGACTCAGGAAGTTCAAAGTGGTGCTCTGTGACAACCTAAATGAGTGGGAGGTGGGAGGAAGATTCAAAAGGAAGGGGAAACATGTATACCTATGACTGATTCATGCTGATGTATGGCAGAAACCAACATAATATTGTAAAGCAATTATTCTTCAATCAAAAATAAATAAACTTTAAAAAATAAATGACACGTTTTCTTTTAAAGTATGAACTTTTTAAAAGTATAAATGCAAACTGTTAAATCTCCTAGCAATTTAAGTCATCCATTCAAGTCGATAATCATTTTTGGAGTACCCATGACATTCTGGGTACCAAAGGAAGTAGCTGGGTATGATGAAAAGGGCACAGCATTTGTAACTGGGATCAACTTGGGGTTTAACTCCTGAGTCTGCTACTTGTGTGATTTTGAGCAAGATGCTTCACCTTTCTAGGCTCTAGTTCTCTTATCTCTACAAACGGGCAATATAATATCTATTCATAAGATCTCTGTGAGGGCTTCCCTGGTGGCTCAGTGGTAAAGAATCCACCTGCCAATGTAGGCTTCAATCCCAGATTTCACGTGCTGCAGGGCAATTAAGCCTGTGCACCACCACTATTGAGCCTGTCTAGAGCCCAGGAATCACAACTACTGAGCCCCTGTGCTGCAGCTACTGAAGCCTTCACATCCTTGAGTCCATGCTCTGCAACACGAGAGGACACCACAACGGGAACCCAGCACACCACAACTGGAGAGGAGCCCCCGCTCATCACAGCTAGAGAAAAGCCCACAGAGCAAGGAAGACCCAGCACAGTCAACAGATAAATAAATAAAACTTTTTAAAAATATAAAACAGAAACCGTAGAATAAAGTTTTAATACATTGTATTTCTTAAACTGTATAGTTTTTAAAAAAAAAATTCTGCGAGAAATAATTTATAGTGACAGCTGCAGATAACAATAACACAATTACCTGCACTTTAGTAATATGCTTTAAAATACAAACATTTGAGTTTTTCTCATTAAAAATTCATTTCCTACATGTCCCATGTTAGAAGGTATTGAACACTGAGGCTGTGAGCCCAAAGAGTTTAGGTTCATATTCCAACTCCACTGTTTACTCGTCTGGGCAAATGACCTAACCTCTTAAAGCCTGTCTCCTTCCAGGTAAAATAGGGATAATAATAATACATATCTTGTATAGGTTTCTATGAAGATAAAATGAAAACCTTAATGACAGTGCTGAGCCATCAAGTGGCCTCATTAAGTACTAAGTAATTCTACCCATTATTATCATTTAACCAAGAAGTTATTTTCAAGCTCCATTTGCTCTTGCTGGTGCAAGTAAAAATACACGATTTGCCTAAGATAACCAAACATATCACCCACAACTAAACCTGCAAATATTCCTAAATTTTCTCTAACACTGAGTAGATATTTTATCCTGCTTTAAAACCTTTTGAACCTCTACTTTACCTATAGTATAAAATCTAAACAACATGATAGAGTATCAACTACTATATACAAAACAGATAATTAACAAGGTCCAACTGTATAGCACAGGGAACTATATTTAATATCTTTTAATAAACTATAGTGGAAAGAATCTAAAAAATAATATTTTTTTCAGAAATACATATAGAGCTTCAAATATATATATGAATCACTTTGCTGTACACTAGAAACCAACACAACATTGTAAGTCGACTGCATTTCAATTAAAAATAAGTAAACCACATGATAGACTATGCAAGGCTTTTCACAGTTTTGCCCACACCACATTTACATTCCTCCTCCTCTTTTACCCCCATATTTCCATTCTAAGTGCCCAGGGCCTCACCACTTGCAGAGGAGGCCATATGCTCCAAGTTTGGGGATATTAAGCTTGAGAGATGAGTCACTAACTACATTACCTTGGCATTTCCTGCAATTCTTCAGAATATCATTAGCTAAGACCTTAAACAAAATCTATTTATTCTCTTTAATATGTGTTTCAGTACCCACCAGGGCTGTATTAAAGATAAAATAAACAAACTCATAAAACTACCTTGGGCTACACCTGGCATCAGACTGACTTAGAAGGCTGTGAGACAGGAAACACAGGACACCTGAAGGGCACCGTGAAGCATCTTTTTTCAAAAGGAGGTCCTGTAGAAGCTTACTCAGCTATTAAGGAGTTATTCCCTTTACCCCTCTCTACCACCTGAGAAAGCTCAGGTCCAAGGAGATGAGATTCATATTGGACAGGTCATCCACAAGAGCCAATATCTCCTGCAAAAACCCCACACAGTCCTGCCTTTAGGGTTCCAGCAAGGAAACTGCCAAAGTCACTACATCCAAGGAAGCTCAAAGATACAGCTGTTGATCAGGTATTTACAGTTTACTGGTCCAAATGCAGTTTACCAGCCAGAAATCACTTTTATTGCGTTGCCTTATAACATAGTTGACACTATCTTTACCTAGTTTCCAGGCAAACAAAGATAGAAGGTCAATCGAAGTTAAACTGTCAGGCAAAGATGGAAAAGAGTTTGATAACTCTTTATTCACAAATGCGTATCTTAAAAAAATAGCAATTACCTTAGTCCCTCTAAAAAAAGAGGGAAAGGAAAAAAAAGAGACAAACCTTACAAAGATAGTTTTTTATCAATATACGCACCATCAGTAGCTGCACCATCTGCTACAAATATGTAGTAGCTTGCATTTAGATCAAATCTATTCTTAACCCCAGGAAGGGTAATGTTTCTTCTAAAAGAACACTGCATAACACCATCCGCCAACCTCCAAGCCATGTCCTCAAGAGAATCCTGCAAAAACACACAATGGGTCTTCTCAGCACATTCCAAATATTTGCTAAAAATAAGATGTGATCAAAATCCTGGACCTGTTCAATTTCCTTTCTCTAAGATCCTCTGTGCATGTTTTGTCTGCAGTGTCATTGTTTTTCCACTTCCTCTTTGAAGAGCACAAGAAACGCACTCTCCCAGTTTATTTGTGTTTATTCCACTTGGCAAAAATAGTATTTTTACTACCTAGGCTAGAAACTTTGGCAGATGCACTAACTCCATCTGGCCCCTAATATACAATCAACAACACTAAAGAAATACTTAGCAAGTAATACGCTAGTGGCCAAAATGCAACTTGTGAGAAGCTCTAACCCGACAAGAAAGCTATGCAGAGAACATGTCACTAGGTGGTAGTTATTGCCCCTTCGGAACTCATTTGCTTGTCAATTGCCATGTGAAAATGACACTTCTCTACCAGAAATAGGCCACGTTTGGCACAGATGTCAACATCGGGCACTTAAGACAATTGCCCAAGACACTGAACCAACACCTACCATATATCCACCTCTTTCTCATCAGTCAAGAAATTCTGTATCACTAACATAAACCTCTTAAAAATCTGTCTGCAAGCTTTTGAAAAGATGTGGCTGCTTTGACCCTCTTAACAAATCATAAAATATTTATAACAGATGCAATAAAAAAGAATTTAAGTGAATCAAACAAGAATTCATCTTTTGCTAAAAAAGAAATTTTTCCTGTGCTTTCTAAAGCATAAAAAGGGGCATGGTAACTGTAGTTGATATTACTGGACTGTATACTGGAAATCTGCTATGAGAGTAGGTTTCAGTTGTTTTCATCAAAAAGAAAAAGAAAAAAGTAACTGAAGCAATGAATATATTTATTAGCCTGACTTTAGCAATCATTTCACTATGGAGAGGGATATCAAAACATCATGCTATACACCTTAAATACATACAATTTACACATACATATAATAAAATGCAGAAAGGTTTCTCCCAGACTATAAGATAGGAACTCTGCTATCAGGACCCTGTTCGGTCTCTGCTGCTAACTGCGGGTTTGTAAGCCATTTTGTACCACAGCCATGGCACTGCAGCCCTATAGCCAGAAGACGGACCAGCCAGATGGAGAGTTCCAGAATCTTCACACCTACCCCAGAATCCACTACAGGGTGACTTCGCCCTGTCAAGTGGGAAGGTTGTATGTGGACAGTCTGATCTTCAAGAATACACATATAAGCATCATCATCACCCTAAAAAACAATGACAAATGAAAAAAAGGTCAAGGGAATTTCAACAAGAGAGCATTCTTTGTCAGTCTAATTCTTATCTCTCCTTTAATCTCCAATATTCCTTAGCTCTAAAACTTAAATCTTATTTAAAGTGACTATCAGACAGCAGACTGCATCTTTAAAGCACATTTAAGTTATGGTACAAATGAATGACAGGGTTTCCCTGGTGGTTCAGCAGTTAAGGAATACACTTCCCAATGCAGGAGACGTGGGTTCAATCCCTGGGTCGGGAAGATCTCCTGGAGAATGAAATAGCAACCCACTCCAGTATTCTTGCCTGGAGAATCCCATGGATGAGGAGACTGGTGGGCTATAGTCCATGGGGTCACAAAGAGTTAAACATGACTTAACAATAAACAACACTACCACCACCAAACAAATAATATGGATTTTAAGTTATTGTGTATAGTTTTGGTTCTTTCTATCTAAATTTCTATCTAAATTTTTCTCCATAAACTATCTAACAAGGTCTTTAACCAGCTTTTGTCATTAAATTTCTTAAACAAGACCCAGGACAAACAAGTTATAACTAAAGTCTTGTTAAAAGTACCGATATGATATTCTAACACTTGTAAAATTTACAAAAAAAATTTAAATTTCTTGTAAAAAGTTCCAGTTTTAACTCTCAAGTACATAACATTAGCAAAGAAGTTCCCTGTTACACATTTAAACTAAAATCAGAATTAGTGCAACTCAAAAAATTTGGAGTTGTCATAATTTATTTATTTTTTTTTTTTAATTTTTTTTTATTTTTTTTTTTATTTTTTTTTTAATTATTGTTTTAGCCATACATTGTTATGATATCACCATGGGTTTACATATGCTTCCCCTCCGGGTCCGCCCTCCCTCCTCCCTCCCCCCCGAGAAATCTCGCTGCACCAGTCCCGAGCGTCAATCCTGGGCTGGCGATTGATTAGACACATGACAATTAACATGCTTCAAT
The DNA here is from genome assembly GCA_007570785.1 of Antilocapra americana. Classification (NCBI taxonomy): domain Eukaryota; kingdom Metazoa; phylum Chordata; class Mammalia; order Artiodactyla; family Antilocapridae; genus Antilocapra; species Antilocapra americana. Next base: position 811,050 of record ML662497.1, read on the forward strand.
GCCCTTCTCCCATATCATCCCACCCTTACCCTCATCCACAAAGTCCACAAGTCTATTCTATACATCTGCGTTCCTTTTGTTGTCTCCCATGTTGGGTTCTCGTTACTGTCTTTCTAAATTCCATATATATGTGTTAATATACTGTATTGTTGTTTTTGCTTCTGGCTTACTTCACTCTGGATAATGGGCTCCAGTTTTGTCCATCTGAGTAGAATTGCTTCAAATGAATTTTTTTTTAATGCTGAGTAATATTCCATTGTGTATATATACCACAGCTTTCTTATCCATTCGTCAGTTGATGGGCATCTAGGTTGCTTCCATGTCCTGGCTATTGTAAACAATGCAGCGATGAACATTGGGGTGCACGTGGCTCTTTCAATTCTGGTTTCCTCGGTGTATATGCCCAGCAGTGGGATTGCCGGGTCATATGGCAGGTCTATTTGCAGCTTTTTAAGGAACCTCCACACTGTTTTCCATAGTGGCTGTACTAGTTTGCATTCCCACCAACAGTGTAAGAGGGTTCCCTTTTCTCCACATCCTCTCCAGCATTTATTGCTTGTAGACTTTTGGATGGCAGCCATTCTGACTGGTGTAAAGTGGTACCTCATTGTGGTTTTGATTTGCATTTCTCTGATAATGAGTGATGTTGAGCATCTTTTCATGTGTTTGTTAGCCATTTTTATATCTTCCTTGGAGAAATGTCTGTTAAGTTCTTTGGCCCACTTTTTAATTGGGTTGTTTATTTTTCTAGAATGGAGCTGCAGGAGTTGTTTGTAAATTTTTGAGATTAATTGTTTGTCTGTTGCTTCATTGGCTATTATTTTGGAGTTGTCATAATTTAAATCACTGCACACTATGGCACACAGACCAACTTCAGCCTGTGTTCAGCCTGGCTGTTCTTGTACAGGCCACAAGCTGAGGATGGCCTTTACATACCTAAATTTTTAAGAATGATATTTCATGATAAATGAAAACACATCAAATTCAAATTTCAGTGCCTATAAATAAAGTTTGACTGGAACACAGCCCCACATACTAATTTACAGCAGTCTGTGGCTGCTTTCAGAGAAGGCAATGGCACCCCACTCCAGTACTCTTGCCTGGAAAATCCCATGGATGGAGGAGCCTGGTGGGCTGCAGTCCAAGGGGTTGCACAGAGTCAGACACGACTGAGCGACTTAGCAGCAGCAGCAGTGGCTGCTTTTAGCACTATAAAAGATCTGAGTAGCTGCAAAGAGACCATGCGGCCCACAGATTCTGAAGTGGTTGCTATCTAGTCCTCTGCACAAAAAGTTGGCTGACCTCTGATTTAAACAACAATGTGTATTTTCTAGAATGTTTATCATCAGTGAAACAATAGAATTTTCCTGTTATTTCAAACAAAATTTAATATAGCAAAATGGTTCATTTTGAGGCAAGCTGATGGTAAGAAGTCAACTAAGTCATGAAGGCAAACCTCTCAAATACTGGTGAGGTGATGAGGATGATGAAGGAGAGGTAACTCTCAGTTTTCATGGCCCTACAGTGAGGGGAGGAGAAGGTGCTATGACAACCTTATGCTCCAGGCAGCTGCAGAAACCCCAAATCTGGAGCATGGTAGGACACACATGAGAAGTTCCAACCAAACCCCAGCATTAGGCTGGACCTCCTACCCTGTTTGCTCCTCTCAGTCCCAGCGTTTAGAATGCACTCGATAAGAAAACATCAAGTGAGAGAAATAAAGACGATAACACAGTTCTTATGATCAAAAACTATGTTTTAATAGAGGAGACAATTAAAATGGTATGTGAAATATGATAAAATAGAGATTTAAACAAAGCGCTATAGAAAGACAAATTAGGTAAGGTCAAAGGATAGAAAAAGGCTTATCAGAAAAGACAGCATTAACTATGCTTCAGAGAATAAAAAATACATGTGGATAAGGTAGAGCTGCAATTAAGGGAAAGGTTTTTGAAACTGAGGAACTTCTAGGACCAAAGATATAGAAATATAAAAAGCATATGGAAACTTTAGGAAATAGGTAGCACAAAGCTAAAACATATACAGAACAAGGCCAGAAATACCAACAAAGATTTTTAAAAGTTTTGAAAATATGTTAAAGAAAAAAATATTTTCCTGTAACTACTAAAGGTTCACCAATGCTTTGGGGGCTAGGATTGAGTTTACCTTAAATGTGGTCTAAAATCATAACCTGAATCTATTGTAAAAATTGCAAGACATTCTACAAAACAAACCAGCCAGAAAAAAAAATTAAGAAAAAAGCTAGGATAAACATTCTAAAGAAAAGGAGATGAAAGAGATATAACAATTAAATGTACTGAGTGATAACTGATTAGTCTGGACCAGAGATTTTATAATTAAAATACATATACACATGATTTTATTGGGACAATTGGGGAAATTTTAATATACACTATATTGAATAAAATTATTGTATATTTGATGGTGATATTATGATAACTGTAGGAGAATATCTTTCCTAGGAGATACATACTGAAAAGGAAACATAAAAGGTCATGATAGCTGTAACTTAATTTTGAAATAGTGCAGGGAAAAAAAAATGTGTGTTAATATACAGCAAAAAAGTTAATCTACACACACACACAGGGATGACAAATGCAGGTGAAGGGTTTACTGGTGTTCATTACACTAGTCTCTCAACTTTCACATGAGTTTAAAACTTTTCAAAACAAAAAGTTAGGGTGGGTAAAAGAAGAACCTGAAAGGCGAATAAAAGAGAGGAATCTAAATCACAAAAGTTTTCTTGAACACCAGAGAAGATGGTGCCAGCAATGAATTGAGATAGTCAGTCCATAAGTTTCCCAGACAGTATCTGAAAAGAAGCAAGAGATCAATAATAGTAGTTACTTTTTTACTATTGTTGTTGATCACCAAGAATGGGAAACACAAAGGGATGCTAGAAGGGTAGATAATAAATTCGGTTTGTAGATGATGGCCTGTGTTGCCCAGAACACTCATCTGGAAGTAACCACCCAGAAGCTGGAAATTTCAAACTGGACACACAAGAGAGGCCAGCACTGGGAGCATTCTGGAATTTGAGTGTTACAAAATTACGTACAGAATAAGACAACACTGGGCAGGGGGAGACAGAACAGCAGCTAATACAGTGTGTATACTTGAATACTTTATCTCACAGAACAAAAAAATATCTAAGATGAGGGAGATGTGTATATTCTGAATTTCAGTTAAAATTCAGATACTAGCAAATACTGTTAGAAAAAATATGGAAAGTTGTACTTCCAATTTTAGTGATGAGGTCTAATAGCAAAACAGAACTGCTATCACTAATGTACAAACCAAATTGAAAAAAGGTATAAATTAGCTTATCTAATCAGTATTCATAACATCAGATACCTTTGGTATTTGAACTTATATGACATACTGATAAGAAACCTGAGGTTATAAAAATATCCTAAGAATTTAAAAATAATCAAAAATAGAAACAACCACTTTACAAATATTTTTGGTGATGATTTATTTTCCCCAATTTAGGCAAACAGGTGTACAGATCATTTTAATCATCAAATAGGCTTGCTCCATAAATTAACTGCACCTGTACAATTAAATCTTTTTATGAACATGTTTGATGAGTACTATACTAGAAACAAGATTTCTAAGTAAGATAAATATATCTTGAATTAGAGGTAAACATTTTTGTGTCATCTGTGCCTACAACTTAGAACACAATGAATTGTAGGCTCCTCTTCACAGCACTCTCTGTAACAACTGTGTCTTTTCCTCTGGCTGACAGATTTTATGTGACCAGAGAAGGAAACGTGTTAGTGTACTACTGCAGGGAGTTTGGCTAGAATTCTTTTATCTAAGTGACTAGAATACAGGTCTAAATGCATGCTCTGCCTTACACACGCACCTTAACGGGCCTACGCTTCTTCCAACAAGGCCGTCACTGCTAACCCCTGCTGGACTCATCTTCAGAGTTGCCTTCACAGCCAGTTCCATTCACATAACAGGCACTAACCCCATCTTTCCTTATTGCTTTACAGTCACATTGATTTTTAACCCAGCCTCCTTATGCACCATATGAATAAGGTTCATTTTTGCCAAAACCGAGAACAAAAGGATATGCTGTAAGTATAACAGTAATTACAAAAGGAAAAGTGGGGAAAATGTTTTGAAGAATTGCAACATCATTTGATCTAGTATAAAATTTCCCATTAAAGCAACTTTAAAGGGGAAAGAGTCACAGTTTCTTTTATGGTATTTTTAGAAGCGTATGGAATATCTTCTATCTCATAGGTTTAAGGTATACCCTGTGTTGAATGAATAAAGATAAGTGCATGTGAAACTACATTTTATAATATATGGGTGATGTCAGATATTGCAATGTCATCCACCCCCAAAAGGTCACACCTGGCTCCCTGAAATATTTGCAACCAGCATAACAAAGATTACTGTGATGAACATGCACTTTAAAGGAAAATATTTGTTCTTCTATCACAGAATCTCAGAGTTCCTTCTCTTTTTAAAAAAAATAATGATTTCCTTAAAAAGTGATAAGTTTAAAACCTAACAGGAAGAAAACTCTCAAGAAAAGACTCCTTGCATTTGTTAATGTGGAAATGAGAGGCTTTCTCCATTTGTAGCCAACTCCCTCCACAGTCAACTCTGCTGGAACAGGATAGACACATGTCCTGGCCTTTATAGACTTCTTCCTCTCCTGGGAAATCAGAATGCTAATGCAGGATTCTGTTCTTCCACACCACAGCGCAAGGCTGCCACCTACAGAATCTCTTGATCCGTTCAGCACTACCCAAGGAGAGGGAGAAATTTTGTAGACCCAGTAAAGAAGCCATTTATGCCTGGGGACACTAGGTTTAATTCCCTGTGGGGGAAATGTGCCATGACCATCAAAATGGGGGCAACAAGAACAGCAATCCAGGCTGTAGTCACTTGAGAAAACTAGGAGCTGAAGAGCATCACAAACAACATGAGATTTTAAGAAGAGAAACTTTCTCTTAACTGCACTTCCTGCTTTATCACACAGACAGAGGTAGACAGATGAAGTGGCAAATCCACTGGAAACAAAATGCTTTTCCTAACTTTCCTCAGGACAGTCTTGTTCTTAGAAATGTTAATATGAAATGGCTCAACTCAACACTGCTTAACTGAGAATCCAAGTTAGTTTCTCTGCCCTCCCTTCCCATTCCTCCCTAAACAAATGCTTAACTGCTGTTGATTATCACTCACTCCAGTGACTCTCCTTTCATCACCACTGATGTAAATGAGAGGTACGAACCATCCATCGGTCATGAGAAAATGCCAAGGATAAATAGCCTTTACTGGGACCGCTCATTTCAACCATCACTGATTGGTCATCTCGTGTGAAGGACAAGAAGACACAGGCAAGCTCCTTCTCTGGGTCACAGTTCAAAGGACTCCTGATACAGAACTTCTTGTTCCCACAGTCTGAAGCACTGAACTAGAAAAATGACAGGGGGGAGAAGACTCTTAATTATCAAACAGGCAATTCATCTCCAATGACAAAAGAGCTGATACCTTGAAGTATGGGTTTTAACAAGAACACATTTTCATAATAAGGATTCAAACAGGGGGGAAAAGACCACATCCCAAATTAAAAATTATCAAAGCTGTAGTTAGGTTGTACACTTTTAAACTTAATTAATATTAATTAAAAGTTGGAAGATACAACATTAATTGGACTATAATTACACATGAGTATTAAGATCCCTTCAGTACACAGAATACTTCACATAAATTATGTTCCAGAGCAAAGTTTTAAGTAAACTTTGAGAAATTTCTTAGGGAATATTTAAGTCCACATTGACATTCTTGCCTAAAGGATATCCTCTAGCTTTCAGAGATGGAATTTTTAAAAGCAAACAAACAAACCCTTAGCAAGTTTTTATATTTAGATCCTGGACTCTGCCTCTGGAATTCAAGCTCAAGTTTGACATTAAAATAATGTAAGAAAAAAGTGGTTACTCCCATATATACCACTGCTCCAAATAATATAGTAATAACAATTTAGTGGGGAAGAAGCAAAAACAATCTATGATGATTTAATTCAGAGCTTCTTGGTATGGCAAATAAGAAAGACTATTGAAAAATGTCAGCTCTACAATTTGACAGAGCAAACAAGCAGCCATACTGAGTTAGAATGAGCTGTGACACCACATTTCAGAAGAGAGCTAAACATGAGTTTAAGTAACTAGATTTAATGGGAACTATACAGAAAAACTCTCATTTCTTCTTCTACTCAACCAACATTTCTGGCCACCAAACAGGTGTGGGCATTTTCCACAATAAGCAATTCTGTAATTCTCTGCAGATGTAACTTAGTGTACTACAATTCAACTCCACTCTGACACTATCTACCTGAAATTAGTGTCAGATCCCACAGGCTAAGGGTTCAGTCCCACAAGACTGCACCCACTTTAGATGCCCATCACAGATGCCAACCACAAGCCCCAGGCTACCACCTGTACTTTTGAATTGTTGGCCATAAACTGGAGGTTCCCAGCACTTCCTCCTTGAGTTAGGTAATTTACAAAGATGGCTCACAGAACTTGGGAAAATAGTTAACTTACTAGACTACCAGTATATTATAAAAGGATAACAACCCACAAACGGCCAGATGGAAGAGATGCATAGAGTAAAGTATGCAGGAAGGGGCAGGTGCAGAGCTTCCATGACCCCTCTGAGGCACCAGCCTCCCCATACCTCCATGTGGTCAGCAACCCAGGAGCTCTCCGAAACCTACACTTCTGGAACTTTTATGGAGGCTCCACCATGTGGGATGGAGGAGGAAATGGCAACCCACTCCAGTATTCTTGCCTGGAGAATCTCATGGACAGAGGAGCCTGGCAGGCTACAGTCCATGGGGTTGCAGGAGTTGGACACAGCTTAGTGACTAAACCACCACCACTGTCATGTGGGATGAAGGGTCATTAGCTCAGTTTTCTGCCTCTCTCCCTTCTCTGGAGAATGGGGTCAGTGGGATGAAAGCAGCAAGCTTCTAATCATGGCTCAGTGTTTTGGGGACCAGCACCCATATAGGAGTCCACCAAGAGTCACCTCATTAGAACAAAAGATACCCCTTCATTCAGGAAATTCCAAGGGATTTAGCAGCTCTGTATCAGGAACTAGGATCAAAAAGCCAACTATTAACAGAAACCAAGCAGAGGCCAATATATATATATATATATATATATATATATAATTTTTGATTATTATTTCACAGGAACTTAAAGTATAGTAGAGCGGAGAGAACAAGCCACTAGAAGCTAGGAAACAAGGGTTTTCTTTATCTTTAACTATGCAACAGGCACCCTGAGGCCCCTTCTAGCTCTCTACAAATGCCAACATCCTGTGACTCTGAATGAGTCTCTCCATAACTGGAGATTATAAGCTTGGTACAGCGATACAATAAAAAGTCTTCAATAAGAGCTAATGCCTTTTATATGAATATAAGAAAAGATAATAATCTTTTTTTAGATTGTTAATAGATTCCTCCTGAAGTCAAATCCAAACTGACTGGGAATCCCTAAAGTAACTTTAAAATAAATAAACATTGAGGCTAAACAAATTGAGAATTACTGCAAACAACAAATCGAATTGTTTGGTCAAACAAAAGTTCATAATAATGTAATCAAATGGCTCATCATGTATTGCGTAATGTGGAAATGAAGGTAAACAAAACAAGACACTATATAGGGGCATAGAAGCCTCAGTCTTCCCTATGAGAAAAAAGAGCTGTAAAGAGACAAGAAAGTGGAAGGAAGAGAAAAAAATGAACTAATATTTACTAAATACCTATTAAGTACAAATCAATCAGAAATCTTATATTCATTCTATTTGGTTCTCACTCACAGTAATATATATGATTCTATAAGAACTAGATATTATTATTTCTCATTTATAGGTGAAGAAACTGAGACTTTAAGTAATTTGTCCAAACTCAAACAGAAATTAAACAAATCAGAATTCAGGCCCAAATTCGTTCTTCTAACTGTAATAACCTTCCTTAAGACATTTTTTGTTATAGTCACTTCTGAATTGAGAAGTCAGAATTGCTTTCAGCAAAACCTTTCCAGTGTTTGTAACATGAATAACCCTTTCCAAGATGTGTTTTTTTAACTGTACTTCTTTTGAATCAGAGGGCCTAAATAGAATTCTAGCTGATGAGCTTGCAGGAGTTCAATCTGTAGAATTCTGCAGTACTCATTGGCCTTAGTTGAAATAACAGTGAAGAATTATATCACCATTTCAAGATTCTCCCCCTATCAGCCCTGCCAGTTTAGCTGAAACCTAAATTTAGCTTCAGCTTTAAACTCCCTCTTCAGGTTTGCTATTTGGCTGCATTTTAAAAAAGAAAATAAACCCTGCTGCTTCAGATTTATTTTCAAATGCAAACATATCCACTGCTAGTATAGACCACAGGTAACTGTCACAACCACACCTCGAACATGTAGGGTCCTGAACTCCTCTTATTGTAACCTGTAAGTCATAATGTCACAGTGAAGACGCCCTCCTGATTTCCTGACAGGCGTTCAAAAACCTGCTACCATAACCCAGGACAGCTACTCCTTTACAAACATCCTCAAGCACAGAACCACAATTTCTAAGGAAGCTGTTCCTTTAGATTATATTTGATGAAACTATAAAAACTCTACTTACTGATCTGGTTAAATGGGAGGCCGAAGGTACCGTTGGCATTGGTGCTATTGTAGCTTCAGGTGTTGTAAAAGGAAGGACATTTGGTTGCGAAATTACAGGACTAGGAATCTTCACCCAGTAGATTTTGTACTTCTCAACGACTGTGGCTCTGAAATGCAGTACCAGCGAGATTAGAGAGAACCATGATTGTGGCTCATCATAAAGCAAACAAAAAAGATAACTAACTAGGGACATACCACCTAATACAGGTATTTCCTGGAGATATTGAGGGTTCAGTTCCAGATCACCACAATAAAGCACATATTACAATAAAGTGAGTCACAGAATGGTGGGGTTTCCAAACGATATAAAAGTTGTGTTTACACTACACTGTAGTCTATTAAGCGTGCAATAGCAGCTATACCTTAACTTTAAAACTGTTTTATTTGCTGAGTTGTGTCTGACTCTTTTGCGACCCAATGGACTCTAACCCACCAGGCTCCTCTGTCCATGGGATTTTCTAGATAAGAATACTGGAGTGGGTTGCCATTTCCTTCTCCAAGGGATTTTCCTGACCCAGGAATCAAACCCATGTCTCCTGCATTGGCAGGCAGATTCTTTACCACTTCTTTACCAGGGAAGCCCAATTTTAAAATACCTTCTTGCTAAAAAATACTAACCATCATCAGAGACTTCAGCAAATTATGGTAGCAACATCAATGATCACTGACCACTGATCAATGATTACCATAACAAACATAATATTGATGGAAAAGCTTGAGATGTTAAGACAATTAACAAACTGTGGCACAGAGACACAAAGTGAGCAAATGTGTTGGAAAAATGGCTCCCATAGACTCATTTAATGCAAGGCTGCCACAAACCAATTTGTAAAAAACAAACTATCTGTGAAGTCAAATAAAGCAAAGTCAGTAAAACAACAATGCCTATACTACCTCTGTAGGAGGCAAATCTCTAGTGACTTTCTTCAGTCTCATTGCTAAATGAACTTTGACTGTTCTCTCCCTTTTCTCTTATCTGTTCTTTGGGCATATTCACAGCAGCTATGAATACCAGACCCAGGGACTGAAGTGCACAGACTTTTACTCCTGACATATACATGACATACTACTACTACATTTTTCACAGTGGTCATTCAAATTATTCCAAAAGGCGTGCGTAACAAGCAGCTACGAGAGAAGCTATACAGAGGCTGCGCAAGCAACCATCAGCTCTTATTGGGGTCTAATCTCCTTTTTCACATTCCACTCAAGATACAGGTGCACAGCTGCATTACTGTGTGCTGGTGATCTGTGTGCAAAGTGAAGCAGAAAATAGAGACAGGGTAGGAGAGCAATTCTTCCCTGAAATGACATTCATGACATCCCCCTTTATGACATTCCATTTCCTCCTTGCGTGTAAGATTAAGAGAGAAGTACTGTTCTAAGTCTACTGAATTTCTTAAGTCTGAGGAACACACAGGATCATACTTTTCTGACAATGTAATCTGCAAGTAGTAACAATGAAAGAAAAAGTCATTCAAATTTCAGGACTGCTTTTTTCATATTCTCATACTAATACAGGAACAAAACTTTAAAAAGTCTTCATCCATACACCATACAGACTCAAGTTATTAACTGGTGGCTCTTATTAGTTTGAAGGCACTACAACACTTCATTCACTCAACAAATGTCCCTAAGGTGTCTATTAGGTCCTCGGTCCTGTGCTAGGTACTCAGTATATTCTGCTGGAACAAACAAACAAAACAACCACTTACATCAGTAAACTGGTGTCGTTACCATACCAAACCTCTGACATACTGGTGAATGTTCAGTGGTTATAAAAAATCATGCAGACTCTCATTATTTCAATTATACTAGCTATAGAGTTGCAAACTCTTCTACTCACAGGAAGTTTATGTGATTTGGGGCACTTTCTGGAGCATCCCAATAGACTTTGATTTCTGTTTTTTTTGATGGACTTCTGTGACTTACAGCTGATCCCTGAAAGAAAATGGAAAAGAACTACCATTCAGTTACTCAATAGCTCAATATAGCTAGAACTACAACCATTTATCATTGTACGATCCTGGTATTCTGTTAAACACAAGGACTTGGGTGCTTAATAAACACATGTTGTTTGGTTGACACCAAATTAGTAGCTGGCTCTAGAGTCAGCTGAAATGTAACAACTGAAGAGAGTTACAAATACTGTGTGTGTTGATGCTGTATAGAATCTGCTCATTATGTGAGGCTTCCCTAGTGGCTCAGTGGTAAAGAATCTGCCTGCAATGCAGGAGACCTAGGTTCAATCCCTGGGTCAGGGAGATCCCCCTGAAGGAGGACATGGCAACCCACTCCAGTACTCTTGCCTAGAGCATCCCATGGACAGAGGAGCCTGGCGGGCTGCAGCCCATAGAGTCGCACAGAGTAGGACACGACTGAAGCGACTAAGCAGCAGCAGAAGCACTATTTCATTTATACTGTAAGTTTATGGTTTTCTATTAATAGATACAAATAGAATGCAGAATATTCACCAAAAGAAAAGATTCCTCCCTACAAATATGTAGTATTCAGTTCAGTTCTGTTCAGTCACTCAGTTGTGTCTGACTCTTTGGGACCCCATGAACCACAGCACGCCAGGCCTCCCTATACCATCACCAACACCCAAAGTCCACCCAAACCCATGTCCATCGAGTTGGTGATACCATCCAGCCATCTCATCCTCTGTCATCCCCTTCTCCTCCTGCCCCTAATCCTTCCCAGCATCAGAGTCTTTTACAATGAGTCAACTCTTCGCATGAGGTGGCCAAAGTATTGGACTTTCAGCTTCAACATCAGTCCTTCCAATGAACACCCAGGACTGATCTCCTTTAGGATGGACTGGTTGGATCTCCTTCAGTCCAAGGGACTCTCAAGAGTCTTATCCAACACCACAGTACAAAAGCATCAATTCTTTTGAGCTCAGCTTTCCTTATAGTCCAACTCTCACATCCATACATGACCACTGGAAAAAACCATAATTCCTTTCTCTTGAACAATCTTGTTTCCCACTTTCATTTATCTGGATACTCATCTTTTGAGGTCTAGCTTAGATCAGCTCTTCCAAAAAGTACTCACTCAATTCCCTACAGTCAGTGTGGCATTTCTGCCATGCTTCTCACCCACCCTGTGTGGGTTCTAATCTGAGTCATCATACTGTTCTACTAATGTGTCTGTCTTATATCCATATGTTCTGCTTATGTGCCATATAGCATATGTCCATGTGCTTTTTTATGTGTAAGGCTCTGAATTCATCAAATAACAAATCTTGTTCATCACCATATCCCTTGCAAGGAAGTTCCTGCTATAGTAAGTGTTCATTTAATTAATTAATCAATTACAAAAGTCAGACCTCTGCTTCACTCTAGAACTCTATCTTCAATATCAACATGTTTCAATATTCAGTACAGTAAGAAACAATATTTTGATAAAATATCAAAAGCTATAAACTCTTAAAACTATGGCCCTACCTTTCCTAGGATGTTGATGTATAAAAATATATTGCCAGTAGAAAAATTAGGTGGAAACCGTGCTCACTGTGACTCTATCCAGATGTCTGCAATACATAGGTAATGTCATTGTTTATCTTGCAAACACCACTCCAGTGAAAAGACCCATGGAAACTGATAGAAATCAGTTTCCAAGTAAACACAAACCTGTACATCTTCACAGGTCAGAAGCTGTGACACATGACTGTCAATCAATGTGAAGGAGCCCACAGGAGGGCCACTCAAATTCTCGGCATCACGTGCTTCTAAGAGGAAGCCTTTAAACGGTGGCCCTGACACAGTGACTGCGAAACAAGTAAACACGTGAGTTAAGAGTTTAGCAGCATGCCCCAGAAAGACTGTTGGAGGAAACATGTCACAAAATCGGGGGTACATATGCAAAACTACTCCAGGAGAGGAAACAGTAGAAATCCTCTCATAGTCAAAGAAATTCTCAACCATGTTCCACAGGACATTATTCCATGAAGCGTAATAGCTATTCCACAGGGAAGAAAAGGTTGGTTATGGTCAGAGTGTGGGTCACAGGGCCAAAGTAGCTTGAAAAATGCTGGTTAAAAGTACACTTGTGTCTTGACTGCAGATCCCTCAGGGTTTTAACAACCTACTGTATCCTATGAAGCTCTAAGAAATAGAACACATGTAACACATAGAGTGTTCTAAATTTATTTTTCCATGAACTCTTCCTGTTAGAAAGTATCTATTAATATTTTGCATTTCTAACATTGCAGAAAATAGAGTTTGTAAAATGCTGTTATAGATATATCCTCAAGTTTCAGCCTACTTTGTGCCAGAAGAATTAGGGAAACATAAGAAATTATACAATATTAAATAGAATAAAGGTTTAATATCTTAAGCCAGATAAAATAAGCTTTATTTTCCTCTTCTACTGAGTAAATAGTACTGTTAATGAAGATATATTAAATAATGACAAAAATATTTTAAAACCTATTCTGCGGAATTCCCTGGAAGTCCAGCGGTTAGCATTCAACACTTTCACTGCAGGGCTGGGTTCAATTCCTGGTTGGGGAACTAAGACCCTGCAAGCTTAGTAGTGTGGTCAAAAAAAAGCCTAGTCTGAATGGATAGTAAGTATACTGTTTATGTAATATAATCATCAGTAGTAGTTAAACACAAAATGAGAAGTATAAGATCATGGTATCTTATGAAAGCAGATGAATAGATTAAATGAAACTATATAAATCCAATAGTAATAAAGATTCAATGTACAGTAAAAAAAAAAAAAAAGCAAAATGAAAAATGCAAACAGTTAATACCAGCACAATACCTTTGATTTGATCTCCTGGCCTGAATGTCATCTGACTCACTGAAATGTGGTGAGTGGGATGAGACTGTGTGGCATGACCATGCTCAGGAATCATTCCATGGCATGACTTTGTTACTTTTCCACTGGGATAATTAGCCACAAAACTAACATGCAACAGAAGGATGAAGGCACTGACGGTCAATCCAGGAACTGTCATCTTAAAAAGAAGATTAAAAGCACGTTATTTTCAAAGGTAACTAAAACATAAGAGCTTTCATATCACAGGACAGTAAGTTCTGGATAACTATTTGCTTTCAATAATCATTTAACCACATTCTCAAAAGTATGTAATATAAAGAATGTGATGCATGAAGCTTGACCTGGATTTGAATCTCAGCTTTTCTAACTATGAAACTTTAGGCAAATCACTTAAGCCTCCTTTCTTACCTGAAAAATAAGGAAACAAAAACTCTCCTTTCAAAACTATTTTAATAAAATCTATAATAGACACAACCAAAAGTCTGAAAAGGAACATAATAAATGTTAGCTTTCATTAGCATGATCAGGAAATAATAAAATAATCCAATAAAAGCAAAAGGTTTTGCTCCATTTCATACTAGAAAATTTAAACAAATAAGAAATATTTTTTCTGAATTTAAATATCATAATCTGAATAAATCTTTGATATGAATTCTCCTAACTTCCCATTAAACTACTCATAATGACAATTTTATCTGTAGCATTGAAAACTGAGGATAACAACCAATTGCAAGAGACAGTATTTCTATTACCTATGGCTCAAATGGGCTTCCCTGGTGACTCTGTGGGAAAGAATCCACCTGCCAATGCAGGAGACTCCGGTTCAATCCCTGGCCTGGGAAGATCCCCTGGAGAAGGAAATGGCAACCCACTCCAGTATTCTTGCCTGGGAAATTCCATGGATAGAGAGCCTGGTAGGCTGTAGTCCATAGGGTTGCAAAAGAGCAGAACACAACTTAGCAACTAAACAATAGTCGAGATACTTCTGAATTGTTAGCCAACGAAATTTTCTTCTCTCATCCAATTTATCTGCCTCTTACCACCTGCCTAACAGAAAACCAGTCCCACCCTTGTCTAGTCCACATCAACCACTCACTTTGTGCATACATTCAGAACCTGAAAATCACAGTATTTAATAAGACTAGAGGTAGACAGGTGGGCTTCTCTGGTAGGTCAGCTGGTAAAGAATCCACCTGCAATGCAGGAGACCCTGTTCGATTCCTGGGTCAGGAAGATCCTCTGAAGAAGGGATAGGCTACCCACTCCAGTATTCTTAGGCTTCCCTGGATGGCTCAGTCAGTAAAAGAATCCGCCTGTAATATGGGAGACCTGGGTTTGATCCCTGGATTGGGAAAATCCCCTGGAGGAGGGCATGGCAACCCACTCCAGTATTCTTACCTGCAGAATCCCCATGGACAAAGGAGCCTGGCAGGCTGCAGTCTATGGGATCCCAATGAGTCAGACATAACTGAGCGACTAAGCACAGCACAGCACAACAGAGGTAGATGGGTAGGAACATGTTACAGGGCAGCAAAGTTCACAGGGTAGACAGGCTACTGATGAAAAGAGCTCAAGAGGCAGTGCACTCTCCATAGAAATGGGAGCTTTCTATACTGTAACTCTGGTCATAAAATAAAAACACCCTTACAATCATTAGGACAAATTATCCTTTTATAATCATATAAATTACAACCACACATTGGACCAGAGCTAAACTACAGAAATTCCGACTATGCACAAGAAATTGTGTTGGAGCTACACTCTCTAACTGGCCCTACATGTTACACCAGTGGCAACCAACTAGGTAGCTTAGCAACCAATTCTATACTCCTATCTTTTATCAAACATTGAAGCTAGATAGAATTATTCTCATTTGAAGATAAGCTAAAGGAACAAATGAACCAATCAAAAGCTTCTGAAAAATTCTATATCATAAGAGAAGCATATACCTAGACAGCATATTAAAAAGCAGAGATATCACTTTGCCCACAAAGGTCCAAATAGTCAAAGCTATTGTTATTCCCATAAGCATGCACAGATGTGAGAGCTGGACCATAAGGAAGGCTGAGTGAAGAATTTATGCTTTCGAATTGTGGCACTGAGGAAGACTCTTGAGAGTCCCTTGGACAGAAAGGAGATCAAACCAGTCAATCTCAAAGGAAATCAACCCTGAATATTCTTTGGAAGGACTGATGCTGAAGATCAAATACTTTGGCCACCAGATGTGAAAATCTGACTCACTAGAAAAGATCCTGATGCTGGGAAAGACTGAAGCCAAAAGGAGAAGAGGACAGCAGAGTATGAGATGGTTAGATAGAATCACTGACTCAGTGGACATTAATTTGAGCAAACTCGGGGAGATAATGAAGGACAGAGAAGCCTGATGTGCTGCAGTCCATGGGGTTGCAAGGAGTCAGACACGACTTAGCACCTAAACAACAACAATAGCAAAGATTTCTCTGTAGCTTTTCTGGCCATCACCAACTCCTGGAGCTTGTTCAAACTCATGTCCATCAAGTCAGTGATGCCATCCAGCCATCTCATCTTCTGTCATCCCCTTCTCCTCCTGTCTTCAATCTTTCCCAGCATCAGAGTCTTTTCTAATGAGTCAGTTTTTCATATCAGCTAGCCAAAGTATTGGAGTTTCAGCTTCAGCATCAGGTCTTCCAATGAATATTCAGGATTGATTTCCTTTAGAATTAACTGGTTTGATCTTCTTGCAGTCCAAGGGACTCTCAAGAGTCTTCTCCAACACCACAGTTCAAAAGCATCAATTCTTTGGTGCTCAGCTTTCTTCACTGTCCAACTCTCACATCCATACACTACTACTGAAAAAACCATAGCTTTGACTAGACGGACCTTTGTTGGCACAGTAATGCCTCTCCTTTTTAATATGCTTTCTAGGTTGGTCATAGCTTTCCTTCCAAGGAGCAAGTATCTGTTAATTTCATGGCTACAGTCATCCTCTGCAGTAACTGAAAATAATTACTATAGGAAACAATATTTAAGAAAATAACTGCTAGAGCAGTTATTAGAAAATTTTCTAATATAAAAATCTTGAATAGAAAAATTTTCTGTTCAAACCTGGCTTCCAGATCCTTTCGTTAGGGCAGACCAGCTTTTAAGGCCATACAAGATTTACTGGAGAGGATCAAGGTCATCATTTTAACCATGTGATCTTGGCCAAGTTATTACAAAAATTAAATGCAGAAATGTGCCTCACCTAAAGAATAGTATACTGAAAAGTTTTGTTTGTGAATATAATGAATATTGTAAATATATTCACTATAGCGAATAGTTAGTTTGATTTAACTCGATATTTACTTGGCACTGATTTCGTGTCAGGTGAAAGTGGAAACAAGATTTTTAGTCTCTGCTATGAATCCACCTGTCAGTGCAGTAGACCCAAGAGACTCAGGTTTGTTTGATCCTTAGTGGAGAAGATCTCCTGGAAGAGGAAATGTCAACCCACTCCAGCATTCTTGCTTGGAAAATTCCATGGACAGAGGAGTCTGGCAGGCTACAGTCCCTGGGGTCGCACAGAGTCGGACATGACTGAGCAACAGCACACACGCATTAGTAGCTGAATAACATCAGTTCATTTAATCTCTGTCCCAGTTTCTTCATTTGCAAAGCACAACAGGCAAACCAGAATAAATCCAGGTCCAATCCTAACATTACAGTTTTAGGAAAGCAAAGTGGAAAAGCATACTAGGAATTATCAGAGCACGCTGTGTAAGATGAGAAAGGGAAGTGACTAAGACACCATTCACTACTGTCATTCATTAGGAAAATATAATAAGGTCAGACACAGAAATAGAAAACTGCGATTTCTTTGCCCTCGGTCAGATACTGACCATTCAAGGTAAAGTCTAGTTTTATTCCAATGGACAATGACAATTTTCCAATTAATGATCTAAGGAACAACTTTTTAAAAATATGTTAATTCATTAACCAATCTGTCTAACAAGATTGCCTAGTTATGAAAAGGAATAAAGAGTTAAATGTGGAAACATTTAAGCTAAAACTGTGGAAGGTGGATAATGAGCTATTATATTACAAGACCACCCTTTTTCAAGCACTGGAAAAACTCCCACCAATTCTGCATGATTTTTACAGGTTTTTATTATTCACATTCTACCATGAGTATGATATAGAGAACAAAAGAAAAGATACCAGAGCTTGGATTTTGTCATCCCAGGACGACAGACCTCCTAGTTTAAAAGGTTACAAGAGAGATTATCCTGGTTCTCTAACTGAAAAATTACCAAACCTGATGAGATTTATACCATTTTCTTTCTTGCCTGAAAGACAGGTACTTATTAAAAGGCATAATGACTCCCTTTACATGCTCTGGGCTTCCCAGATGGCTCAGCAGTAAAGAATCTGTCTAGAGTTCAGGAAACCTGGGTTTGATCCGTGGGTCGGAAAGATCCCCTGGATTAGGGACTGGCTACCTACTCTAGCATTTCTGCTGGGAGAATCCCATGAACGGAGGAGTCCAGCAGGCTACAGTTCATGGGATTGCAAAGAGCTGGAGGTGACTGAGCGACTAACACTTAACACACTCTATCTATGTCTCACATGAAAATAAACTTTATTATTTAAATACTAAGCTCTTGTACCTGGATGAATATGTAATTATTATTATTGTGACCGTGAATTACAGAGATTAATCAAGACAACATATTTATTACAACAAAGTAAAATTCAGATGAAATGAGAAGAATTCAATTGAAAATACATGCAAGAAAAAGGATTATGTGTTAATTAAAGATACTTTTAAATAAAGCAGTCATTAAACATCTTTTAATTGTGTTACTCCAAGAACATGTGAGAAAAAAGAAATACAAAGGAAAGCACATCTTTGAAAACCATGTGAGATGAGTAAGCTAGCAAATAAATAATCAAGTCTAGTTATATTTCATTCAAGCTCTAGTTTTTATTACCAGTCACTTATTTTAAATGAAAACATCAAAGAAGTTCAAAAGTTAACACAGACACAAAAAATTGTGGGAAGTCGCCAGTAACACCTACTCCACATCAAACAGGAAATGAGTGTAGGCACTGAGAGTCTTAATTAAAGCATAGGTATGAAGTAAAAAGGTTTTCTCAATTATAAAAAGTCACTAAAAAGTAAAAACTTAACCAGAAGAGTTTACTACAAAAAATATAAAAATTTGTGGAAAGATATCTTTTGCTATATCTTGTGGGTATTTTTAATTTTTTTTACTACACCCAAAGTTAAGAAATATCTTTATGACCTTACAAACATTTCAAGAGCCATCATTTACTTTTACCACACATGATAAACTCATATATTTTCCATTCCTTCATTTCTTTATCCTGTTACATTCTTATTGTTGTTGTTTAGTCACTAAGTCACGTCTGACTCTTTTGCAACCCCATGGTCTACAGCCCTCCATGCTCCTCTGTCCATGAGATTCCCCAGGCAAGAATACTGGAGTGGGTTGCCATTTCTTTCTCCAGGAGATCTTCCTGACCCTAGGATTGAACCCATGTTTCTTCATTGGCAGGCAGTTTCTTTACCACTGGGCTACCAGGGAAGCCCTGGTTATATCCAACTGAATTGTTATTTCATAATCTACCAATGACTCTAATCTGCAATTTGAAAACATTATGTCATGGCACATACAGACCAGACCATTAAAGTTCAGTCTAATTTAGGAGGATGAGGGATTTCAGTTTTAAGAAAAAAAAAAGGAGAGTTCTCAGAACTACAGAAGAGATAAATAAGCCAAGCCACAAGGAGGATTTTGGAGAAAAGAAATGGACTTATTCAATGGAAAAAAGTCTGATTCTGTATTACTTCATTTGTAAACCTGAACAAAAACTATAAATATGGCTAGTAAATTAGCTTTCTTTAGAGATCTGAAAACTGTTCCAAAGAGGTAAAGAGAGAGGTCAGTATTACATGATTTTTAGAGAGGAGGGTATGTACAATCAAGTACACATCTTGGTAAACTTTACTGTTTTTCTCAAGGAGAAGATATCTTAGTGAATGGTTTTAGTGCTCCTCTAAGTATGGGAAGATGCAAGAAACTGGGTTCATAAAATTTTCCCCTAAAAATGTCTATCTGCAGGCCTGTGCTGCCACTTTTCCCAGAGCACAGAGTGCCTCATGCTGATCTTCACTGTGAACTTCTTTCAGGGTATACCATAGGTCAGCAACTGAAGCAGCTGATGACTTGATTCTGAAGTTGGGCAACATTCTTTACAATCCCTTCCCTTTCGGTCTTAATTTCAACCAAGGTTTAGTAAGCATTTTGTGACAAATTTACCCCCCTGGTAGTAGGAAGGCTCATTCCCAGATCAGCAAGGATTTCACTGATAGGCTCTCAATGTGCTACTACTGAACTAAGCCCAGTTAACAGTAGCCAAAGTCTCCAGACCACCTGTCTTACTAGTCTGCTATGGTCCAGGAAAAGGTTCCTTTTTGTTGCTTCTTCCCACTACTAGAGTTACATTTACAATCATTGAGCTTATAGTACTACATAGTTGGTCACTCATTTCAGGTTTCCTCAATTCAGTCCAGTTCAGCCACTCAGTCGTTTCCGACTCTTTGCGACCCCATGAACCGCAGCACGCCAGGCCTCCCTGTCCATCACCAACTCACGGAGTCCACCCAAACCCCCGTCCATTGAGTCAGTGATGCCATCCAGGCATCTCATCCTCTGTCATCCCCTTCTCCTCCTGCCCCCAATCCTTCTCAGCATCAGGGTCTTTTCCAATGAGTCAACTCTTCACACGAGGTGGCCAAAGTATTGAAGGTTCAGCTTCAACATCAGTCCTTCCAATGAACACCCAGGACTGATCTCCTTTAGGATGGATTGGTTGGATCTCCTTGCAGTCCAAGGGACTCTCAAGAGTCTTCTCCAACACCACAGTTCAAAAGCATCAATTCTTCGGCGCTCAGCCTTTTTCATTGTCCAACTCTTACATCCATACATGACTACTGGAAAAACCACAGCCTTGACTAGACAGACCTTTGTTGGCAAAGTAATGTCTCTGCTTTTCAGTATGCTCTCCAGGTTGGCCATAACTTTCCTTCCAAGGAGTAGGTGTCTTTTGATTTCATGGCTGCAATCACCATCTGCAGTGATTCTGAAGTCCAAAAAAATAAAGTCTGACACTGTTTCCGCTGTTCCCCCATCTATTTGCTATGAAGTGATGGGACCAGATGCCATGATCTTAGTTTTCTTAATGTTGAGCCTTAAGCCAACTTAAGAAATGACCAGGTTTCCTAATCATCACTAAATTTACCTGAGGTCAGTGACACATTTGGTAGTGCAAGAAACAATAATCATGTCAAATAGGCAGGATACAAATAATATAGCTAGTAACATTAATAAGGACTTCAGTAAGTATTTAAGCTAAAGACTTTCATCAGGTGCAACCCAGTATTTCCCCAGGTCATCTGACCAGTTTGTTTTACATCAATTGCTGTCTTCAGGAGAAATAATATACTGGCTTCATACACAAAGCTTCCTCATGGCTTTGCCTACAATGCAGGAGACCCAGGTTCAATCCCTGGGTCGAGAAGCTCTCCTGGAGAAGGCAATGGCTTCTTTCCAGTACTCTTGCCTGGAAAATTCCATGGATGGAGGAACCTGGTAGGCTACAGTCCATGGGGTCGCAAAGAGTTGGACACGACTGAGCAACTTCACTTTCTTTCATACACAAAAGTGAAAATGTTAGTCACTCAGTTGTGTCTTTGTGACCCCATGGACCATAGCCCACCATCTGAGTTCACCAAAGATGTCTGCACGTACAAGGTAATCAGCCCTGGGTAATCAGCCCCTTACTGGATTGAGAAAAGAATGTTATCTTTAAAGGAGTAGCATGACTGGTGCCAGAAGAAAAATCAGTCTTTATTGTTGAGGAGGTATTTGTCTACTTAACCCATAATACAAATGCATAGTGCACACTAGAGGGGAGATAGGTGGCCAAAAGGTGCAGAGAAAAAGTTTATGTTTAAATGTTTCCTGTCTGGCAACCCACTCCAGTATTCTTGCCTGGAGAATTCCATGGACAGAGGAGCCTGGCAGGGTAGAGTCCACGGGGTCACAAAGAGTCACATGACTGAATAACTAACATTTTCACTTTCACTTGTTTGGCATAAAATATGCATATTTATTTCATCGTAACCATAATATAAAAACACTGCAATCACTAAAGCACTTGAATGCTCCTATCAGAATTTCCATCAAGCACATTCCATAACATTTAAAACTAATAACTACTTTTTATTCAATGTTGCTTTTATTTTATTAACTAAAATTACCATGGCATCATTTTCTTTTACTTTGTTATAAGTATAAAATTTTTCAATTTGCTTATAAGTTAAACATGCTTTTGTTTATGTTTTGGCCTAGAAACAGAACCACCATTTTTTAATAATGCTTCCATTAAAAAATGAAATTGAAATTCCAAGCTGAATGATAAATTAATTTTGGGACACAATACGTGTAATTTCAGGATTTCATCTAGGAGCTAGGGCAAAACTGTTAAGCCTATGACCAAAAGCTAGAGGGACTGGGGTTAAAGATACCCATAGGTGTTCACCGTACAGCGGCAGAAGTAGGTATGAAGAGTTTTAGAAAAGTAGGTAGAACCAGAGAAGGATAAGGAGATTGACAAAATCAGAGAAGTTAAGACTAAGCACAAGAGCTATACAGAAAGCAAGGAAATTTCTATAGCAATAAGAAAGGAAAGGATTAGTTTTATATAGAGGGGGGAAAAGGGGGGACATAGTGTGAAAAAGGAGAAAAAGAAACATACATTTGGTGATAAACTAGTAGAGACTACATCTAACATAATCCTTACAACAAGCAATATTTTAGAGATGAAGAAACTGAGACCAGGAAATGTACACAAAATCCTGTACACTTCTAGGATTAGAACCCAAATCTAACTCCAACATTTGCATTCTCTTCATTTCAAATCTTTGCTCCCTCCTTGGAGAGAGAGGATCTGGAAAGTGCAGCGTGAATCCAAATTTCACAACAAACAATGTGAGTGGGGGCATATTATGACAAGTGAGAAATTGAAATTAGCCTACTTTATTCAGAATGTTGGGTCTATCATATGAGTCTGAGAAGCAATGTAGAGATTTCTCTCATAAAACTAAAGCCCCTGAAACAATGGATATAAAAACAACTAGTATAATGCTTAAAAACATCATCAATAAATGGTAATTGCCATTATTTATTATCACTAGTCACTTTCTATATCAACATTATGTGCTAAGTTCTTCTGATGAATACCCCTGTGGTTAAACAATTGAGATTTCCATGTGTCTCTTTCATCTGTGTTTAATTTGCTCAAGCCTTTTGAAATACTTCAGAAAATGTGTTCCCCTTCTTGCCAGTAATTTAACTTCACCTTCATAGAAAGTTTCCATATCATGAGTTAAACTGACTTTGATAGCTGAATCTCAAATTTTATAGAAATTGAAAACCAGGGCAAGTATTTCCACTTCCCCAGATAAAAATGTTTCAGACTCCATTTTCACAGCGGGAAGTATAGAGAAAAACGATTTCTTAAAATTAACAATTGGAGTTATGACACTTTCGGTAAAGGTTCTAAAAAACAAAGAGCATTTTAAAAATGGCACACTGACAGTCAATTTGCGATGTCAGGTGTGACAACCTAAAATGGTTGAAAAGAATTTAGAGTTTAAGTAAAAGAAAAGGTAAAGGAAAACCACTGAAGAAAAAGAACCAGAAGCTCGCCAATCTAATTCTGATTCCCCTAATCACAGCATCATCAGAAAGCTTTTTCTCTTACACAAAGATGTCATTGTCATTGGATGCACAGTGTGTGACTGCTCAGTCATATCCAACTCTTTGCGACCCCATGGACTGTAGCCCACCAGGCTCCTCTGAATTTTTCAGGCAAAAATACTGGAGTGGGTTGCCATTTCCTTCTCCAGGGGAATCTTCCTGACCCAGGGATTGAACCCACGTCCTCTGTAGCTCCTGCATTTGCACGCAGATTCTTTACCACTAAGCCACTTGGGAAGATATCCATCCCCAAGACTTTTTCCCTGACCCCTGCATTTCTCTACAGGTTATCCCTTCCACAGCCTCAGTTATCATCCCTGAATAATATTTCCCAAATCTTTACATTGCCCCATCCCACATCCCCATAATGCTTCGACTCAGATTTCCAAGTATCTATAGATTTCTGTTTGGATAACAATAAGTTCATTTTTTTTCTGAAATGAAATTCATTATTTTTTCCTCCAAACTAGCTCTTGCATCTGACTTTCCTATTTTGATGGTAGCCTATCAACATTTCTAGTCAACAGATTCGAAACTCCAAATTCTCAAGATTTGACTCCACTCTTTGGGACCCCAATTTCCAAACAAGCTCAGCAGATTCCACCTCTACTCTTCCTTTTGCCTCCTTATCCCTTCAGCTTCTCTCTTCTACCTTTCATTCTATTATATCTGTCTGCTGCTTTCCATTCCAACAACACCTTCAAGCATAAAGCTTTCATTACCTGTCACCCAGATTAGTGAAATCCTTTCCATTGCCTTCTTGTTTTTGCATCTTCATTCTAATCTGTCCTACAAAACACCACAAGATCATTTCCCTTAGGCACAGTTCTCATTACATCACTCCTGTCTCCAAAAACCTTCTACAGCTTCTCAGCACTTACTCAATTAAGGACAAAAGTATTAGGCATTTCATGTGTATTCAACCCAATCCATGCTCCAGCAACAATGTACCATTTGTACTTGTTTCTGGAACAAGGACTTCACTTTTTTTCTACCCATGTTCTATCTTCTGAGACCTCCATTATGCTATACATCAAATTCCTACTCATGTAAAAACAGAAATATGTTAAATAGGGGTGGGGGTGGGGGTGGGAATAGATACAAAAATTCTGAACATTGTTTAAAAAAAAAAAGGTAAGTTGCCTATCATTTCATGTAAAATGCAAAAGACTGGTAATATCGAATATAAGCAAGGATATCAAGAAGTAAGTGTTCTCATACAGTGAAGAGTGTAAATCACTGCAATATTTTTGGAAGAAATGTCTCCTACTGAACTAAAATATGTTTAACCTTTGACTGAGGAATTTCACTTTAAAAAAAAAAAACCCACACAACAAACAGCATAGGAAATATAGTCAATATTTTTTTAAAAACTTTGTATGGAGTATATTTTATATAAATTCAAGTTACTCTGTGTATACCTGAAACTAATATAATATTGTAGGCCAACTATACTTCAATTTTTAAAAAAGAAAAGTCCACACAGTTATGCAAGGACTATTTGTAATAACAAAAATTTAAGACAATTTAGGTGTTCACAAAAATATTCTATGTTATGCAGGCTCATGCTCGGTCTCTCAGTAGTGTCCAACTATTTGCCACCCCATGGACTGTGGCCCATCCTCTATCTACAGGATTTCCCAGGCAAGAATACTGGAGTGGGTTGCCATTTCCTTCTCTAGGGAATCTTCCCAAACCAGGGATTGTAACTGTCTCTTCTGTGTCTCCTGCATTGGCAAGTGATTCTTTACCACTGAGTAACCTGGGATGCCCCTTATGCTATGCTATCCCCAACTCTAAAATAATGGTGTACCCACCATTATGTATAACTTAAGTAATCAACAAGGATATCTATATAGCACAGAGAACTATACTCAGTATTTTGTAATAATCTATAAGGAAAAAGAATAGATACATATAAACATATATGTGTATAACTATAACTGAATCGCTTTCCTGTACACTTAAACTAACACATCATTGTAAATCAATAATACTTCAATAAAATATAAAATAAAATACTGTGTATCCACTTAAAAGAATGAAATAGAGTAAATAATGACAGGAATAGCAGCTAATAATTACTGACTGCTTTCTAGGAGGTAGGAATTCTTTTAAATGCTTTGCAAATATAAACTCTTTCCACAAAATCCTAAGACATGAAACTGCGCACACTTAAGTGGAGACATGCTCATGCCATAGTGAGGAATGAAAACAACATACTGCAAAAGGATACTTAAGTTACATACAAAAGAAAAGAGAAAATAAAAAACACCATCCTTTAACCATTCTCAATAGTGGTTACCCCCTAGGAAAGTGTTTTCAATATGGGAAGAGGACTGGACTTCTTTTTAATCCTTTTTAAATTGTGTATATTTTTTAAAGCATGCAGTGCTTTATGATTTTAAAATAGACTACAAACATGCATATGTGAAGACTGTAAAGAAACATTAAATAAACTATAAGATGTTTAGATTATTTTTTCAATATTCTATGTTACTTTTACTGTTTTCTGTTTGCTTTTGTTTTCATAAAACCTCTACGCCTCTTTCAAGGTCTATTTAAAATGCTGTCAACCACTCTGTCCTATGAGACAGTGTGTAGTAAGGACTCTGAAATCACATAGACCTAGGTTTGAATCCAGCAGGCACCACCTTAGTGACTGACCTTGGGCAAATTATTTAACCTCACTGGGCAAAATTTCTTATTTTGTTAGACAATAATACCAATATCATGGGCCTCGGTGAAGATTAAATAAAATAACATCTGTGAAACATTTAGCACAGTGTCTACCACAAACCAGATCTTCCATAAAATCCTTTCTTCCCTGGAATATTGCCTAATTCCGCCAACGTTTAATAACTGGTCTCTTCTGGGAGGCTCCATAAGCTGTAGTTTTTGTTAATAAAAAATGTTAATGCATTTTTCTGCCACAGCTGGTTGACTTGTCTTAAGGTAGCAAAGGCATCCTATTCCTTGATTTCCTTTCACAACGCAGACAACCTTGAAAACAGCACTTAGCACAATGCAATAGTGTGATTTTCAGAGAATCTGACATTTCCTAAGTGGACAGGTGTGAAACAGAAGGTACAGTCAGCAAAAACAATCAACATATTGGCTTATTAAAAGACTTAGTAGAACTCATCCCCTTAAAAAAAGAAAAAGTCCTTCAAAGAGTCTAGCTCATTGTTTTCAGTAAATCAACAGACCAAGTTTTAGCCTCCCAACTCTGCACTATCCAAGTAAACATTCAAAGCTTTCTTCCACCTTTTTTATAATTCAGAGAAAGAGGAAAATATCTGAACTAAAAGTTTAGCTTTATAAAGAATTATTTCTGACAATACATTTACAAACCGAAAACCCCCCTTTACCCCTAGGACAGTACGACAAGACATTTAAAAAAAACTTAAAGGCAGAGGTAACACCTAGTCACCCCAGAGCCTCTCTGAAATCCTAAAGGCACAGCAGAGCTGGGGGTGGGGAAGCTAAGATTCCTAAATTAAAAGACACTTTAAAAATCAAATAAAGTATGCCATTAGGTTAAGTAAAAATGGAGTTTCCATTGCTAAAAATTAAGGATGAAACACTGATGCACAAATAAAGTCCGTTTTTTTCATGATCCCAAACATGTCTCTACTTACAATCACCCTTTTCATGGGATTAAAGCTCTGTAGTCAAAGTCATGGGACATATTATTAACCTAACTCGTTAGTGAGTACTCATTAGCTCAACAGAAGCTCACAAGCTCCAGAACACAGTTCGTTAGTAAGACACCCATCCTGCGTCTCCGACAGCCCGGGTCAGCACAAGCAACTGCTCTCAGTACAGTCACTGAGCTGGAATTAATTCTTAAGCGCCTTGCAAAAAGCTCTGGCAGAAAGAAAACAGGAGACACTTACCTTGAGAAGCAAAGGCAGCCTATCCAACTTCCGGTTTTGTTAACAACTCAACTCGTACCTCTTTTTCAGCAGCTGGGTGGAGCCAGCTCACCCATAAGAAGAGAGTTTCTCAAACTAAGCAGCAAAACAGGATCTGCAAGACCGGTACTAGTCTCAGGACTCTGTTTCTGAGAATTAACCCTTCTGTTCTACACAAAAAAGCAATTTTACCATTACCAACTAATCACTGTTTCACTGAGAAAATTAAATTTTTGTCTTTATAAAACCATTTGAAATACAACCTGGTCTGTATAATGCTAAGTAAAGACAGAGAACCTGTTTGTGCTTAGGTAAGGATTGCCAAATTTAGCAAAATAAAGCATAGGATGTTAAATTCAAATTTCAGATAAACAACCAATCATTCATTAATATAAGCATTATCCGATGCAATATTAACGACCCACTTATATTAAAAGATGATTCATTGTTTCCCTAAAATTCAAATTTACCTTCTATTTTATCTGACAGGGATTCCCTAATTGCTCAGTTGGTAAAGAATCCCCCTGCAATGCAGGAGACCCCGGTTTGATTCCTGGGTCAGGAAGATCCGCTGGAGAAGGAATAGGCTATCCACTCCAGTATTCTTGGGCTTCGCTTGTGGCTCAGGTGGTAAAGAATCCACCTGTGGAATGTAGGAGACCTGGGTTCCATCCCTGGGCTGGGAAGATCACCCAACCATCCCTGGGTTGGGAAGATCACCCAACCATCCCTGGGTTGGGAAGATCGCTGGGAGAAGGCCACTATTCTAGCCTGGAGAATTTCATGGACTGTATAGTCCATGGAGTCACAAACAGTCGGACATGACTTTCACTTAGCTTAGCTTAGTTTATCTGGCAACCTTATCTAGGGAATAATAGTAATTAGCAGACTATTTCAATTAACTACAAAAGGTATAATAGAATCAAACTGCATTAAAATGAAACCTTTGAAAGTGCAAGTGGCATAATGCAAAAGAATTCTTTTATTATGCAAAATTTACCTTGGGGCTTCACACGCGGCTCAGTGGTAAAGAATCCACTTGTCAATGCATGAGACTTAGGAGTCATAGGTTGGATCCCTGGGTTGGGGAAGATCTCCTGGAGGTGGAAATGACAACCCACTCCTGTATTCTTGCCAGGATAATCCCATGGACAGAGCTGCCTAGTGGGCTACAGTCCATAGGGTCACAAGGAGTTGGAGAGACTCAGTGCTGAGCATGCACATCTTGAAATTCAGGAGTTTTGTTTGTTTTTGTTTCTTTTTAAAGCCTTTAATCTTTGTTTTGCCAAAATTTTGTCAAAAAAAAAAATTCAGGGCTAGGAAAAGACAATATTAAATACTTCAGACCATGACTAGTATGTGCAGACTGAAAAACAGACTGTCACACATGCCTTGACTTGTGATCACTAGTTGGCAATCACATTAGTAAATTTTCTAAAACTATTTCAAAAAAGGAAGAGTAGGGAAAGAACACTATCACTTTAATTTTTAGGAACTTGCCACAAATTAACAAAAGCCCCCTCTACAGGATTTTAGAGAGAAGCTTTAAATAAAGAAGACTCTGATTTTCTATCCTAAAGCTGCTTGGAACGTGAATGAACTTAAACTAAGTCAGATGAACTTCAGTCCTTCCATATTAAGGGTCAAGTGGTAACATAACTTTCTCTAGTTATAATTAGACTCTTTCCAGGAATAGTCCCCAGTGAACACTTTACATGCCAAAAGCATGATAAGAAGTCTATAAAACAAATAATCCTTAGAATATGCTATCAATCTTTCATCCTAAAGCACTCTTAGAAAGCAGTATGGTATGGCAGAAAAAGCTGAATGGAGAGGTTTAGCACTATCTAAAACCACCCTTTCCAGGCTTATCATTTCCCTTCAAGTACCCAGTCCTAATTCCCCTTACTATTCTCTTCCAGAAGTTCACCTCTTCAGCTACTTGTCAGCTGCCAGAAAAGAAATGCTATTTATTAAAGTCTTCAGTGGACGTTGGACTCTGAGAAGTAGATACCAGCCCATTGGATCCCACACTCAGGTTTCTAAATTAGCAGTTCTCAAATTTTGGGGTTTCAGGACCCCTTTGCAATGCCTAAAAATTATTACACCCCTAAGAGATGTTTGGTTATGGGGGTGATCTCTGTCAATATCTATTGTATTAAAAAATTTTTAATGAGATATATTTAAATACTTATTCACAAATTCCACATATGTATTTATGGACAAATGACAATAATGAACTCATCACATATAACTTTTTTTTACTCTTAATATTTTTTCCTCTTGTTTTTATAAGTGTTTTCCAAAATATAAGAATTCAGTGAGAAGAGCAGTATTGTTTAAATTTTTACAAATTTCTTCTGTGCCTAGGTTAACAGAAGACAGCTAGATTCTTGTACCTGCTTCTCCATTCAGTCTGTTGCAACACAATACAACACATCATGCAGTCACTGGAAAAATCCACTGCATATTCATATGGGAATGAGAATGAATAAGGCAAATAAAGAATCGAATGAACAATGATAACCATATGTTAGGCTTCCATTTTGAGCAAGCACATAAATTATCATATCTAAGCCTCACAAGGACTCTAGGTAAAAAGTATTTGTCATGGACATACTGCAACTGAGAAGGCTAAAGCTGTGCCTGGCTGAGTAAATAGTCCAAAATCAGGCAGAAAAAAAGTGGCCAACAAGGATCTAAGCCAGAGCTACTGAGTCTCCATATACTGAATCCCACTGCCAAGTATGAATGAGGGCAGAGAGGCCAAACATAAATCTTCCTATTTCCGTCAGCATGTCATTAAAAATTACATTCAGGTAAAACATCTCCAACTGATTAGATCGTGCCTCAACTCCATAAAGGGTTTCCTGACAGCTCAGTTAGTAAAGAATCCACCTACAATGCAGGAGACCTGGGCTCACTCCCTGGGTTGGGAAGATCCCCTGGAGAAGGGAAAGGCTACCCACTCCAGTATTCTGGCCTGGAGAATTCCATGGACTGTACAACTCCATAAAACCAAACCCACTGTCAAAAATGAACCTATTTTCACTCAGGTTTTAATTATATCTCATCAAATTTCATCCAAATTCATCCCCTCTTCTCTGTCTCCAGTGCCTTCATTCTGGCTTACATCCTCATTACTTTTCAGCAGGACTATGGTCATTATCTACTAAGCACCTACAGTTTCTCATCAACTTAATAAGCCATCCCACATGCTATCATCCTAAAGTATATTAATCTTCCTAAAGTATAACTAATACCAAGTAATTCTCAAAAAACCTTCACTTACTGCTGAATGAATGAATGTCCAGATTCCATAGACTGATGGTCAAATGAAATAATATCTGTAAATCACAGTGCTTGCCACAGAAGTATTTGTAAATGAAACATCCCATCTTCCCATTCCTCACAATAAGAAATTGTTCCAAAATTACCCATAAACTTCTGACCAAACTCTGTTCATTAAATCCACAATCTACATGTTCTCTGACAACACAAAGCCATTCTCAGCATTAGATTAGTAGTAGCAATATTCTTCTTCATACTTTTCTTCCCACCAGTTCCAGGTCACTTCACAGTATGCTCCTCTAAACACAGCCTACTCCTTAAATTACTCAACATAATGTGATTGTCTATGATGAAGGATCCTGAACAATATCTGCCACTTCACCCAGCCCACCCCTGGCTAGAATTATCTGTGTCTTCAAAAGGTAACTAACATTGTTACTGAGATCCAGTCTTGACTTATCTAGGTAAAATTAATCTCTTGGAAAAAAATCTTTATTTTCACCATAATTTCTTTTTACTATAAAAAAACTTGGAGATGATCTGAAGTCAAAAAAGTCTACTCCAGTGTAAATACATAGAGGATAACTCTTTGTGGCAGAGGACATTGCTTTCTGATAATAATTCTTTTCCAGTGAGATATTTCCTTGTTGGGCCACACTGTCCTGCTCTTTGTAGAAAGTCTAAGCCTTCCATTACTCCAGCTATTAACATAGAAGCCCTGTTCTACCTATTACTAATGATAATCCAAAAAATGCCACTGCACATTTCCAAAGTTGCAGCAGGAAGCAGATATAAGGTATGAGAGTGGCTCCACTGTGTAAGGCTGTGATTAGATGAGTCACTCCCGATCCCAATGGAATGAAGCATTTTGCTTTTGAAGAAAATAAATACCAACAGGGGAAAGACTCAGAGTATTACCCCATTTTAGTAATAGTTCTGCTTCTTTGGGCTTCCCAGGTGGTGCTAGTGGCAAAGAACCTGCCTGCCAATACAGGAAAGATAAGAGATGCAGGTGCAAACCGTGGGTAGGGAAGATCCCCTGGAGGAGGGCATGGCAACCCACTCCAGTATTCTTGCCTGGAGAATCCCATGGACAGAGGAGCCTGGTGAGCTACAGTCCATAATATAACAAATAATCGGACACGACTGAAGAGACTTCGCACACATGCATGCACTGCTTCTTCAGGTTGACAAGTAAACTAGAGAAGCTTGGCTTAAAATGAAGGTGAAAAGGCAAAGGAGTGTGGTGAAAAGAGCACTAGGTCATTTTAAACAAATCACTTATCCTCTCTGCTCTTGTTGCCTCAAAAGTAAAGGTGAGAATCATATATTCTCTAAGGTCTCATGTCAAATTCTGAATGCTGTTTCTGGTAGCCAAGAAGAGGCATGTAATGGACTAGGAAAAATATTAGATTTTTAGGTGGTCAGTTTAAAAAACAATTATCAGAATCATCCATCAAATATTTTGTCAAGCAACCTACTGTATTGCAAAGACTGTACTAGGCACACACCTATATTTGTATAAAGAGGTTCTAAATCTACTCTAATATATCCTGTCTTCCTAGGTGAGTGAGAAAGAAAGAAGGAAGGAAGGAAAGAGGGAGGGAAAGGGGGAGAAAGAGAATAAGGAAAGGGCACAATTACCTGGTAAACCCATGTGCCTGCAGACATGCAGTCTTGTAGTTTTCTGGACATCTGAGCATGTTCTTTGTCCCATGCCCAACATTGTATGTTTTATGAAGATAAATTTGGTTCAGGCTTCCATAAACACCTCCACTCTTAGACTTTCAACTTTCCTTGATGTTAATAAACACCCAAAACATAATTAATTATAGCCCTCACCTTTTATATAATAATCAATTCCAGTCTTGTTTTCTTGCTTTCAAGCTAATTGAGCATCTCTCCATTCAAAAACTGAACTCACTCTATTTTTCTCCTAGTTGGCTGAATAATAGTCTCCAAAATGTTATCTACATGCAAATCCTCAGAACCTATGAATGTTACAAAGCCAAAAAAAGTGCAGGGGGTGGGGTTGTGGCAGATGTCACTGAGTTGTTATCTTGGATTATCCAGGTATGCCTTAACTGCAATCACAAGTGTTCCAGAAAGAGAAGCAAGAGAGTACACACAAAAGAAGAGAAGACAGTGTGACCCTGGAAGTAAATGCTGAAGAATGACAGCAGCTACACAGAAGCTGGAGAAACAAGGAACAGATTCTCACCTAGAGCCTGTGGAGGGTGTGTGGTTCTGCCAACCTCCTGACTTTGGCCTGCTGATATTGATTTTGGGCTTTTGGTCTCCAGAACCACGAAAGAATAAATTTCTGTTGTTTTAGCTACCACGTTTATGGTAAGTTGTGTTGAATAGCAATAAATATTGAGGTTGTAAAGAACAAAGAGCTCTTTTGGGGGTCTAAGGAATTGTGATTTAGGAGACAAAGACTGGGAGAAAACCAAAAGAGTGTTCTGGAGGAGAGAAAGAGTCAGGGATCCACAAAGATAAAAGCCACATGGCCTGCCAAAGAACCATGACCGTCCCTGATAGAAGGCAGGAAACATCTGTCCTCAAGGAATCATGAGCTGCTCTAGAGTTTTCTTAGCAAAACCAACTCCACTTTTAAATTTTCCTTTCACATCTGTTACAGTGGCCACAGGAAACTTGATCAATTTCTCTTTCCAACTTCTTCTTTGTTTTTTCAATGAGCGGTACCTATTTTCCTCACCACACAAGCTAAACCTAGAGATGACTTTCAACTTTTTGTCTTTTTCATATTTTATAGCTCAGAATTTTTCATCTCGGAGACACAACCCAATTGTTAGTGGATCATATAATCTTAGTGATCATAATCAGAAAAAAAATGTTAGAGAAATAAAATAGAAAATATCAGAGAAAATACCTTTATATGAAAAGGGTAAGTAATTGCTGTTTCATGAGCTTTTCTGATTATGAATAGATATGTCCTGGTTTGTGAGATAAGATGTATTTCTCACTGTGGGTAACAGCTCCAATTGTTGAAACCAACTGCTTTTCACCTCCCCAAATCAATTATCAGTTCCTTCTTTCTCAATATTGTTGGGGATGAAAAAACTTCCTCTGTCCTTCTAAATTCTTCACAATGGTCTAAGAACTAAACTGACATGAGACAGAAAAACAACAAAAGTTTAATAACACATACCCCTGGGAGAGATGCAGGAAAACTGAGTTACTTGCCAAAATGACCTAAATCCTCACCGTCTTCAGCTAAAGACAAATGAGGGTGTTGGAAGTAGTAGGTTGGAGACTTTAAAGAGGAGGAAGGTAACTGACATAGAGATAGAAAAGTAAATGTTTGGTAAATAAATGTTGGCTGGGCCATGTAGAAACTATGGGACACAGAGGGGACTCTGACCCCTGGAGTGCCTACACCACTCCACCCCAAGAAAAGCTCTTTGTAAACAGCTTTCTCAGAGAGGAGACATTCTTCTAATTGCAGCAAGTTGTCTATACATGTTTAGTCCTTAAAATTTTTATCAAAATAAAACATGGTTTTTAAAATCCAAGCAGTATAAAAGCCTTATAATGAAAAGCAATGGGCTTCCCAGGTGGCTCAGTGGTAAAGAATCCATCTACCAAATAGGAGATGCAGGTTGGATTCCTGGGTCAAGAAGATCCCCTGGAGAAGGAAATGGCAACCCACTCCAGTATTCTTGCCTGGAAAATCCCATGGACAGAGGACCCTGGAGGGCTAAAGTCCATGGTGTCACATAAGAGTTGGACACAACTTAGCAACTGAACAACAGCAACAGCAATAATGAAAAGCAATCATGCTGTGTTCTTCTGTCCTGTACCATCAGTTCCCAAACCTAGAGGCAAAATCTTTTATATATATCTGCTCTGGTTCTTCTGGTGGTTAATATCATTTTTCTTAATGATATACTCTTCCTACTATTCCTTGATGTATTTTAAGACATTTTTAATTAATTTCCTGCCACTCTGCTCAGTTCTTCCCCTATATGTTCATATCACTATTTTTAATTCTATGGGGAAGATCCCATGACAACACATTCCAGTATACTTGCCTGGAGAATCCATGGACAGAAGAGACTGGCAGGCTACATGAAGTTGCAAAGAATCAGACAGGACTAAGCAACTATCACTTTTGCTTTCACTTTTCACTTTCACTGACTACTTGTGTGACTTAATATAATATCTAAAATGCAATCTAATAGTCTCAGATACAGACATCATCCCTTGAATTTCTCCTACAGTAGATGGGGATAATAGGACCTCTAGCATGCTATATTCATTCTTTTCCCCATCCCCTCCTCTCTTCTGTTAATAACTTTGTCAAGGTGAATAACATTTACATTCTATTCTGTAACCATAATTAAGTCTTGCCTGCTTTGCCTGTAAATTGATTTCAAAATTGAAAACTATAAAGACATCTCAGTTCAGTTTATTCGCTCAGTTGTGTCCAGCTATTTGTGACCCCATGGACTGCAGCATGCCAGGCTTCCCTGTCCATCACCAACATCTATATTACAATTATTATTTTGACGTTGTTCACTGAAGAGTCAGGATAGATTTTCTAATTTATATCTCTAAAGTCTTGATCCAAGTGCCACTCAGCATGACAATGTACAATACAGATTCTCTTTTCTTACTGCTCTACCCATTGTTATAAATCAGACAATTTTGTGATGCTTCATATTTGGACCATTGAGTTTTCCGTAGTGTTTAATGTTTCATTGTCTTGCCTTGGGGTTTCTTAGAATCTTCTTTGTTCCATATAGCATAAAGAAGTAAATGCACTCCACACAGTATCCTTAGTATCATCCAGTTTCTTACTCATTCCATTTATTGGAATCACATGGCCTGATTTGTGAGTATTATTCACATTACTCAGATATGAACTCATTTGGTGAGGTTTTTTATTTTTGGTTTGTTTATTTGTTCATTGTCTTCCTTACACACACACACACACACACACATCATGTTTCAATTAAAATGTAAATGTAAGACAGCAGAGATCATCAGTCTTATGTTCCACTGTGCCTAGAATTAGTACATCCACTCAGGGAGGGGCTTGATTCCCTCTCAAGCTCATTTCCACTGGCACACAAACATGTATTTCTCCCATCTTGACAAAATTTTCCTTGGTTTCATTTCCCCTGCCTAAACTATTCTAATTTTTTTGTGCTCCTTGTTGCAACATAGTTTAAGTGTTCCCTGTACTCTTTATATTAGTCTGCTCTGCATAAAAATATTAATACCATAGACTAGATGGCTTAAACAATACATGGACATGTATTTCTCATAGTTCTGGAGACTGAGAAGTCTCAGATCAAGGTACCAGCTGATTTGGCTCCTGGTTAGAGCCTTCTTCCTGGCTTGCAGACTGCCACTTTCTTTCTATGTCCTCACCTGGCCTTCCCTTGCTGTGAAACAGCAAGTCCCTCACTTCCTCTTCTTGTAAAGCCACTAATCTCATTCTGAGGGCCCCACCCTCATGACTCAATCCAACCCTAATTACCTCCCAAAGTCTCTATTTCCAAATACCATCACACTGAGGGTTAGGGCTTCAACATGTGAATTTGACGGGACACAAAGATTCCACCCCTGACTCTTCAAAATTCATATCCTTCTCATAGGCAATATACATTCATTCCATCCTAACAGCCCCAAAGTCTTTAACTCATTCCAGCAAGAACTCCAAAGTCCAAAGTGCCATCTAAATAACATCTAAATCAAGTACATATGAGTCTCCAAGTATCCCGAGGCATAACTCCTCTCCAGCTGTGAACCTGTGAAACTAGGCAAGTTTCCAAACCAGGCAAGCTTCCAAAATATGCCAGGCCAAGCATAGAATAGATACTAGCATTCCAAAAGGGAGAAATAGGGAAAAAGGAAAAAATGGTAAATCCCAAGCAAATTCAAAATCTAGCAAGGTGAATTTCCCTCAGATCTTAAAGTTCAGGAATAATCCTTTTTGATCCAACACTCTACCTTACCCACTTCCTTTTGTAGCTCTGCTGGGGCAGGGGGTGGGGGAGAAGAGAGGGAAAGGGGAGATTTGAGAGAGTGAGTCATGCCTCCAAGACTCTGCAGGGTGGTCCCAGTCTCAGAGCTCCAGAGGGCACTCCTAACCCTCAGGCTTCCTTTGGAGGCCAGAGGCTACCTGCCCTGTTGAGACTGATGTAGAGGCCCTGAGGATCTCTAAATCATTTTTCTCCTTCTCCGTGGAGAGCAGCACCCATTCACAACCAAGCAGTTCTATCCTCCTATCTGGTCAAATCCAAGATCCAATAGTCTTCCATTTTTTAATTTAATTTTTACTTTATGTTGGTGTAGAATTGATTTACAATTTTGTTAGTTTCAGGTATACAGCAACATTATTCAGTTATACATATTTTCATTCTTTTTCAGATTCTTTTCTCATATAGGTTATTACAGAATATTGAGGAGAGTTCCCTGTGCTATACAGTAGGTCCTTCTTGATTATTTATTTTATATTTAGTTATGTATATGTGTTAATCTCAAACTTCGAATTTATCCCTCTCCCAACCATTTTGCTTTGGTAACCATTAGTTTGTTTTCAAAGTCTGTGAGTCTATTTCTGGTTTGTAAATAATTTCATTTGTCTCATATTTTCAGGTTCCATGTATAAGTGATGTCATATGATATCTGTTTTTCTCTGTCTGACTTACCTCTCTTCATATGATCATCTCCAGGCCCATCTATGTTGCTACAAGTGGCATTATTTCATTCTTTTTTATGGTTAGGTAATATTCCATCATATTTATTTTGTACTACATCTTCTTTATCCATTCCTCTGTTGATGGACATTTAGGTTGAATCCATGTCCTGGCTATTGTAAATAGTACTGAAATGACCACTGGAGTACATATGTCTTTTTTTGAATTATATTTCTACTCATAGTCAAGTATTTCACAGGGCATAAAACATTTTTTAAATGAAGAATAAAGTTTAATATCAATCTCATAACTATAGCTACAATAGTGTTAATGCAGCTAACACTAACCTTTTGGCACCAGAGACTGGCTTTATGGAAGGCAATTTTTCCACTGACTGGGGTTGGTGGGGTGGGATGGTTTCAGGATGATCCCAAGTGCATTACATTTATTTTTCACTTTATTTCTTTTACTATTACTTTGTGATATATAATGAAATAATTATACAACTCCTCATAATGGAGAATCAGTGGGAGTCCTGAGCTTATTTTCCTGCAACTAGAGTGGCTGTAGATACAGATGAAACTTCTCTTGCTCACCAACTGCTCATTGCTCTGAAGTACTGATCTGTGGCCCTGGGGGGTTGGGGACCCCTGGTATGATGCATCTGGAAATTGACAGATTATCTGACATATTGTGAGCTTTCAGCTTTAGGCTGAGCTGCACCACTGCTGGATTTAAGATTATTCAGGCTTATCTGGGGAACGACATAGGCAGGCCCCACAAAGCTCCCTTTGTGTGAGGAGCTAAGGTATCACCTGAGAGAGAACTTTTCCCAGAGAAATCAAGCACAACAAAGCTGATCAGGTAACAGACCTTTGGTGGAAGGAGTAGGACAATTCTGAGCACAGAGTGGTGATTGTCAGCTATATTTATTTCCAAGAACAATCCCCAAGGACTTATACTGCAGTCCTGTGAAGAGGGGAGTTATGTAAGCAAAACCACAAAACTGCATATTCATTACCTATTGTCGTATAACAAATCAGCACACATTTAGTGGCTAAGAACACCACACATGTATCATCTCGCAGAACCTGGGTATAGCTCACCAGGTCCTCTGCTTCAGGGTCTCTCAAGAAGCTTCAATCAAGGTTTCCAGCATCTCACCTGAAAGCTCAACTGGAGAGAGATCTGCTCCCCACTTCACATGGTTGTTAGCAGGAGTCAGCGATCTCTGTCCTGCTAGACTGGGGCCTCCGTTTCCTGCCTGCTGACAGCCAGTAGTTGCCCTCGGTTCATTTTCACTGGGTCTCCCAGACAGGGAAGCTTGCTTCACGCACTCAAGCCCAGAGGCAGTCAGGGTACTCTGCTAGCAATACGGAAGTTACAGTGGTATATAATTTAATTATGAAAGTGACACCCAATTGCGACTGCCATAGTCTGTCAGTTAGAAGCTAGACACAGGTCCCACCCATGATAAAGGTAAAATGGTAACACAGGGCATGAATAAAAGGAAACAGAAAAGTGGGGACCCTTTTAGAATTTCTCTGCCTCAAACTGATTTCAGAGCTCAAAGTCATTAAGGTCTCAGCAACATTAAGGTCTCAGCTCTCAATTTTAACAGAGTACTACAGAAGAGAAGAGTACTTAGTGATGGAAACTCCTTGTGAGTCTGAGGGCACAGAGGAGCTTGAGGGGACTTAGGAACCAATCTGAGGCTGAAGAGCACTAAAACACAGAGTTCTTTGTATTTTGGTTAAGAGGGAAATACTCACATCTGAATTCAATAAATGTAAGTACCCACATGGTGGCAGTAGACACCAGGAAATTATCCCCCACCAAGGTACACCAGAACAAGTTAATCTTCTACATGGCAGCTCATGTTTTCCTTTGTGTCTGATAACGTTTTTCTTAGAAGTCTCAAGAACTTCCAGGTCCTCTTCAAATGGATACGATCAGGGACTATCTCCTCCTTTTTTCATGTGTCCTCTACCACAGTCTCCTCAAGCCCCACAGACATGGGCTAATCCAGAGAGACTCCCTCAGAAATCTCTAGACTAGAAATAGGCACCAGTCTCTATATTCATCTTTATCCCCAGGCCCCAGAGGGTACAAGCCAAGTTCTCCTAGAAATTTCATCACCATACTTCCATGACAGCTCCAGGGGAGACCTACGTGTTCTGTGGCTCAGCAAGCATCCAACTTAGAAATAAAATGCCCCTCTCTGGCTTCTTGCAAGCTTAGCAATCTTTTCAGTTAGCTTTCTTAATGCTCTCCTGTGTAAATCTGATAGATTCAGCCCCAAGGAGAATGATTGGGGGAAGAAATGAAAAGAACAGAGAATCTGGAGTTATGATCAATTTGAATAGAACCCTTTTCTATAAGGATAGCATGAGGGAAGTGAGAGTTCCTACCCTCATAAATCAGCTACTGCTGGTGCTCCCGGTCCTAGGCAGCCCTAAAGCAGAGCCTGTTATGCAGGAAAAAATTCTGAACTAAGAACAAGTACCTCCATTAGATTCATCAACAAAAGAGCGAAAAAGATGGTCTGGATCAATTCCAGCCTCACTCTCATCTGTTCCTAAGTACTGGTAAGAAGAACACAAGGATTTCTGGACAAATAAAAGGAGGGCCTTGAGGGAAATAGGCCAGAACTGCTGCTATTATAGGCCTGTAGGTCCCCATGTTCTGTTCTGTGGCACTAATGGGAGCTTTTTCCACCCCAAACTTTAAAAATATTTAGCCTCAATTACTGGTTTTTAAAGATTTCACAACTGGAGATAAGTGGGCCAAAGCAGGGTTCTTCACACCCTCAGGCAGCCTCCATCCACCTGATGCAGCTGTCTGCTGAAATCTGCCAACAGGACAGTTAAAAATAGATGGCAGCTCCCTTAAAAGAGTTGCATGATTGATTTATATAGTCTTCCATAGTTATTTGTCTAGCTAAGCTGTCTCCAGACACTTTTGCCTGTATACATATCAAAGAAATTTGAAAAAGAATGTATCATTCATGAATTTTTTAAGTTAACTAATATTTTTTAATATGTTTAAAAGTCAATTTATCCTTGGGTTAATATTACCTTCATGACTAGAATGAGTCAGGATTTAGCTATTCCTGTTTTTCATTTATATTTATAGCACTAGAAAAATCTTATTTTTAAATGTAAGTAGATGAGAATGAGTTATGTTAGCAAAATTTACAATATATTAAGTAATATACTTTGCAGCTGATAATTAGAATAACATCAGAGAAGGAGAACTTGATTTAATAAAGCTGGTTTTCTGAAATTTAAGGCTCTGTATCATAGGTGGTTTTTTTCTAATATTTTGTTTTAATTCCTTATATATTAGTTTAGGTCCTACTTTTTTAAGAGCATGAAAAAGAATGATGAGAAAAACAGAAAGACAAATAGCAAGAGAAATAGAAAACGTATCAAGTCTAGTGATGGATTCAGGTTTTGTTGGTCTAAAACTTATACATTATGGATGCAGACCTCTTTTTGAAAAGAATACAACATTATAAATTTTAAAAATTAGGTGTAAAAGTAAATACTTATATAATACTAGAATAAAATTATGACAAATTATACATTTTAAAAGGATAAATCCCACAAACATCATGTAACTTAGAAAAGTATAAGAATTTAATAACAATATTAATTCATATCTCTATAACAATTTTTCTACACTTATTGGCTCAATACTTTTAATCATCTCTTCAAATGACAATTCATTTTGATATCATTTTCCATGGGGAAACAAGTAAGTGTTTTCCTCAATATAGTTGATACATGTTATTACTGATAGTTTAAAAAGGCTAATTTTTGTTTCATCATTATTGGCAGTTATTGGTTAAGCCACATCTATCATTTTCCCCCAGTTTCTTTCTCAGGAGGTGCTTCTTGCCAGGGCAAGCCTTCAGAGGCTCCAATCTTTTGACTGGCCAGGCCTTAGCACCAGGACCAGCTCCACCAGGTCCTCCCTGCGCCCCCTTCTCACCTACCCCAGTGAGTGTGTTGCTCTGCCATGACTCCCTCAGGAGTAACTCATTATTTGGTAATGATGAGAGTATGAAAGAGTAAGGTAGTCAAACAACCACAGTTCATCTCTGCAACTGTCCCATGCTATTGAATTTGCAACATCCCCCAAAGGGTGAAACTATCCCTTTACTAACGCCATGCCTCACCCTTACTAGACATTCATACAAGACAGGAAAAGACAATGGCCTATGAAAGGTTTCTAAGAGCCTTCTCCAGTATCAATACTCTGTTCTTCTGAAGATTGTTTATCCCAGGTGATACATCCTGGAAGATTTGGAATGAATAAGAGGTATTTCTTTTGAAAAGCTGGGAAATAGTGACTCTAAAAGAGAATTTGGGAAAGGGAAAAGGAGAAACAGCATTTATGTAAATTCTCTAATTGCTGAATATATTATTATCTGAGGCTATATTGTTCTCTGATATGAGCCAACATCAATATAACTACTTCCATTATTCAAATCTTCTGTATCTTTTCTAATATTTAATCTGCTTAACCTATCATCAATTTTGTGATACATGTTGAAATATTCCATTGTGATTGTAGATTTATCAGTTTCTTCCTATAATTCTATCCACTTTTGCTTTGTAAATATTGAGTATATTTTATAGGCATATACAAGTTAAATGTTACTGTTATATATTTCTAGTCAATTGAATCTTATTCCAGCTTTTATCCTATTATATTGTAATCACTAGTTTATTTGTATGTTTTCCATTAGAGCAGTGGCCTATGAGAAAGGTCAGTGTTTGACTCATGAGTAAATACCTGCTACCACTATTATAGCTCAGGCTCTCATTACCTCTTTCCTGACTATTAATATAACTTCCTAACCAGACCACTACTAAACTGCCAATTTCAGCCCCTTGACATTTCTATCAGATTAATCTTCTTTGAGAACAGCTCTGATCTTAACAGTCCTTTTTTAAAACTGTGGGTTCCTGCTGCTCATGCAATACAGTACAAACTCCATAACTCATCATTCAAATTTCTCAGTAACCTGAAATTCACTCATTTTCTCCTCACATACTATGAAACCAATCAGAATTTGACTATATTCTGAAATCCTCATTAGCCCTACATAGATCCTACATCTCTTCTGCTTTCCACATATAGTATTCAGATCATGGCATAATTTTCCTCCCCACTCTGCAAGTCCAAATCCTTTTAAAACCAATCTTTAAAGACTCTTCTGAAAGTTTTTGGTATACTCACCCCAATAAAGATATTTTCTCCTCCTTTTTAATGGTGTTATGAACTGGATGTTGGTGTTCTCTCAAAAATCCATACGTTGAAGACTCAACACCCAGTGTGACTGTATTTAGAGACAGACCCTGTGAGGAGTGATAAAGGTTAAATGAGGTCATGAGGGTAGAGCTCTAATCTAATAGGGCTGGTGCTCTTATAAGAAGAGGAAGAGACCCCAGAGCTCTCTGCCTCTACTATGTGATGACACAGTGAGAAGACAGCTGTCTGCAAACAAAGGAAAGAGCCCTCACCAGGAATAAAATCCATCGGCAACTAGATCTGAGACTTCCCGGCCTCCAGAACTGTGAGAAATATATTTCTGTTGTGTAAGCAACCCAGTCTGTAGTAATTTGTTATGACAGCCTGAGCTAATATAAATGACAATATACTACTTTAGGAATATCCCTTCTTAAGTTTAGATTTGTTTGCACTGAATTATCATTGCTCATGTGGCACAGGTATGTTTCAACTATTAATGTCCAATAATTCATAATGAGTCAAAGAATCCAGCAACCTCCAAAGCAAAGAAATAATCTTATGTGCATGCTTGACAGCCATGTTTGCTTGTCAGATTTATATTTATTTGGTGCCTTGTCATCAAAAACTCAAGTCCTTAACAGGTTGTTTACAAGATATGTGTGATATTTTAAAACCTAAAATGATTCTTTGTTGTGTAATCCTTAAGCTCCAAGACTAAAATGTTTGTTTCCATGGTTTGTTATGAAAAATTATGTCTACTACTTATGTATTTAATACAGAAATTTGAATTTGACTATATTCTTCACTTATGAAATATCTGAGTAATATTTTAACTGAAAGTCTCTGACTTTACTGATTCAGTTATAATGAACTCAGCCAGCATAAAAATATCATTTGAATTCTCCTAGAATTAAAAAAAACACCTATTTCCCTTCTTGCATAGGTTGTACAAATAAAAACAGTGAATGATTATTTAAATAATCTAATAGTAAAATCATTTTTAAAAACACAATGCAGACTCTACTTTTTCACTTATAAAAATGTGCTTTGCATGTATATAGCATTTCTTTTTTCCAAACACTTTTATTTATACAAGACTCTGACAGTTACTGCATGCCTGCAATGTCTCATGAACTATGTTGACACTGAGGAAAAAATCATGAGCAAAATGTAGCAGAGACAGATGAAAACTAAATTTCAAAAATTATAGGCCATAGTGCTTACCATGCTCCAAGCCATGTTCTAAGCATTATATATACACTAAATCATTTACGGCTCACAACAACCCTTAAAATAGGCTGTATTACTATCCCCATGTTAAGGAAATTGAGGCACCAAGAATTTAAGATAAAAGATTCCAAGCCAGGCAGTCTTGGCTTGAAAACACTTGCTTTTTATTTATTTATTTATTTTTAAATCCTTGCTTTTAAACACTCAACTCTACTCAATGGCCTCACTAACCACACACGTAAATGTAAAATTGCTGATGTATTATGCATTAATAAAGAGATATATGGAGGCTATTAAAGGCATCCATAATGAGGAGTTGGAGCTGGTCAAGAAAACTCAAGGAAGGCTCCCTGAAGAAGTCTGTTTTGTATTATTCTAAGAACTAATTTTCTACTTGAAAAGGTAGAGCCAGAAGCAGATTTTTTTCCCCTAAAAGAGAAGGGTATCATGTACAGATAAAGACTCACAAGCTATGGATAAACTATTATGTCCAGATTTTTGTTATTTCTGATGGTGGGAGGATTGACCTGTTAACCACACTGAAGCCTGTTCATCATAGCTTGAAGCAGAAGTCTAAAGCAGAAGTCTGGATGGGGATGAGAGTCCCCAGAAAAACAGCAGAGTAAGAAGACAAGGCCAACACTTAATTGTCATTGACGGAGGATGAACCTAAAAAAGTTTAAAGAGAAAAAGAAGAGGTTTGGAAGGGAAACGAGAGGGAAAGAGAAGGAAAGAAAGAAAGAGTGAAAGAGA
This sequence comes from Antilocapra americana, assembly GCA_007570785.1. Classification (NCBI taxonomy): domain Eukaryota; kingdom Metazoa; phylum Chordata; class Mammalia; order Artiodactyla; family Antilocapridae; genus Antilocapra; species Antilocapra americana. The sequence goes on from ML662497.1 coordinate 855,494, forward strand.
TAAAGAAAGGAAATAAGAAAGATAAAAAGAACAATCTGAGAGGTAAAAGGAAAATCAAGAGATTTTTGTCAACAGAGGCAAGAGAAAAATATGACAGAAGAGGCTAACAATGTCAGATGCTACTGAGCTATCAGTCAGATAAAAAATGAGATTTAATATCATGAAAGTCATTGATAGCTCAACAGCAGCCATGGGAATAGAGCAATGATTCTCAATTTTGCTTGAGAGGGGTCATTTGGTAATGTCTGAGGACATTTTTGGTTGTTACAGCTGCAGAGAGAGGGCTGTTACTGGCATCTAGCGAATAAAGACCAGAGATGCTGCTAAACATCCTAAAATGTGTAGGACTGTATTGCAAACATAAAATATTGGCCTAACATGCCAATGGTACCAAGGTTAAGAAATCTTGAAGACAGAGCAATGTAGGCAGAAGTTGGATTGGAAAAGATTTAGAAATGGCCACGGGGAAAGAAATAGAAACAGTACACAGAAACAGTTTTTCAAAAATTTGAACAGAGGAAATAGGACAGAATCTAGAAAGGAGTGAAGAAATTAACTGAAAAATTTCCTCTTTCTCCTTTCCTCTTTTTCTTCTTCTTCATTGGGAGACACTTGATCCTGTTTTCAAAAGCTCCAATTGAAGAAAGTGAAAGTCACTCAGTTGTGTCTGACTCTCTGTGACCCAATGGGCTGTATAGTCCATAGGATTCTCCAGGCCAGAGTACTGGCGTGGGTAGCCTTTCCCTTCTCCAGGTGATCTTCCCAACCAAGGGATTGAACCCAGGTCTCCTGCATTGCAGGCAGATTCTTTACCAGCTGAGCCACCAGGGAGGTCTTGAATATTAAGATAAAAGATAATTCATAACTTCAGCTACCTTAGAAGGTGGGAGTGGGTAAAATAAAAGCACCAAAGGAGGAGTTAGCTTTAGGAAAAATAATTGCCCCTATACTGTAACAGAAGGAAATTAGAATAGTATGGACAGATAATGGGAGAGGTGGTGGAGTTCTTTTAAGGGCTTCTGTTTTCTCTGTAGTGGTTTAGTCGCGGTCGTGTCCAATTTTTGTGAAATCCCTGGGATTTCCCAGGGATCAAACCCAGGTCTCCTGCACTGCAGGTGGTCTCCTGCATTGCAGGCTGATTCTTTACTGACTGAGCCACCAGGGAAGGATACTTTATTTTAGTTGTGTTATTGTTGCTGTTATCCAGGCTAGAATACTAGAGTGCGTAACCATTCCCTTCTCCAAGGGATCTTCCCAACCCAGGGATGGAAGGTCTCCCACTTTGAAGGCAGATACTCTTCCATCTGAGCCACCAGGTAACTCTCCCAAAGCAGGGTATGCAGAACAAAGCTTTGATTATCACCAATAAATGAGCTATACAAGATAGGTCTCCTGAAGTTCACCAGAACTCTGGGCAAATTTTACATGATCATACTTAAGAATAAGCTTTACTGAGGAAACTTAAGGGGTCAACAATAAGAAAAGTCACAAGTCCTTTGATTTTCCCATTTTCCCCATGAAGATGTACATAGGGCCCTTGACCATCTCATGGACCCTTGGTCCAGTACTCCAGGGCAGAGTCCCCACTGCCATGTTGCTCTCATTTCTTACAGGGCAAGCATGACAGCAACCATAACAGGAAGAGATAAGCACACAACTTAAATGTCAGGCAGTCTGGGTTGCATGTCATCTATTTAGAGGAAGTAATTGTGAAAACAGCTGCCCAGCACCTGAGGACAGTAGAGACCATAGGAAGCTGTAGTTCCTGCAAGAGGCTAAAGCAATTTCATCAGTCTTACAGGAAGGTGAGTTCAAGTGTGACTTTTCCCACTGGGTAAAGGGTTATTCCTGGTTCCAGGTAGTCCAGGGGTTCAGTAACCAAGAATGAGTTCTTGGGGTTACTTTCAGAGAATCCTGCCCCTTATGCCATGAAATTCTATACGTTATTCAATAAATGACATTTACAATCGCTTGTATATATATTTCAGCGGACTTCTCTTACTTTATTTCTTCATCATCGTGTGTGGTTTTCAGAGAAAAGGAAGAAAGAGAGGATATGGTTTCAAAGTGAATAGAGGTCTGTTAAAACAAACCATAATATTGTTGGCACTTGCCCACTAAAAATGTTTAAGGGTAATTTACAGAGAGTATTTCTAAATGTGATTTCTGATACATATACAGAAATAACATATACATAAATACCTAAATTTCATAATGGCAACATGTAGCATGAGGGTTTTTTCCTTTTATAACAAAGATGGATAAAAAGAAAACAAAGGTTAAGAGAACAAGAGCAGAAAATGTCCAATAAAGATTTTCCCTTAATTAGAGTTCTAGAACAAAATAACAGAATGTTTATTACTAAGACACAGAAAGTATAGCCTTTGTTGAGAAAGATGACATTTCTGAGGCCCAAGATGTCTATAATATGAAAAGTTAAAACAAAAAGTTGAATGCAACAGAGTAAATTATCAAGTAGTCTTTTTGGTGGTTTTATTTTATTTCACTCCAAAGTTACCTAAAAATAAGCAATATTGAAATTAGTGGCAACTCATCTTTCTGATTGAATTCAGCAGTAAACAGAACCTCAGAACCTCGATGTTATTGAGAGATGCCATGAGAAAAAGTTTTCAAGTTGATCAGAGAGAGAACATGTGCCCTGGAAGCCAGAAGTGATACTCTTTGTTTTTCTCCAAAAACAAAAATCATCAAGAGAAAAGAGATGAAAAATATGGGAAACGCAAAGGAAAAAAAGTTTTCCTTCTCTGACAATATAAAGACAGCTTAGAGCACACAAAGTCACGGGGTTTAGAATTTTTGAAACATCCAAATGAAATGGCTAGCTGATGGCCTACAGATTCTAGAAGAGTATAAAATAGAGGGTCCCTAAAAGCAGAGGTTTAGGAAAGGCATGACCTTGAGCCACAAAAGCACAACTAGCACTTCTTAAACTTGAATATGCTTACAAATCACCTGCTGCTGCTGCTAAGTCGCTTCAGTCGTGTCCAACTCTGTGCGACCCATAGACAGCAGCCCACCAGGCTCCCTCGTCCCTGGGATTCTCCAGGCAAGAATACTAGAGTGGGTTGCCATTTCCTCCTCCAATGCATGAAAGTGAAAAGTGGAAGTGAAGTTGCTTAGTCATGTCCAACTTGTAGCGACCCCATGGACTGCAGCCTATAAGGCTCCTCCATCCATGAGATTTTCCAGGTTAAGAGTACTGGAATGGGGAGCAATTGCCTTCTCCAACAAATCACCTAGAGATCTTGATAAAATGAACTCTAATTAATAGGCCTAGCATTAGGCCTGAGATTCTGCTTTTCTAATAAGCTCCCAAGTGATGCCAAGCAATTGGTCCCTGGATCACACCTTGAATAGAAAAGTGTCACACTGATGACACCCAACTTAATCTAACATCCGGGATACCCAAATAGAAGCTTTCCATGTAGTCATTCAGCCACTGAAATGTATAGACCTTCATAAGACCAGAAAATTAGTCACATGAGAAACAAGAATCTGTTAACTTTATATGAGTTATTGAATTATTTTTGCTTTATGCTAATCAAACTTATTAACATAAACCTGTCATAAGAATACTATGCTATTTTTCAGATAATCCCAGAATTATTGATAAAGCAGTATATACTCACTGTCAGCATTCCATGAAAATACACATGGGAATTACTATAAAAGGCAGTGGCACCCATTTTACACGGAAACTTCACAGGTTTAAATGTGAGCACAGCACTTCACTCAGCTCTCAGGTAAAGCACATGCCTTCTAAGTTTTCGCTACCCACTTGAGCTTTCTCCAGCAAGGAGGACTAAGACATCTGGGTAGTAGATTGAGCTCTGCTAATGAGAATGCCTGGAAGACATTTCAGTTCAGTCAGTTCAGTCGCTCAGTCGTGTCCAACTCTGTGACCCCATGGACTGCAGCACGCCAGGCCTCCCTGGCCATCACCAACTCCCAGAGTTTACTCAAACTCTTGTCCGTTGAGTCAGTGATGCCATCCAACCATCTCATTCTCTGTTGTCCTCTTCTCCTCTCACCTTCAATCTTTCCCAGTATCAGGGTCTTTTCCAATGAGTCAGTTCTTTGCATCAGGTGGCCAAAGTATTAGAGCTTCAGCATCAGTCCTTCCAATGAATATTCAGGGTTGATTTCCTTTAAGATTGACTGGTTAGAGTCCAAGGGACTCTCAAGAGTCTTATTCAACACCACAGTTCAAAAGCATCAATTCTTTGGTGCTTAGCTTTCCTTATAATCTAACTCTCACATCCATCCATGACTACTGGAAAAACCATACCTTTGACTAGATGGACCTGTGTTGGCAAAGTAATGTCTCTGCTTTTTAATATGCCATCTAGGGTGGTTAAAACTTTTCTTCCAAGGATCAAGTTTTAAGCCAACTTCTGGCTTTCACTTTCATCAAGAGGCTCTTTAGTTCTTTTTCAATTCCTGCCATAAGGGTGGTGTCATCTGCATATCCGAGGTTATTGATATTTCTCCCTGCATTCGTGATTCCAGCTTGTGCTTCATCCAGCCTGGCATTTCTGATAATGTACCCTGCATATAAGTTAAACAGGCAGAGTGACAATATACAGCCTTGATGGACTCCTTTCCCAATTTGGAACCAGGCTGTTGTTCCATGTGCAGTTCTAACTGTTGCTTCCTGACCTACAAACAGATTTCTCAGAAGGTAGGTCAGGTGGTCTGGTATTCCCAGCTCTTTAAGAATTTTCCATACTTTGTTGTGATCCACACAATCAAACGCTTTTGCATAATCAATAAAGCAGAAGTAGATGTTCTTCTGGAACTCTCTGGCTTTTTCGATGATCCAGTGTATGTTGGCAACTTGATCTCTGGTTCCTCTGCCTTTTCTAAATCCAGCTTGAACATCTAAAAGTATTGTGGTCTTCTCTGTTAGCTCAGCTGGTAAAAAAACTGCCTGCAGTGCAGGAGACCCAGGTTCAATCCCTGAGTTGGGAAGATCCTATGGAGAAGAGATAGGCTACCTACTCCAATATTCTTGGGCTTCCCTGGTGGCTCAGACAGTAAGAATCCACATGCAAGGTGGGAGACCTGGGTTCAATCCCTGGGATGGGAAGATCCTCTGGAGGAGGGTATGGCAGCCCACACCAGTATTCTTGCCTGGAGAATCCCCATGGACAGAGGAGCCTGGTGGGCTACAGTCTATGGGGTCACAAAGAATTGAATATGACTGAGCAACTAAACACATGCCCTAATTTGTTCCCTCTGTCTGTATGTAGTCCATAATATCTTGTGACCACACCTCAAATCAAAAAAACTTAGAAGTCAGTTTTCCTTTACCACTGACTAGCCAGATTATATAACACAATCACTTTACACTTCGGTACACCATTTTTTACCTATCATATGGAGTTAGTTACTATCTTTGCTTCTTTGCAAAATCGTTGTGAAGATTAAACAAAATGATGAATATTGCAATGCTTTGAAAATCTGTAAATTAAAACACAAATGTCAAATACTATAACTGATTTACAAGCTTAATTTCACAGATGAATAAATGACTTTTAAAAGCAATTTTTCCAAGCCTGCAGTAACAAGTGACAGTTAGGACCACATTCTGCCTCTTGAACCAGAAGGATTAAAGGGACAACTTGATCTGTGGTTATGCTGCCCAATAAAATGCAACCCACTTGCACAGGTTTAAGTACTCCTCTAGGTACTAGCTAATAAAACATGACTACTAAAATTGTAGATGTCACAATATCCCGTGGTTCACTCATTCTTTGTAGGAAAACTAATTCTGTACTTCATAATTTCTATGTTTTCTGTTTTTGATAGCATAGACCAATTGGATAATTATAAGTATCATAAGGCAATTAGATTGTCTTGCACTGTGTAGGTTCCTGACAAATATTATATTAAATAAAATATCAAAGAAATTTGTCAATCCAGAGATGATGCAACTCTGGTTGCATTGTATCAAGCTGATAAATTTGATCATATGAATATCCGACTATAAGAATATGAATAATTCATAGTCAAATATTCATTTTCTTACATAGAAAATTTGAAACATATATATTAAAAATGTAAGTTTGTTCCATAATATTCATACCAAAAAATCACTAAATTATTTCACTAAATATTTCTCAGTGTTGCTGAGAAAACACATTTTGGTCCAAGCTCAATAGTATCTCAAATGAAGAAATGGATACAAGAAACCTGGGAGGCTAGACATTAAGCGCTATAGCTGAGAGAGGTAGTGAGAGTCCCTGGGACTGATGTGTCTCCAATTAGGGAAGAGGATAGCTTTGAAGAACATTGTTAAGCTTACCTGTTACACTGCCTGATCCACACTGAATGATGAGCTCCTAACAGGTGTATTATGCAACAGAAAGTGCAATGCCAATAATGGGTGAAGGATCAGACCTCTTTCCTATATTCATGTGTGCATGCTAAGTCAGTTCAGTCATGTCTGACTCTTTGTGACCCTGTGGACTGCAGCCCACCAGGCTCCTTTATCCATGGGATTCTCCAAGCAAGAATACTAGAGTGGGTTGCCATGCCCTCTTCCAGGGGATCTTTCTGACCCAGGGACTGAACTCAAGCCTCTCATGTCTCCTGCACTGGCAGGTGGGTTCTTTACCACGAGCCTCATCTTGGAAGTCCCCCTGTATACATGATCCCACCTAGATCCCTCAGGATGCCTTTAAATTCTATGTGGTAGAGAGACATGTTGGAAGTCTCAACAACCCCAGAGACTCTCCTCTTCATCACCATCCCATGCCTCCTTGCCTTGTTGAGTGAGGGCATGTCAGGTGAGGGATGCTTAGGCTTACTCAATTTACTGCCCAGAAAACAGCTCTCTCATTAATTAAGTTGCCCAAAATCCCTCTCAGTCTTCCTAAAATGAAGTATCATCACACTATGTCTCGCAGAAATTCCTCTGATTTCTGAAATACAGATAGTTCCTCACTGTGGATTCTACTCCTAATGCAGACCTCCCATATTTACACACTCTAGCTTACAGACCATTGTATTGACACAAAATTAAAGCTCTGAGAGTGACTTGTTTATGCAACTAGTTGGTGACTCAGCAAAGTTTACAATCATTTTGTCTGATGTGCACTCTAGTGTCCTTCCTTCTATGGCACCTTGACTTCTAAACAGTCCAGAATTATAAACACAATAATGTTGTTTGACATCTTGATTTTAATGTTACTATTAAGATAAAACATGAGGAAACAGAAAGAACCTCAAATTTTCATTAATTTTAAACTTTTTACTTTAAAATATTTTTTAAAGATTCAATAAGCCTTGGGAAGGAGAGAGAAAGAAGTCAAGATAGGACCTAGAGAATTAATTTAACATATTCTCACACCCATTTAATATGCTATGATTTACAAAATCAGTTCAGTTGCTCAGTCGTGTCTGACTCTTTGCGACCCCATGAATCGCAGCACACCAGGCCTCCCTGTCCATCACCAAATCCCAGAGTTTACCCAAACTCATGTCCATCTAGTCAGTGATGCCACCCAGCCATCTCATCCTTTGTCATCCCCTTCTCCTACTGCCCCCAATCTCAGGGTCTTTACCAATGAATCAACTCTTCACATCAGGTAGCCAAAGTATTGCAGTTTCAGCTTCAACATCAGTCCCTCCAATGAACACCCAAGACTGATCTCCTTTAGGATGGACTGGTTGGATATCCTTGCAGTCCAAGGGACTCTCAAGAGTCTTCTCCAACACCACAGTTCAAAAGCATCAATTCTTCGGCGCTCAGCTTTCTTCACCATCCAACTCTCACATCCATACATGACCACTGGAAAAACCATAGCCTTGACTAGATGGACCTTTGTTGGCACAGTAATGTCTCTGCTTTTTAATATGCTATCTAGGTTGGTCATAAATTTCCTTCCAAGGAGTAAGTGTCTTTTAATTTCATGGCTGGAGTCACCATTTGCAGTGATTTGGGAGCCCAAAAACACAAAGTCTGACACTGTTTCCACTGTTTCCTCATCTATTTGCTATGAAATGATGGGACTAGATGCCATGATCTTAGTTTTCTAAATGTTGAGCTTTAAGCCAACTTTTTCACTCTCTTTCACTTTCATCAAGAGGCTTTTTAGTTCTTCACTTTCTGCCATCAAGTCAAAGCCTAAATATTGAATCTATTTTGAACTTAGTATATATTTCATATATATGTACTTCAAAAATACAGTTATCAAATTTTTTTCTTTTTAAAAGAAGAGCTTTATTTCATTTATTTATGTTTAGTATCAATTACTTTATGGGCTTCCCTGGTAGCTTAGCTGGTAAAGAATCCTCCTGCAACATAGGAGGCCCTGGTTCAATTCCTGGGTTGGAAAGATCCCCTGGAGAAGGGATAGGCTATGCACTCCAGTATTTTTGGGCTTCTCTGGTGACTCAGACAGTAAAGAATCCACCTGAAATGCAGGAGACCAGTGTTCAATTCCTCCAGTGGGAACATCCCCTGGAGGAGGGCAAAGATCCCCTGGAGTAGAGCATGGCAACCCACTCCAGTATTCTTCCCTAGAGAATCCCCATGGACAGAGGAGCCTGGCAGGCTACAGTTCATGGGGTCACAAAGAGTAGAATATGACTGAGCAACGAAGCACAAACACACACACACATTTTATATATTTCTTTATTTTCAAACCTAAAGCAGTTACATTTTATTATCCATTTTCCTTCCAGTTTTATTGAGATATAACATAAAGCACTGTATAAGTTTAAGTTGTGCAACATAATGATTTGATTTGCATTTATCATGAAATAATAATCCCAATAAATTTAGTATGCATTTGTCATTCTATATAAATGCAAAATAAAAACAATTTTCCCCGTGATGAGATCTCTTAGGATTTATTCTCTCAGCTTTCTTCCCTCTCCCAACACCCCCTCCACCGTACTCCTCTGGTAACCATAAATCCAATCTTTTTCCCTATGAATTTGCTTGTTTGTTTTCAGAGTATAATTGATTTACAATGCTATATTAATTCCTGATGCACAACAGTGATTCTCATATTTTTTTAACTTTTGATTTTGTATTGGGGTATAGCTGATTAACAATGTTGTAATAGTTTCAGGTGAACAGTGAAAGTACTCAGTCATACACATATATGTTATAAAGTTTACTATGCTTAAATCTCCACCTAAATTCTTTCCAGTAAAACATTTAAAAAAAAAGAAAGTGAAAGCTTATTAGTATTTTTCCATCATCAAAGAAGCAATCATTTGCCTTGACAGGATATGTTACCTATGTCCATGGAAAGAACTTTGCAAAGTGTTGATTAATTTAATTTAATCTTAAAGTTTTGCTGATTATCCACTATGTTGCATTCATGATGTACAAACCATTTATCACTGTGTAAGCAGGAAAATTACTCCTTCAGTCACTGTAAATTGAGAAGAGGGCTTTTTTTAAACCTCAGGCAATTAAAATAGATTGGCCTTGGCAGTTATACCACTGACCTTTCCTCAGAATTTACTTGATCATCGGTGAAATACTTTGGTTAAGTGTTCTGGTAAATTAGGTTACAATGGTGGTGGTTTAGTTGCTATGTCATATCCGACTCTTGTGACCCCATCAACTGTAGCTAGCCATGCTCCTCTGTGCATGGGATTTCCCAGGCAATACTGGAGTGGGTTGCCATTTTTATACTGATGATTGGTCATCAAATTGAGAATCTATAAATCAGGTATCACTCATAGATTACAGTTCATCTAATTTTATTTTCACACAATGTCTATAACATAAAACTTACATTGAAAAGTTAGACAAAGTACCTCTGTTCTCCAGTTCTGGTTTCACATTACAGTTGATATATCTACCCTCAGACAGCCTATCAACTTAACTCTTGAGAATTAAATAATGTGTATATCTATAAGCTTAAAATGAGAAAGTAATGAACAGTGAGATGGATTTTTAGAAAAAGTACAACCTTCTCTTAATTCCAAAGTCTAAATATTTCAATTCAACAATGCTGAATCAAATTAAAATGCATGATTGCTCAGTTTTGCACTATTTGCAGAACTTGGATACTTTCACTTAATATTTCAAAATAAATCAACACTATGAAAGTTACTGAATTTCATGCAGTCTCTCTTGGGGAAAGTAGAGGGGAGAAAGAGCAAGGGAAACACTGTGATTCTTTGATACCCTCCAAGGTGTTTTATTCAGGATTTGTTTATTATACAAACATTATATATTAAGGTTGTTTGAAGGAAGTTTATGACCAACCGAGACAGCATATTGAAAAGCAGAGACATTATTGTTTCAACAAAGGTCCGTCTAGTCAAGGCTATGGTTTTTCCAGTAGTCATGTATGAATGTGAGAGTTGGATGGTCAAGAAAGCTGAACGCTGAAGAATTGATGCTTTTGAACTGTGGTGTTGGGAGAAGACTCTTGAGAGTCCCTTGGACTGCAAGGATATCTAACAAGTCCATCCTAAAGGAGATCAGTCCTGGGTGTTCATTGGAGGGACTGATGTTGAAGCTGAAACTGCAATACTTTGGCCACCTGATGTGAAGAGTTGAGTCATTGGAAAAGACTCAAATGCTAGGAAGGATTTGGGGCAGGAGGAGAAGGGGAAGACAGAGGATGAGATGGCTGGGTGGCATCACCAACTCAATGGACATGGGTTTGGGTAGATTCCAGGAGTTTGTGATGGACAGGGAGGCCTGGCGTGCTTCAATTCATGGGGTCACAAAGAGTCAGACAAGACTAAGCGACTGAACTGAACTGAACAGTTTATTATACAACAACCTCCAGTTTTAGGCATCTTTATATTGTCTCCCCTCAAGAACTTACTCTCTGTAGGAGAAATGGACCCACGACTGCTATTGTCAGGATATCTTATGCATTCTTCCATTTTGGAAGCTTTGTTTTGAGAAGTCTGTTTTCCACCATTTAAGTAGGGTAAAAGACCCATGAAATCAGCTGTTCAATCAACTCCAATTCATAACTGAGGAAGATTCAAAACATAAACAAAATTAATAATAATAATAAAACTACTTTTGAAAAGATAGTAAGTGCAGCATTGTTCACACCATACGATATATACTAGCCATAGGCTTATTATACTGCCATGAGATATAGCAAATTCAAACCCAGCAACCTTTCCTGCGACACTTCAAAAGGGAAAAGGAGATGCATATCCTTAAAAAGAAATAAAGGATCATCTCATTTGGTGCAGAATAAAAGCATTTGACAAAATTCAATATCTTTTCTTTCAAAAATTCCACAAACTAGGAATAGACAAAAACTGCTTCAACAAATGAAATTCATGTATGAAAAATCTGTAGCAAAATCATACTCAATGATGAAAGACTGAAGCTTTTCCTCTAAAATCAAGAATGAGGCAAAAATGCCCACTTTCATCACTTACATTCAATATAGTACTAGTCCTTGCTAAAGCACTTAGGTAGATTAAATAAAGAAATAAACAAATAAATAAGTAAATGACATCCAAATAGAAAAGGAAGAAATAAAGTTATCTCTGTTCACAGATGTTATGATCTTATAGTAGAAAACTCTAAAGATTCTACAAAAAAAAAAAATTACAACTAAGCAAATTCAGCAAAGTAGCAGGATAAAAGTCAATACAAAAATAAGTTGCATTTCTATACACTAACAATAACTATCTGAAAAAATTATAACAACAATTCCATTTACAATAACATCAAAAAGAAGAAATAATTAGGGATTAACTTAACCAAGGAAATAAAAGATTTTTGCAATGAAAACTACAAAACATTGCTAAAGAATTAAAGAAAATGTAAGTAAACAGAAAGATATCCCATGTTCATGGATTGGAAGGTTTAATATTGTATCACTCAAAGTAATACACAGATATAACACAATCTCTATCAAATCCCAATGACTTTTTTTTTGCAGAAATACAAAAACTTATCATAAAATTCATATGGGATGTCAGGAGACCCCAAATAGTCAAATCAATTTGAAAAAGAAGAACAAAATTGAAGGACTCACAGTTTCTGACTTTAAAACTTACTACAAAGCTACAATAATCAAAATACTATGGTAGAAAAAAAAAAGACACACATATAGACCAATAGACTAGAATATGGAGCACAGAAACATATATTCATACATGCGGCCAAAATATTTTTTGACAAGGGTGACAAGACCATTCAGTGGGAAAAGGATGGTCTTTTCAACTAATGGTGGGGGAAAAACTAGATATTCCTATCCAAAAGAATGAAGTTAGACTGGTAACTAATTAATAAGCATTAATTGAAAGTGGATTAAAGACTTAAATGTAAAATTATATTACTATAAATGTTTACATAAATATAAGCTATAGAACCACAAAAACTCTTAGAAGAAAACAAAGGGCATAAAGTTTATGATATTAGATTTGGCTTGATTTCATGGATGAAACACACAGATGATAAAATTTAAAAATAGATGAATTGCACCACATGAAAATTAAAAACTCCTGTGCATCAAAGAACACAATTAATAGAGTAAAAAGGCAACCCATGAATGGGAGAAAATATTGGCATATCTATATGTGATAAGGGATTACTATCTAGAAAGTATAGAGATCATGACAACAAGAGAAATAATTCAATTCAAAGATTGACAAAAAAAAGACAATTCTCCAAAGACAACACACAAATGGTCAATAAGCACATACAAAGATGCTCAACATCACTACTATTAAGGAAATGCAAATCCTAATCAGGATGATGTACCTCAAACACTTTAGGATCATTGTTATCAATAACAATAAGTGTTGACAACGATGCAAACAAACTAGGACCCTTGTGTACTGTTCATGAGAATGTAAAATGGTAAAGCTGCTATGCAAAACAGTATGACAGTTCCTCAAAAACTGAAAAATAGACTTACCATATGATCCAACAATTCCACTTTTGGTACATCCAAAAGAATTAAAAAGCAGGGTCTTGAAGAGATATTGGTACAGCCATGTTCTCAGCATTATTCACGCTAAAATGAGGAAGCAACACAGATGAATAAATAAGCAAAATGTGGTATATACATACAATGGAATATTATTCAGCCTTAAAAAGGAAGGAGATTCTGACATAAGCTACAACATAGATAAGCCCTGGGGACATTATATTAAATGAAATAAGACCATCACAAAAAGAGAGATACTATATGATTATACTTATATAAGGTATCTAGAGTAATCAAAATCAGAAAGTCATAATGATGCTTACCAGGAGTTGGAAGGAGGGGAGAAATGGGGAGTTTATCATTCAATGAATACAGAGTTTCAGCTTTTTCAAGATGAGAAGAGTTCTGGAGAGATAATGGTGATAATTGTACAATAATATGAATGTTCTTAGTACCACTGAACTGTATACTTTAAAATGATTAAGATGGTAAATTGTATGCTACGTGTATTTTAAAATAATAAAAATAAATGAGGGAAAAAAGAAATAAATGTATCTGTAAGTGTTGTTCAATGAAATATTCAACTACCTACACAAGCGCAGAAAAAAAAAGAAAGAACAAGGAAAGATCTAAGATGAAGTTAGCTTAAGTAAATTATTCATGAAACCAGAAAAAAAAGTATAGATATTCTAGCACATTTAGTTATTCATTCCTTCTATCTTTCATTCATTCCTATATACATTTATTGAATGCCTTTAAGTGTAAGGCACTATACCAGGCAATGGGGAGCACAACATAATATGGATAATATTTTAAAAGATATCAATGCAGTTTTTCATTTGTTTTTGCAACATACAAGATTTTCTCTAGTCAGTCTAAGATATCTGCCTCAATAGAGGTCTTGGACCATTACAGAATGAATACAAAGGAAAGTTCAAAATAGATTTTGCGGCAAGACTATAGGCATTTCTGAGATAGAAAAATGTTCTAAGTTCTTTTATCTCTCCTTTAACACATTCGGGGTTGATACTGATAAATTAGTTTCTGATAGGAAGGAAGGAAAGCTCATTCCATCTGAGCTTGAGTGATCGTTAAGATGAGACGACCTAAAGAAGAGAGAGGAACGTGAAAGAAACAGTCTGATGTGTCCCAGTGAAAGTCAAAGCAGGGAAATCAGTTGTAGACAGAATCTAGTTTTCATCCCCAGCACATATTTCATGCATTCACCATGACAGAGGTGTGATCACTCCAACAAAGACTTATGGAATGGATGCCTTGGACCTTGGACCTAGCCAAGAATATCTCAGATATTCAAAGGAGTCTGTAGTGAAATAAGGTTTCATGGAAGGCTGAGGCAGCAGGGAGGGCCTCTAGGCTCTGATCAAGCCAAGAAAGAATGACCAAGAAATTATCAGCTGCAGACATCAGGAGCTTATGCCAACTGGATAACCAAGAATAGGATGAGACAGATGTACTTCAGATGATGAGGGGCCCCGCACACTGTCCAGCTCAGGGCCAGAGAGATTAACTCCTCCAAAGAAGCAAGCTCATATGAGACCCTGCTCTGTGGCCAGATGCCATCTTAGAATTAGAGGAAGGGGGGTTGAAACCATAAAATGATAATTTTAAAGAAACAGAGTTAAAAAGATTATTTAAATAACTGGATCACAGTTAGTTTTAAAACAGACAAGACTAAAATATTTTTTGTTTTCCATGTCTACCTAGCAGTTGGAGAATGGTAAACGGGTCCAAGTAGTTTTTAAGAATAAATATATATGGAAGCAACCTAAGTGTCCATCAATGGATGAAGGAATAAAGAAACCGTCTACGGCCATACCACCCTGAACGCGCCCGATCTCGTCTGATCTCGGAAGCTAAGCAGGGTCGGGCCTGGTTAGTACTTGGATGGGAATAAAGAAACCATGCGATATTTTTCCATGTTTGAATATTCTTCCAATGGAATATTCACAGCCATGAGAAAGAAAGAAATTCTGCCATTTGCAACAATGTCAGTGAACTCACAAGGCATTATGCTGAGAGAAAGATAAGTACTGTATGATATCACTTATATGCGGAATCTAAAAAAGCTGAACTTGTGAAAATAGAGAGTAGAATGGTGATTACCAGGAGCTGGGGTAGGGGGAATTGGAGGAAAACAGTTTAAGGGTACAGACTTGCAATCAGTAGATAAATCCTGGAGATCCAATGCACAATACAGGGATTATAGACAACAATACTGTGTTATAAACTTCAAAGTTGCTAAGAGACTAGATCTTAATCATTCCCATATGAAAAAACTGTGGAGTGTAGCTTAATACATTAATAATACTGTATCAACATTGGCTCATTAATTGTAACAGATGCATTATACTACTGTAAGATGTTAAGAGTAGGGGAACATATTGAAACTAGAAACTGGTGTGAAGTATTCAGGAATGCTCTGTACTTTCTTTGCAACTATTCTTAACTCTATTCTAAAATATAAAATGTACTTAAAAATTTTTTAAGAATAAAGTATGATTTTCTAATTATATATAAAAAGTGTAAATAACTACAACTCTGCCATCCAGAGACAGAAAACACAGCCTCTGGTCTCAGGGAGCCCAGTGAGAAAAGTAGGAAAGGGTTAAGTCAGTTGTCATACAACATAAACACAACATATCATACAACAAAGGATCATAGAGGAGAAGCAGCTACTCTGTACCCATAGGAGGAAGGGCAAAGCAAACTTAAGGAACAGTCTTGAGATGGGTGAGTCTTAAATTAGCCAGAAAATCCATACAAGCAAGAAAACAAACTCACTGCTGACACAGCCGTTGATTAGGTAACCAACATCCAGCTTAAATTTATAGAACTTTTATTGATTACCAATAAAAGTAATCAATAAAACCTTAAACGTTTTATTAAGGTTTACTGAACAGAATCACTGAGGATGCAACTGAAAGCACTTTTGTCTGCTATGTGACCTGAGGCAAGTTTCTGAAACTTAGGGACTCGGCTTCCTTATCCTTAAAGTGTGGAAAATGACAGTGGTTTTTTTGAGAATTAAATTAGTATATGCAACACGCTTAGGACAGTGCCTGGCACTTCCTAGATACTCATTAGGTATTCAGTTCAGTTCAGTTCAGTTCAGTCGCTCAATCTTGTCTGACTCTTTGCGACCCCATGATCTGCAGCATGCCAGGCTCCCTGTCCATCACAAACTCCTGGAGCTTGCTCAAACTTATGCCCATTGAGTCAGTGATGCCATCCAACCATCTCATGCTCTGTTGTCCCCTTCTCTTCCCACCTTCAATCTTTCCCAGCATCAGGGGCTTTTCCAATGAGTCAGTTCTTCCCATCAGATGGCCAAAGGATTCGAGTTTCAGCTTCAGCATCAGTCCTCCCAATGAATATTCAAGACTGATTTCCTCTAGGATGGACTGGTTGGATCTCCTTGCAGTCCAAGGGACTCTCAAGAGTCTTCTCTAACACCACAGTTCAAAAGCATCAGTTCTTTGGCACTCAGCTTTCTTTATAGTCGAACTCTCACATCCATAAATGACTACCAGAAAATCCATAGCTTTGACTAGACAGAACTTTGTTGGCAAAGTAATGTCTCTGCTTTTTAATATGCCATCTAGGTTACCTATAACTTTTCCTGAAAGTAGCAAATGTCTTTTAATTTCATGGCTGTAGTCACCATCTGCAGTGATTTTGGAGCCCCCCAAAATCTGTCTGTTTCCACTGTTTCCCCATCTATTTGCTATGAAGTGATGGGACCAGATGCCATGATCTTAGTTTTCTGAATTTTGAGCTTTAAGCCAGCTTTGTCACTCTCCTCTTTAATTTCATCAAGACGTTCTTTAGTTCTTCTTCCTTTACTGCTATAAGGGTGGTGTCATCTACATATCTGAGCTTATTGATATTTCTCCCTGCAATCTTGATTCCAGCTTGTGCTTCATCCAGTCCAGCATTTCTCATGATGTACTCTGCACACAAGTTAAATAAGCAGGGTGAAAATATTCAGCCTTGATGGACTCCTTCCCCAATTTGGAACCAGGTTGTTGTTCCATGTTCAGTTCTAATTGTTGCTTCCCAACCTGCATACAGATTTCTCAGGCAACAAGTCAGGTGGTCTGGTATTCAAATCTCTTTAAGAATTTTCCACAGCTTGTTGTGATTCACACAGTCAAAGGCTTTGGCAAAGTCAATAAAGCAGAAGTAGATGTTTTTCTGAAGCTCTCTTGCTTTTTTGATGATCCAACGGCTGTTGGCAATTTGATCTCTGGTTCCTCTGCCTTTTGTAAATCCAGCTTGAACATCTAGAAGCTCACAGTTCACATACTGTTGAAGCCTGGCCTGAAGAATTTTGAGCATTACTTTGCTAGTGTGTGAGATGAGTGCAATTGTGTGGTAGTTTGAACATTCTTTGGCGTTATCTTTCTTTGGGTTTGGAATGAAAATGGACCTTTTCCAGTCCTGTGGCCACTGCTGAGCTTCCAAATTTGGTGGCATAATGAGTATAGCACTTTCACAGAATCATCTTTTAGGATTTGGACTAGCTCAACTGGAATTCCATCACCTCCACTAGCTTTGTTCGTAGTGATGCTTCCTAAGGCCCTCCTGACCTCGCATTCCAGGATGTCTGGCTCTAGGTGAGTGATCACACCATTGTGATTATCTGGGTCATGAAGATTTTTTTTTGTATAGTACAAAAGAAGCTAAATGACTTGCATAATGCCTGAAGAAGAATGTCTTTCCCAATTCTGTTTTCTTTGAACAAAGAGCTCCCCTAAACAAACCCCTGGCTTCCCTTTGCTCTTTAACTCAGTGAATTCCTGGGGAGGCAGAGAGACTTACCTGGTTGGTGAATTTGGGAAGAATAATTGGGTGAGCTTGGCTCACCTCTGCCCTTTTTCATTTTGGGAAAAAATATACAGTGAGCATGATTTCCCCAGTCTTTTGTGAGGTGAAGGGAAAGTTGGTCAGTACTGTACTTAGTTTTAGCAAGCTCATTCGACCGACAGATCTAAAACTGCAGTCTCTAAGTGGACTTTTTTTTTTTTTTTTTTTGGCAAGTGAGTTGGTTCATCCCAGGCTTTCTGACAGAAAACTGTAAGGTGTTTAAGAAACATCTCTCAATGTTGTCAAGCATATTACATAATCAGTTCCTTTTATTTCCCCTGGAGACATTCCTCCTGAGCCTTTCATCCCCCTGCTCCAAACTGTACTGCTATTATAACAAGCAAAAAATAAAGTACCATGCAAACCGTGGCAGAGACTGCTAGTTACCCACCAAAATCCATACTTTATTTCCTTAATAACAAAACCAAGGCTTTGGCTAGTCTCACTGCTGACTAGATCACTGTTTCATTTGTGTGTACCTTGTGACTAAGTTTTGGTGTATGAAATACAAGCATAAATGTTGTATGGTATTTTCAGGAATTCTTAAAAGTAGGAGAATCACCCTTGTTTTCCTCTTCCCCTATTCCATTCACTGAATACGGTTATGACAGCTGGAGCTCTGGCAGTCTTATTGCACAATGATGAGTTCCACAGAATAAAAGGAGAGAAGCTGTGAACTAGAGACAGTCTGGCTTCCTGATGATGTTATAGAACTGCCATGCCAGCTTTGTATTGCTCACCTTACCTCTGGATTTTTATGTGAGAGAAAAATAAACTTATTTGTAGTTGAAGTCACTGTTGCTTTGTTTTTTTTTTTCCCTGTCATATGAAGCTGTAGTCACCCTGACAGACACAGAAAGTTAGCTTCAAGCCCCTCTTCCTTGTCCTTTCTTCCCAACCAGAGGGCCTACTCTTAAACCCACCTATGGAGTCACTATTTTAACAGAAAGTTAAATTGCCTTTCAAAGAGAAAATGATCTAGCATTTAATTGGAGACCAAAGAACTTTAAAAACATCTAAGAAAGAAGAAAAGGTCACCACTAAAACTCTCCTCTCAAAGTTCCTCCTATCATAGTTTCCAAGAAATTCATGCACTGCTTTTGGCTAACTTATTACATCAATACTGAGGAATTTTTAAGTGACTTTTCCTATGTTAGCTCTAAGAGCCCAACATTTGGTTTTCATTTCAATAGAAATACAACTATATTTACCTCTATATGTGTACATCTCAATAAATTTTCCAACAAATATTTATTATATGAACCAACTGACTCTTACTTCATTCTTAGGCTCTACTCTTCCTCTGTTTTGTACAATTTAGACTGAAAATTTGGCTCTGATTTTGCTCTTTGATTTCACCTTTATACTACATCGAGTAAGAGACCTTCTGATGATGTTGTTTGTCTCTTTCATCCAGCAAAGACAACCAGTCATCACCCCTTCTTTTTTAAGGCTATCCTTATTAAAAGCCTCATGCTTACACTTGCATGTATGCTCACTCATTCAGTCACGTCTGACTCTGTGACCCTGTGGACTGTA
The DNA here is from genome assembly GCA_007570785.1 of Antilocapra americana. Lineage (NCBI taxonomy): Eukaryota > Metazoa > Chordata > Mammalia > Artiodactyla > Antilocapridae > Antilocapra > Antilocapra americana. The sequence goes on from ML662497.1 coordinate 874,828, forward strand.
GCCCACCAGACCCCTCTGTCCTGGGATTCTCCAGGCAAGAATAATGGAGTGGGTTACCATTTCCTTCTCCAGGGGTTCTTCCCGACCCAGAGATTGAACGCATGTCTCCTGCATTGGTAAGCGGGTTCTTTACTGCTGAGCCACCAGGGAAACCCAAATTAAAAGCCTAATTTTTGCTAAATGCCACATGCCACTTTAAATGCTTTCATTATTTCATTTATTCTTAATACCAACCCCACAAGTAAGGTCTTGTTTTCTCCACTCTATGGATGAATCAACTATGATTCAGAGAGATTGAAACTAATCTGAAGTTTGTTTGTCTCCAAAGAAGATGTTGCACTATTTCCTTTTTGAAAAATCTGTTTTTCCACATCTCTCTACTTCCTTTGCTACCTCCCCTTCTTTTCCTTACTGGCTGTATCTGGATATTTCAAAATATGCAGAATAAATTATTCACCTTAGAAGGGACTTTGAAAACACAGTTCCAATTTTATAAGATAAAACTATTAACAATATTAATATATTATAGCCACAAAATAAAGCACACAGAAAATACTGATGAATATGAAAACCAAATAAGGCAGCCCCTCCACTTCAGATTCAGAAGCTCACAGAGGTGGTACCTAACCATAAATAATACCTCAAATAACTCCTTTTCTTTCAGCAAATACACACATACATACACAAACCTGAAGAAAGTCCCTTCTGACTACAACCCTTCTTCCACTCCTCAGGTACATTAATATTAATCAGTGTTTTAGAAAACACTAAAGTCTCTGCCAAACAACTGAGATGATCCATCAGTTGTTTCTCAAGGAGAGTCTTCTCCCAACAACTCCAACATGAGGCTATTGTGTATATATAGATCGCAGTTATGCACAGGACAAGCGCATGACAAATGTTCACCAAAATGAAGGCTGCACATTGGCACCAGTGTCGCCCTAGACTGTGGCATTCCCAGAACTGCACAAATAGCATGCAGTGTGACCTTTCGTTTTAAAAAGAATACCATGAGGCTTGTAAATTTAATCTTAGAAACATCATATTCAATCATAATATTTTCATTACTTAACATTCTTCACTTTTTTCACAATATGAAATCTCTCAAAGATTGTTTGGATTAACAAATCTTCTTTTAAAATTCAAGCCTTTGTGTAAGAAAAATTCACTACTAAAGGAAATTACTTCATTAATCAGTTTTACTTCTTATACCTGGTTGAAATATTGGACACTGAAGTGAGTGTTTTGTTGGAGGAAGGACAGCAGGAAAGGCTAATTTTGGAACCCCTGGACAAGAAACATCAACAGGTGGGCAGTGTGATGAAACAGTGATAGGAGAATCTGAAAGCAGAACAGGGTATGGAAAGGAGAGACTAGACACAAACATGAATGTGGACTGTGTTTCACAATATGGCCAGGATACCCTTTGCTCTGATATTTGCACTTACACAGTAATCAGTATGTATTAGGCATAGTTCTTAGGACCCTGTTTAATTAACAGTAGTTGCTATGCTTATCCTTGGCCTTCCCAGGTGGCTCAGCAGCAAAGAAAATTTCACATGTCGACGCATGCTGAGTTCAATCCCTGGGCCAGGTAGATTCCCTGGAGAAGGAAATAGCAACTCACTTCAGTATTCTTGCCTTGGAAATCTCATGGACAGAGGAACCTAGCAGGCTACTTTCCATGGAGTTGCAAAAGAGTCAGATGTAACTTAGCGACTAAACTACAACTATTTTTATCCTTACTCTATAGTTGGAAAGACCAAAGCCCAAAGAAGTTGAGTATTTTCCAAAGCAATTGGTTAGTGGTAGAGCTGGAATTCAAACTCAAGCACCATTTCAAATCATGAATTATTATTTTACACAGAATACATTCTAGAGCAGTGGCTCTCAAACTTGCTTTTAACTCTGACTCCCAGGAGGAATATAGGACCCAGTATACCAAAATCTACATAACAGAAACAGAACCTTTGTGAAATAATACTTTTACTAGATGCAATACATTCAGATCTTTATTTCACTTTTAAAAAATTATTGGTTACAACCAGTAAACCGACTTTACAACCCACAATGGGTTATAGCTCACAACTTGAAAACTACTACTTTGGAGACCAGGGCTACAAATGGTAATTAAATATCTCTACTTGGATGTTTGACAGTCATCCAAGCAAATGGACAATCATCTTCACTTGCTTATTGACAGTCTACAACTGAACTTCTGAATTTCACCCTCTTCCCCTTTGTTTTCTCTCTCATTAAATGACAGCTTCTTCTGTACTGTCCACACAGTAACCACTTAACAAAATGAAGCAATCAAGCACTTGAAATGTCACTATCAGATCTGAGACATGCCATAAGTGTAAAATATACCTTATATTTGAAAGACTTAGTATGAAAAAAAATCTAAAATATTTTATCAATAACATTATTTGTGTGTTGAAATGATGTTTGTTACACTGAGTTAAATAAAATATATTATTAAAATTGATTTCAGCTGTTTCTTTTTACTTTTTTTGATGTGGCTAGAAGGAGAATTTTCATTAATTGTGCAGCACATTATATCCCTATTGGACAGTAACTTTCTGGTTTCTCAAGCTAAAAACTTATGAATCATCCCTTACTCCTTTTCTCTCCACCAGCAAACAGTAAGCTTGACCATTAAAAGATTCATAGCTCAAGAACTTCTCACTACCTTCACTACTACATACATACACACACACACACACACACACACACACACACACACACACACACACAC